>SJYT01046258.1:274044-288421 GCA_006410635.1 Cephalophus harveyi | reverse complement strand
TGGGAGAAATATCAATAACCTCAGATATGCAGATGACACCACCCTTATGGCAGAAAGTGAAGAGGAACTAAAAAGCCTCTTGATGAAAGTGAAAGAGGAGAGTGAAAAAGTTGGCTTAAATTTCAACATTCAGAAAACGAAGATCATGGCATCTGGTCCCATCACTTCATGGGAAATAGATGGGGAAACAGTGGAAACAGTGTCAGACTTTATTTTTAGGGGCTCCAAAATCACTGCAGATGATAATTGCATTCATGAAATTAAAAGACGCTTACTCCTTGGAAGGAAAGTTATGACCAACCTAGCCAGCATATTAAAAAGCGGCGACATTACTTTGCCAACAAAGGTCCATCTAGTCAAGACTATGTTTTTTTCAGTAGTCATGTATGGATGTGAAAGTTGGACTATAAAGAAAGCTGAGCACCAAATAATTAATGCTTTTGAACTGTGGTGTTGGAGAAGACTCTTGAAAGTCCCTTGGACTGCAAGGAGATCCCACCAGTCCATTCTAAAGGAGATCAGTCCTGGGTGTTCATAGGAAGGGGTGATGTTGAAGCTGAAACTCCAATACTTTGGCCACCTCATGCTAAGAGCTGACTCAAATTTAAAGACCCTGATGCTGGGAAAGTTTGAGGGCAGGAAGAGAAGGGGATGACAGAGGATGAGATGGTTGGATGGCATCACCGACTCAATGGACATGAGTTTGGGTAAGCTCCAGGAGCTGGTGATGGACAGGGAGGCCTGGTGTGCTGAAGTTCATGGGTTTGCAAAGAGTTGGACACGACTGAGCAACTGAACTGAACTGAACTGAACTGAATTTTCTAAATTTACTAAGGCTTATTTTTTGGCCTAGCATGTGACCTATCCAAGAGTATGTTACATGTTTACTTGAAAAGAATGTGCATTCAAATGCTTTTGAATAGAATGGGCTTCAGTTTATATATATGTAAAATTCATCTGGTATAATTTGTTATTTAAGGCCAGTATTTCCTTATTGATTTTCTGTATGGCTGATCTGTCCTTTGACGTAAGTAGTGTGTTAAGGTCTTCAACTATTACTGTATTGCTGTTGATTTCTCCCTTTATTTCTGTTAATATTTGGTTTATGTATTTAGATTTTTCTATGTTGAGTGAATATATTAACAATTGTTATCTTTTTTGAATGATCCCTTGATCATTATGTAATGTCCTTCTCTGTTTCCTGTTACAGTCTTTGTTTTGAAATCTATTTTTCTGATATAAGTATCGCTGCCCAGCTTTTTTTAATTTCCATTTGCATGGAATACCTTTCTGTCCCTGAACTTTCAGCCAGTTTTATATCTGAATTGGGTATTTGTAGGCTGCAAACATACAAACCTTGTTTCTGCATGCATTTTACCACTCTGTCTTTGATTGAAGCATTTAGTCCAGTTTACATTTAAAATAGTTATTCATATGTATGTTCTTTTTGCCATTCTGTTAAATGAGTTGAGTTTGTTTTTGTAGGTGCCTTTTGTTCCTTTCTTCTTTTGTTCTTTTCTCTTGTATTTTGATAAATATCTTTAGTGCTGTTTTAAATTCCTTTTTTTGTTGTTTGTTTGTTTGTCACTACTGTGACTTTTACATGTGGAAATATATATGGAAGAATATACAAGTGAGAATCTCTCAGTTGTGTCTGACTCTTTTCAACCCATGGTATAGCCTGCTAGGCTCCTCTGACCATTGAATTGTGTAGGCAAGAATACTGGAGTAGGTAGCCATTCCCTTCTCCAAGGGATGTTCCCGACCCAGGGATCAAGCCCAGGTCTCCTGCATAGCAGGCAGAGTCTTTAACTGTTTTAAGTTGCTGATCTCTTAATTTCAAACACATTTTATCAACCTTGCATTTGTACTCTCCTCCCCTCACAATTATGGATTTTTGATACCATATTTTACATGTAATTGCTTTGCATGTCTCTTAACTGTTATTGTGGATATGTATGAATTTACTACTTTTGTCTTTTACCCTTACTACTAGCTCTATGTGTGGATGCTTTCCTATCTTTAGTACCAGTTTGCCCTTACTAATGAAGTTTTTCAATTTATAATTTTCAATTTTCTTGTGGCCCTTCCTTTATCACTTAGAGAGTTACTTTAACATTTCTTGTGAGGCTGGTTTGGTAGTGCTGAACTTTTTTAGCTTTTGCTTGTCTGTGAAGTTTTTGATTTCTCCATCAACTCTGAATGAGAGCCTTGCTGGATAGAGTAGTCTTGGTTTTTAAGTTTTTCCCTCTCATCATTTTAAATATATCATACCACTTCCTTCTGGCCTGCAGAGTTTCTGCTGAAAAATAAGCTGATAACCTTATAGGAATTCCTTTGTATGTTATTTGTTGTTTTTCTCTTTTATTATAATATTATCTTTATTTTTTATTTTAATTAAATAAATAAATAGTGTGTCTTGGTATGTTTGTTTTTGAGTTAATCTTCTATGGGACTCTGCTTTCTGAATTTATATGTATATTTCCTCTCCCAGGTTAGGGAATTTTTCATCTGTTACAACTTCTATTATGCTCTCAGCTCCTTTCTTTCTGTCTCTCTTCTTCTTGGACCCTTATTCACTTTATAGTGAATATTATTGGGCTTGATGTTGTTCCAGAAGTCTCTTAAATTGTCCTCATTTCTTTCATTTTTTTTTTTTTTTCTGTTAAGCATCATTGATTTCCACTACTGTTTCTTCCAGGTTATTGATTCATTCATCTGTATCATTTAATCTACTGTTGATTTCTTCTAGTTCATTTTAAATTTCACTTATATTCTTTATCTCTGTTTGGTTGTTGTTTGTATTTTATAAATCTTTGTTAAAACTTCTAATGTTTCGCTCTGTGCATCACTTCTCTTGAGTTCTTTGATCATTTTTATGATCACTACTCTGAACTCTTTCTCAGGTTGATTGTCTAACTCAGCTTTACTTATCTCTTCTTCTAGAGTTTTATCTTGTTTCTTCATTTGAAACATGTTCCTCTGTCACTTAATTTTGCCTAAACTGCTTTTTTATATTAACTTATCTGGTAGGTTGATTATGTTTCCTGACTTTGAAGAACTGGCCTTTTGCAGGAGACATCTTTTGTTCCCAGCAGTGTATTCCTCTCTCATCACCAGTGCTATATTCTCTACAGGTTCCCCCATGAGGGTTGTAAGGGTCTTTCTGTTGCAGCTGACAGACTATGTGAGCAGTCTGCTAAACTTGGTTGGCCTCTGGTCCATTTGGTTGCTCAATCTTGCCTTCTATGGAGGCTGAGATGACCTCTGGTTTGTGGTACTGGGTTACCAGGCATCTGACTGTGGAACTTTCGGGAGCCCTGGACTTTTGCTGGGTTATTGGTGGGTGGAGTCAGGGTCCAGGAGACCTAGGGGCTGTTGCCTGCCCACCAATGGATAAAACTAAGTCATGGAGCTAGTGTGGCTTACTGGCAGGCAGAACCAAGTCCTGGATTCTTGTTTCAGGGCTATGGAGTCCCAGAGCATGTTGTTGGTGGGTGGGGCTGGTTCCTGAAATATCTGGCTGTGTGGCCTCTGGTTTCTTGAAGCTTCTGTTGGCCTGCTGGTGTCTGTGTCCCCTGGGTGAGCTGCAGTTGCCTCCTACCCCAGCTTCTGCCTTCTATTCCAGACTATGTGGTGTGTGCCCTTTAAGTGTGAATTCTCTGTTTTCCCCAGCCCTCTGGGACTCCCGAAAGTAAGCCCCACTGCCATTCAATACCAAATGCTCTGGGGGCTCATCTTCCTGGTGCAGGATTTCTGAATTGGAGAACTTGAAGTGGGGTTTGAACTTCTCACTCCTTTGGGAGTGCTTCTGCAGTTGTAACTATTCTCCTGTTTGTGAAGCGCCTACTTGGGGGTATTGGATGGACTATATCATGACCCAATCCCTTCTACCTCTCTCAATTTGATTTCTTCTTTGTATTTTTGGTTGTAGAAGATCTTTTCTGGTAGGTTCTAGTCTTTTTTTAATCTATGATTGTTTTTCAAATAGTTGTGATGGTGTGCCTATGAGAAGAGTTCGACTCAGGGTCTTCTCCTCCACTTATCTTGCACACTTTCCCTGTGGATAATTTTAACTATCGATTGTAGGAAATGAACCTTAGGAATTAAGTCCTCTCTAGAGTTGATAATTATGCAGACATTTCCTCAAAAGAAAAGTTAGTGATACCACTTTCAAGCAGAATAAAATAAAATATAAACCTCGTTCCAAATTGTTGTTTCAGTTTTTTAAGTTGTGTCTTAACTAAAGCATTGCAGTTGGTTCTTATTCATCATATTCCTCAGTGAGAAGCAGTGTAGCATTTGGATAAGAGCATAGATTGTTCATATCTGGCTTTGTCATGTATTGGTTATGTGAACTTGGCAAACTCTTCTCAAATCTTTGGTCCTCTCTAACCTGAGGATGGTAATATACCCTGTCTCAAAGAGATACTTGAAAAACTAAAGAATAAAAAGTAATACAAGGAACTTGATATGAGATCCAGCACTTGGTAAGCTCTCAATAAATGTTAGATAATTATCATGGTTATTATTAGCTTTAAGTAAGAAATCCAGCACTTGGTAAGCTCTCAATAAATGTTAGATAATTATCATGGTTATTATTAGCTTTAAATGAGAAATCTTTATCTCAGGGCCTATCCTAGTTTTTCAACATCCATCTAATTGCCCAAGACTGAAACTTGGGAAAAATCCTTGATTCTTCTGTTTCTAACTCTTTATCCAGTTGACGCTCTTCTTGACTCTCAAATACTTGTTACTGTTTGATTGCTGCTACCATGGGCCAAGCTGCCATCTGCCATCAAAGGCCTGGTCATTTTAATAATAGCAGAGAGTTCTCAAACCTCTGATTGTCTTCCCTTCAATCCATTCCCAACATTTAGGCAGAGGGATTGTTCTAAAATGCAAAAAAAGCTGATGCCACTCTCCTGCTTAAAACTGATCAATGTCCAATGTCCTTTGTATGAAGTCCAAGTTCCTTGAGATGACTTACCAGACTTTCATGATTTAGTCCTTGCTTATCTCTGTAGATTCATATTTTGCAACCTCCTTACCCTCTTTGCCTTAGCCAAAATGAATTTGTCTGTTTTGAAGATAGCATGCTCCCTTTCACTTCAGCCTTTACATATGGTTCTTTGTTTTTCTGGTTGACTACTATGCCTCTTATCTGTTTAATCTAAGAGTCACTTCTGGGTGGCTGTCTATGATCCCACCTGTAGTGATTAGATGCCTTAGATTTTTTTTTCTTCCATTGTATTTGTTATTTCCCCACACAATAGCTGTCACAAAAGTTTATAAATGTACTTTTAAAAATAATTTTCTCAATACCACTAAACATACTGCTTCTTAATTGACTGCACAATCGAAGCCACTAGGTAGCTAAAAATAATCTGATGCCCAGGACCTACCTCAAAGCAATTAAAGCAGATCAATTAAGACTGGGGTGGGTCCGCCATGTTTGTATTTATGTTTGGCTCTCAAGTGATTCTAAAGTGTGGTCAGAGTTGAGATACACTGTTATATATGGAAAGTTCTCATGCATGAGGATGTTCTGTTGTTTTTCCCAGAGATTTGTTTCCTCAGTTCAGTTCAGTCTCTCAGTCATGTCTGACTCTTTGTGACCCCATGAATTGCAGCACACCAGGCCTCCCTGTCCATCACCAATTCCCAGAGTTCACTCAAACTCATACCATCCAGCCATCTCATGCTCTGTTGTCCCCTTTTCCTCCTGCCCACAATCCCTCCCAGCATCAGAGTCTTTTCCAGTGAGTCAACTCTTCGCAGGAGGTGGCCAAAGTACTGGAGTTTCAGCTTTAGCATCATTCCGTCCAAAGAACACCCAGGTCTGATCTCCTTTAGAATGGACTGGTTGGATCTCCTTGCAGTCCAAGGGACTCTCAAGTGTCTTCTCCAACACCACAGTTCAAAAGCATCAGTTCTTCGGCACTCAGCTTTCTTCACAGTCCAACTCTCACATCTATACATGACCACTGGAAAAACCATAGCCTTGACTAGATGGACCTTTGTTGGCAAAGTAATATCTCTGCTCTTCAACATACTATCTAGGTTGATCATAACTTTCCTTCCAAGGAGTAAGCATCTTTTAATTTCATGGCTGCAGTGATTTTGGAGCCTCCCAAAATAAAGTCTGACACTGTTTCCACTGTTTCCCCATCTATTTCCCATGAAGTGATGGGACCAGTCGTGCTGCGATTCATGGGGTCGCAAAGAGTCGGACACGACTGAGCGACTGAACTGAACTGAACACAGTCAAAGGCTTTGGCATAGTCAATAAAGCAGAAGTAGATGTTTTTCTGGAACTCTCTTGCTTTTTCGATGATCCAGCACATGCTGGCAATTTGATCTCTGGTTCCTCTGCCTTTTCTAAAACCAGCTTGAACATCTGGAAGTTCACGGGTCACTTACTGCTGAAGTCTGGCTTGGAGAATTTTGAGCATTACTTTTCTAGCATGTGAGATGAGTGCAATTGTGCAGTAGTTTGTTTCCTAGCATGTGGCAAATATTTAGTTAAACATATTCTCACTCGGGCTTCCCAGGTGGCGCTAGTGGCAAAGGACCTGCCTCCCAGTGTAGGAGATGTAAGAGACATGGGTTTGATTGCCGGGTTGGGAAGATCCCCTGGAGAAGGAAATGGCAACCCACTCCAGTATTCTTGCCTGGAGAATCCCATGGACAGAGGAGGCAGGTGGGCTGTAGTTCATAAGGTTGCAAAGAGTCGGACATGATTGAAGCAATTTAGAACACACGCACATTCTTATTCTGTAATTTCCAGTTTTAACCAACTTAAACAGGCCTGAAGATATAAGAAGAAAAGCCCCCTCCCCTCCCCACATTCTTGTATTTTACATAGAATGTTATGAGGTCATGGTATCAATTAGCCCCCTAAAATTCCCTTTAAGATTTGGAATATAGGTGCTTTACTAGATAGAATGGCCATAAATATCAGGCTCTCAAAGATATTCATTTTCAAAAAGAGATTAGGACCCAGTTTCACAGACACTTGGAAATATCACAGACACTTCTCAGAAGTTGTCACCCATTATCTAATATCTCTCTCCCATAAGCAGATACCATGGTAAAGAGGCAGATACCATGGTAAAGAGACAGGGTAGTGTCAGGACATACTAATGAATATGATTTTATATGTAATAATATCTGATGCTGGGAGGGATTGGGGGTAGGAGGAGAAGGGGACGACCGAGGATGAGATGGCTGGATGGCATCGCTGACTCGATGGACGTGAGTCTGAGTGAACTCTGGGAGTTGGTGATGGACAGGGAGGCCTGGCGTGCTGCAATTCATGGGGTCACAAAGAGTTGGACACGACTGAGCGACTGAACTGAACTGAACTGAATATTACTATAGATTAATATTTTATATTTAATGCATCAGTTGTGGAAAAAGGAATGACTGGTCTGTTTCAGTAAGTCAGGGAAGAATTTGAGAGGAGCTGACATTTAAATTAAGCCTTGAAGTACAGTTTGGAGTTTGCCATGCAGATGGGGCCTTTGGTTGCCAATCTGTTTATGAAATGCCAAATATACTAGGTTGGAAGGTAGATGTTTAAAAATATCTGTCATTTTCCTTTATTTTCAAAGGGGAAAGAAAAATGACAGTTTGCTTTCTAATATTTGGATGATGGTGTGGATTTTTTTTCCCTCATACCTTGACTGGCTTGTGTTGAGGCAGATATATTTTAATATTTGAAGACTGCCACTAAGGTGGATTTAAAGGTCTTATAATTTTAAGTGTAAATGGGTGACCCTTAATATCCCAGTTATTCTTGACAATATGGGTTTTTTTGCAGTATTATAAAGTTACAGATATTACAATGATTTTCTTAGAAATCAAGATACTTTACATATTCAGATAATAGAATATTCTATAGATAACCAGATAAAACTGAAATTAATAAAATAGGAAACAAATTTAAATTTTATTATCAAGGAAGAAATATGAAGTAACCAGAAGTAGGTGAAGTATCAAAGTATTCTGTTCAGAATGGTTAGGGGATAATATGAAATAATTGTTTCTTTTTCAAAATAGTGTTAATCCTTTATATACATTAAGAGCTAATATGAAGTTGTATTACATTTTAAAATAATAAAAAAATTAAATGACATTCTTTTCTTTCCCTCTAGATTTTCTTATGCATCTTTCTGTGATTCCAACATCATAGCAGTGGTGGTAGACACGGCTCTTTATGTTGCTAAGAAAAATAGCCCATTTGTGGAAGTGTGGGATAAGAAGACTGAAAAACTCTGTGAACTAATAGACTGTGTGCACTTTTTAAAGTAAATTAATATATTTTTTGTTTTATTGTGGAAAGAGTACTATGGGACCTATCTGCTTAACAAATTTTTAAGTGTGCAGTGTGTTGTTGAATGTAGGTATAGTGTCATTGATTCTTTATTTCATGCCTGTAAGAACTGTCCTTACACTTCAGATTTCACAGAGGGAGAATTCTGGCATATTTTTCTTCCTTTATACTTCTAAATAGGTAAATGTTAAAAAAATTCAGAAACAAAATCATTAATAATATTTGGCACCATCTGTTGGTATCCAGCAAATTTCATCCTTGAAAAAAAATAGAATCATAACAGATATGGTTTCTTCAAGGTATTGCAAAGAAAAAGTCACAAAACAATAAAAAATACGGGTGAAAAATGTGCTAGACTGACCAGGATCAAGGGTGTAGGAGACTTCACATCACCCGCATATCTTGTGTGCTGCTGCTGGCATCCAGGGCCGTCACCAGTCTTATTTGCTAGCTACTATATAGTTTTATTTTGATTTTACTGTACAGAATTTTTTTTTGTCTTCTGGAGAATATTTTGATTATATACCATATCCATAAATTGAGATTTCAAAGTTTACCAACACTTTAGTTTTTCTCTGGATGGTGAGGAGATTTCTGTTTGGAAAACCTGACAGTTCTGCCTAGTAAAAGGTCCTTTCCTGGAGTTCTAAAATTGTTGGAATTTTTTACTTCAGGATACCTCATTTTTGTCATGAATTATTCATTAGCTCAGGGAAAAATTCAGTGATTTGGATTCATATCTTTTACATGTAGATGACTATAGTTTTTATTTTCTTTGATAACTTTTAAACTTCATGAAAAAATTTTGAAACTAATACTTTGTTTCTTTATATTGAGCAGATACTATTCATTTTTTTGCTGAATTGCATAGGTTTGTTATATATAAAAATTATATCCATCTTATTTATTTCAGAGTTTCTTGAAGTTAAGAGGCAATTGTTGTGCTGTCTTTGATAATTTATGCTTTAAGTAGCAAAATGTGGCTCTTTGACATTCTATATTTAGCAAAATTAGTTTCATATAATTTTAATGATATGTAATGAATCTTGTCATGTATTCATAATCCAAAATGTTGTATATATATATTTATGTGTGTGTGTGTCTGTATGTATAGTCACATTTATTTTATCTCTTTATTTTTGAACGAAAAGGATTAATGCATGCTTTCTTTATGGTTTAGGGAGGAACTGGTCCGAGTAAGCAAGGAATTGAAACACAAAATGTCTTATTCTGGGAGAGTGAAGACTCTCTGCCTCCAGAAGAACACTGCTCTCTGGATAGGAACTGGAGGAGGCCATATCTTACTCCTCGATCTTTCAACTCGTCGAATTATACGTATAATTCACAACTTTTGTGATTCTGTTAGAGTCATGATGACTGCACAGTTAGGCAAGTTTACTTTCTTTAAATTTTTTGCATATTCTCTTAAGACTGTAAGAATATGTTTTTTCTTCACTTCCCAACATTGTATGAAGTGTCTCAGAAATTTTGAGTAGGGGCCTTATAAGCATGAAGTGAGTAGATGTTTGTAGTCCCATACGAGAAGCAGGTATTGCAAGTGAACACTAAATTTAGGTCTTACTTTCTCTTTTTTCTTTACAATTAAGGCAAAAAATATATAATGTTAAGTATTTTTAACTTTTTGACAAAAAAATTTAAGCAGACGATTATTTTGATCTTAGTTTAAACTTTCTACCCTTGTTAAGGAATACCATTTAGTTTTTCTTTCTGTAAATAAATTTATGTTTTTATACAGTATATATTGCTACCAGTGTATATTCTTATAGCAATATATTCTTCATAATCTATATACAAATATTGGAAAATCATTATGTTTTATTTACTTTATGTTTTCTGTTGTTCCTACTTTTCTACTCAACTATGAAGAAATCATGATAGCACATGATGCTCACACTTAACTCTTATTTTGACTAGTTATTTGCTTTAGGGAATAGACTTAGTATTTATACAGAGTTGATCACAAAAATGGGGTTAAGTTCTATAAAACTAGAGTTTATGTAACTTTGGGGCTTCCCTGGTGGCTCCACAGTAAAAAAAAAAATCCACCTGTAATGCAGGAGACGTGAATTTGATCTCTGGGTCAGGAAGATTCCCTGGAGGAGACCATGGCAACCTGCTCCAGTATTGTTGTTTGGGAGATCCCATGGACAGAGGAGCCTGGTGGGCTACAATCCGTGGGGTCACAAAAGAGTCAGACATGACCTAGCTACTGAACAACATCAACGGATGTAACTTTAGCAAATGAATAATAAAAATGTTGGAACAGGATGAGGACAACAGTAAACTCCTTTTACAGGAATGTATTAAGGAGAGACCAGTGTTTCTCTTCAGTCTCACAAATTTTCCATGAATAGGTGTCAGAGTTGCACGAAAGTTAGAATTACGGGCTCCTAGTGAGTGACAACTGCCAGGACACTTGTCCATGCAAGCAAAGTAGTAGGTGTATGGGGGGTTGTCTCTCTAGTCTTACTCACCAAGGTTGTTGCATCCTTTAATTTGTACGTACTTGGTATCCAAATGGTTGTTCATTACTGACATTATAGGGCAATTTCAATGGGTTTAATTGATTTTTAAAATAATTTAAACATAATATACAATATATGGCTTGATCTAGCTTCACCTCAGTTCTCTTGCCCTTGTCTTTTGCCATATTCTTCTTTGCTCTTTCTGCTCTAGAAGAAAGTTCAGCCCCTCTTAAATACCATGCTTCATCCTACCTCAAAGTTTTGTGTGTGCTGTTTCATTTTGCGTAGTTAACTTACTTACTGTTTAGTAACTAATCTCATCACTAGACCATAAACTCCATTTGTCTCTCTTTAATACATTCCTATAAAAGGAACTAACACTATCTCTTTCATATATAGCTTTTGTTGGAGGAGTAATATATAAATATTGAGCCCATTTTGCAGAGAGTTTAAGCTGTTTTATCAGATTCACACAATAAGAATCATAACAAGAAGGTAGATCAAATTTTCTAACTTTAAAAACGTACTGGTCATCTTGCAGAGTATTTTTTGTTCATCACCTTGCAGAGTATTTTTTGTTCAAACTCAGTTGAGGGATCTCTTAAGTAAGTTAATTTCCAAGGTTTTTGTGTCTTAAAATATGAACTATTGTACTCTTTAAAGTCCAACTTATTATATTGTTTTAACAGAACTCTTTTATTTTTTGATAAAGGAAGCCTTAAAAATGTCATGCTGGTTTTGGGGTATAACCGGAAAAGTGCTGAAGGTACACAACACCAAAAAGGTAATGTTTAATAGGATACTGTATTCTAAGCAGACTGAAATGGCATGAATGATTATAGCATGTTATGTTTTTATACATTTAAGTTAAAATTACATATGCATACAACTTTATGCATTTTTAATTGATAGCTTCATTATAGTTCAAATAATTTAGATATAAATCTTCACAATTAAGTTTTAGTGATTTAGCAGTGTAATATATTTTTCAGGTGAAGTAGAGCTAGCAACCACTATTAAATGAGAACTAGCTCAAACCCAACATGGGTATTTTTCCTTAGATCTTACCTACTCCATATTATCCAAATCATAGTCTGATTTTGAAAAGTGTTTGAAAAGGCTTTTTTCTTTCAGAAAATGAAGTTTTATGTTACTAAAGGTCCATTGTTAAAATTTAGTAGTTAGTTCTATAATGTATTTTAAACACTTTCCAAATATAATTTCTTATAAATGGCAATAATTTAATATGTTACTTTTATATGCATATGTGTATATTGTGTGTGTGTTTGTGTGTGTAATCCCAGGTGGCACTAGTGGTAAAGAACCTAGATGCCAATGCAGGAGAATTAAGAGATCCAAGTTCAATCCCTGGGTCAGCAAGATGCCCTGGAGGAGGGCATGGCAACTTGCTCCAGTATTCTTGCCTGGAAAATTCCATGGACAGAGGAGCCTGGAAGGCTACAGTTCATGGGGCCACAAAGAGTCAGGAATGACTGACCACACACACACACACACACACACACACACATACACATATATATACGCACATACACATTGGTCCAACAGCTAAATATAAATTAACAAAAGATAAAAATGTTCCATGGCAGATCTTTGTAACATGATTTGTTTTTTAATTTTCTAGAGATACAGTCTTGCTTGTCTGTTTGGGACATCAATCTTCCACATGAAGTGCAAAATTTAGAAAAACATATTGAAGTAAGAAAAGAATTAGCTGAAAAAATGAGAAGAATATCTGTTGAATAAGAGGGATATTGGAAATCTTTATCTTTGGATAGAAAAATAGTTATCTTCTCTTGTAAATATCTTTTAAAAATGTTTATGTATAAAAAGAATAATTTCCACTACTTGCTGTTTGCTAATGTGTATATGAAGGAATGTTTATAGATTTTATTTTATAAAAATGTACAAAATTGTTACCAGTGAAAATATATTTTAAAGAACTATTTTAAATGTAATATTTCTTATATATCCTAATTAAGTTTATGGATTAAGTAATACAAGGAAATCTAAAAAGTACTTGATTGTAGTACTCATACTGAAATTTACAAAGTAGATAATTTTTTTGTTGTTACTCATAATGAAGGTTATGTTTATTTTGCATTCTATGATTAAGACTAGTCTATTGCTGGATTACCATCTAGATATTCTGCGAAGTGGAATAAAAATATTAGAAAAGTTTAATACATTCCTTCTTAGATTGCTTTAAAATGCAGTTATCATATATACTTGTATATCTTCATTGAATTTGCACTACTGAAGCCCTTTGCTGGAACATTAGTTATTTTTGTTGCTGATGTAAACAGTGCATCTCATACAACTTCACTTTATCTAAAACAAAATGCCATAAAATGTGCTGATAAGAAACTAACATGTTGTCAAAATCCTCCTATCCAAGAAAGATGTAGCTATTCTCTTTCCTATGTTGTAACTCTGTCTTCAAATATGAAATCATAAAGTTTTATAATTTGTGTAAATAAAATGTTCAGTCTTTCAAGTTGTATTGTTATATTTTAATTTTGATTTTAAGTGCTAAACCATACCACTGACCACTTGTTCCCAATTTTCTTCACTCCAAATATTGGTACTCATCTTCTTCCTTAATTTGTGACCTGCAAATTCTGCACCAGTCAAAATAGAAACTCTATTTTCAGAATTACAGAATTCTACAACTCCCACCAAGACCATGGGGATAAGAATGTAACATTCCAGTTTGCTGAAACAGAAAGGAGCTTTAGCTATGATGGGTACCTGTTAACCTAGTCTTCTAAATTATACTTGAACTGTTTAAATAAATTCCTGTGCTTGAAGTGTTGGGCTTCCTTGATAGCTCAGTTGGTAATGAATCTGCCAGCAATGCAGGGGACCCTAGTTCTATTCCTAGGTCAGGAGTATCTACTGGAGAAGGGATAGGCTCCCCACTCTAGTATTCTTGGGCTTCGCTTGTGGCTCAGCTAGTAAAGAATCCGCCTGCAATGCAGGAGTCCTGGGTTCGATCCCTGGGTTGGGAAAATCCTCTGGAGAAGGGAAAGGCTACCCACTCCAGTATTCTGGCCTGGAGAATTCCATGGACCTTATAATCCACTGGGTTGCAAAGAGTCGGACACAACTGAGCAACTTTCACTTCACTTCACTTCCTTCATAATAGGAGTGTCAGGGTCAAGCACCTAGGTAACCATTTAAGTGCCATTTCTGCTTTAAAAGAAATTTTTTTAGGGGGGTAAATCTGTTGGCCCTGCCTGGCCAAAATTTATTTCAAACTATTCCCTGTGATAGGATGAAAGTGAAGTGAAAGTGTTAGTTGTTTAGTCATGTCTGACTCTTTGCAACCCCATGGACTGAAGCCCATCAAACTCCTCTGTACATGGGATTCTCCAGGCAAGAATACTGGAGTGGGTTGCCATTCCCTTCTCCAGGGGATTTTCCAAACCCAGGGATTGAACCCAGGACTCCTGCATTGCAGGCGGATTCTTTATCATCTGAACCACTAGGGAAGCCTATAATAGATAACTAGTCTATTTAATAGGCTCAAAAC
>SJYT01046258.1:214216-273856 GCA_006410635.1 Cephalophus harveyi | reverse complement strand
TTAATTCTATGAAGCCTTTAAATTTATGTTAACTGTAATTTATATATTCTTAACCCTGATTCTCCATTTTCAAAAGGATCTATGTTTTATTTGTTGTGTAGTTAAAAAAAAAAGTAAGAAATAATGGAACTATTTGTTCCTGTGATATTTCTCATTGTTATTTTGTATTTACATGCCAGTTTTTCCAAAAGACAATTATGGAGAAATATAAAATGAACATTATATTTAAATGAAGTAATAAACATTTTAAAAGAACATTTGTGAATTTTAAAACTTTGTTTTGTTTTTCACATGTAAGTCTGTAATCCATCTAAACTTTGTATTAATCTGTGTATGTTACATTCCACTATAGGAGTTGCTAACTGAAGTTTTCTTCTGGAGATTTAGTCAGTTTCCTATAGTACAATCAGTTGTCAGGATATAACCCAGGATATAATCTCAGGATATAATCCAGGATATAATTTCAGGATATAACCCAGTGGGCATCATATATTCTATTTTCAAATTCTCGTAGAAATTTTAAGAATTTTTCACTTGAGTACTATACAAAAAATAAGACCAATTTATTAAAAAAAAATAGTCTTTAATTTTTTTTCTTCTAATTGGAACACTAAAAACACTACTAACAATTATCAAAACATAAGTATTTACCGTAATCAAAAATGTACTTTTATATGGAAATTTTAGATGTAAAGAAAAGGGAGCCCCTATAAATCTAATTCTGGCAAGCATTATTGATTATGTGTGAACTATTTAGCTATTTTTCATCAAGACAGTAAGACATATATTGATGAAACAGTGCAGAAGTAGCAAAAGAGATGGCCTTCTTGTCAGTTTCATTGCTGCTTACTGGTTTGCTTTTTCTGTCCTGTTGCTGCTGCTGCCAAATTGCTTCAGTCATGTCCAACTCTGCAACCCCATAGACAGCAGCCCACCAGGCTCCCCTGTCCCTGGGATTCTCCAGGCAAGAACACTAGAGTGGGTTGCTATTTCCTTCTCCAATGCATGAAAGTGAAAAGTGAAAGTGAAGACTCTCAGTCGTATCCGACTCTTAGCTACCCCATGGATTGCAGCCTTCCAGGCTCCTCCGTCCATGGGATTTTCCAGGCAAGAGTACTGGAGTGGGTTGCCATGTCCTGCCGTTGCTGCTGCTAAGTTTCTTCAGTCGTGTCCGACTCTGAGCGACCCCATGGACTGCAGCCCACCAGACTCCTCTGTCCATGGGATTTTCCAGGCAAGAGTACTGGAGTGGGGTGCCATGTCCTACATTGGTCTAAATTCCATGTCAGACTATTATAGCAAGGGGATTTCCTTGTGTCAAAGTGGTAGCTGCAAACAGTTAACAGGATTTTTTCTGCACTTACTGAAATAAACATATTAAGTGCAACTCTGTCAGTGGTGTTAACTATGGACATAATTTTTTAATATGAAAATCAGTGTGACTAATAGTATTTACAATTTTCTCTTCTCCAGTGAATTGCCTACAACTCCGTTTCCTGATGGTACATCCCTGTTCTGAATTGGGTAATGTTTTGTGTTACAGGGTCGAGTGAGAATGCTCTGACTTTTTGTTATTAGCCGGAGGGTAACTGGGAGTAGAGAACAGGGTTGAGGTTGAAGATCATCCAGCGAAAACTCTTCTGCCTTAGCAAAGAAGTACTTTTTTTGTAGGTAGCTTTCATGTATTGCAATCAATCCCTTTTTGCTCCCCTCTCCTCCTACAAAATGGGTTTTTAAAAAATTTATCTGCTTCATATCCACCATGTCTGAGCTACATTATAGACTAGCACAATACCCCTGGCACATAGTCATATGTGGAAGATTTAATTTGGCATTCTAAATCATCTACTAATTTCTCAAAATTTCTGGACAGTCCCTTCTTATAAGAGGAAATTATAACATAAACGAGGTAATTTCAGTTTTATGTGACTGCTGCTGCTGCTGCTAAGTTGATTCAGTCATGTCTGACTCTGTACGACCCCATAGACGGCAGCCCACCAGGCTCTGATGTCCCTAGGATTCTCCAGGCAAGAACACTGGAGTGGGTTGCCATTTCCTTCTCCAATGCACGAAAGTGAAAAGTGAAAGTGAAGTTGCTCAGTCGTGTCTGACTCTTCACGACCCCCATGGACTGCAACCTACGAGGCTCCTCCATCCATGGGATTTTCCAGGCAAGAGTACTGGAGTGGGTTGCCATTGTGTACTTGAATAAATCTGGGAGACTTGAATAAATTTGAGACATTGTAACTCTTAATTCATAACCGATTTACAGACCAAATTAACATCACGTGTTTCCAAAAAACATCAGGAGACTATTGAAAGTTATTTTGTTTAGATGCCTAGGGAAAAAAAAAAACAAAAACAACTTACATCTTCTCTGAAGGAATAGATATTTGTCCTTTTTCTCAAGTAACAAGTTTTTAAAGACAAGTGGTGTACATTTTAATATACGAAACATACTAGTAAAGATGGCAACATGAGAGAGAAGCTTCAGGATCAACTCAGAGCAAAAGAGGTCATCTAAAGAAATAGTGTCAGAGTTTCTTTTGGGGGGCTCCAAAATCACTGCAGATGGTGATTGCAGCTATGAAATTAAAAGACGGTTACTCCTTGGAAGGAAAGTTATGACCAACCTAAATAGCATATTAAAAAGCAGAGACATTACTTTGCCAAAAAAAGTCCATCTAGTCAAAGCCATGGTTTTTCCAGTAGTCATTTATGGATGTGACAGTTGGACTGTGAAGAAAGCTGAGCACCAAAGAATTGATGCTTTTGAACTGTGGTGTTGGAGAAGACTCGAGAATCCCTTGGACTGCAAGGAGATCCAACTAGTCCATTCTGAAGGAGATCAGTCCTGGGTGTTCTTTGGAAGGAATGATGCTAAAGCTGAAACTCCAGTACTTTGGCCACCTCATGTGAAGACTTGACTCATTGGAAAAGACTGACGCTGGGAGGGATTGGGGGCAGGAGGAGAAGGGGACGACCGAGGATGAGATGGCTGGATGGCATCATCAACTCGATGGACATGAGTTTGAGTGAATTCCAGGAGTTGGGATGGACAGGGAGGCCTGGTGTGCTGCAATTCATGGGGTCACAAAGAGTCAGACATGACTGAGCAACTGAATTAAACTGAACTGAAGAGTCCAAATATTAGAACTGTGGAACAGAGTCTGCAAAAAAGATAAGCTTGAATGTTTTTTCAGGTATTAGGAAACCGGAAGTATTGCATGACTAAGGAGATTTGAAAATGAACCAAGTGAAACTTTGCATTCAGAGAGCACAGTGAAATTGAGTTTTTTGTTGACTTACTTTTGGCGGCAAATATGCATGTGCCAAGCCATGTTCAGTCGTGTGTGACTCTGCTACCCTGGGGTCTGATCTCCAGGATCCTCTATCCATGGGATTTTCCTAGCAAGAATACTGGAGTTGATTGCCCTGTTTCCCTCCAGGTGATCTTTCTGACCCAGGGATCAAACCTGTGTCTCCTGCATCTCCTGGGTCTCCTGCACTGCAGGCAGATTCTTTACTGCTGAGCCGGTGGGGTAGCCCAAAAATGTCACAGATTAGTTTAATTGCATTTTAGATGAAGAAAAAGTTAGTGAACCTAAAGATAAGTCAAAAGATATTTTTTATAGTGCAGCAGGTATAGCAAAATAGATTAATCGTATACGCTGAGTAGTCAAGAATCCTGTGGGATGGGGGTAAGAATTTCAATTTTCTGGTTGGACTATTAGAAGAAAGATAGTGGAGAAGTGTTTCTGAGGATACAATGGCTAAGAAATGGCTAAAACTGATAAAAGATAGCAATCTTTATACAAGAAGATTTGAGAATTTAAATTAGGATAAACTAAAAGATAGCTCCACATAGACACATAATATAAAATAAAAGACCTAGGTGATTCTCATAAACATTGCATTGAGCAATTAAAGCAAAACATAAAGAATAAACATTTTGCTTCTGTTCATATAAAAATGAAAAGAAAAATTGAGCTCTATTGTTTAAGCATGCATAGATACATGGCAAAACTAAAAGTAGTAAATAAATGGTGATTACAAATGTCAAGACAGTGATCATCTGTCTTGAGGAAAGGAATTATGATTGAGAAGCAGGCAGGTAGGGGATTCTAGGATGCCGGAAAATGTTTTCTATCTAAAACATTGATGATTAAATGGGGTTTGGTTGTATAAAAATTTCTTAAATTATACATCTACATTTTATATATTTACTCATATTATATATTTTATATATTTACTCAATTAAAAATGTGATCATACTAATTTACCTGCACCGAATGAAGTAAATTGTCCTGAAGACATTTGCTAAAAAATGCTTTAAATGTCTGTAGTTCTTCTTATCTCTTTGTGTTTAGTTTTTTAGCAGGGCTATGGTTTGATAGGGAACAAATCATTCCAAAACATTCCCTAGATAAGCAAATGTATCATTTATTGCTAGCTATTAGGTATTATTATTATCAATTATTATTATTAATTTATCTAATATCAATTATTATTAGCAATTGTTATTGCTAGCTAACATCACTGCACACTGCCTTACTCAGTTTTTACCTTACAGTTAACACTATACACACAAAATAATTCTGAACTTCTAAGCTTAGAGTGTTGAGTATTAAGACATACTGAAAAGTAGAAAAGAGTTGCAGGTTTGGAGCAGATGATTATTTCATTTTTGACATTTATTTTTGCTTTTTGTAAAACATGCAGATGGGCATGTTCAGTAGGTAGTTGTGAGTGCTGATCCAAGACTCAGAAAAAACAATGTGTCAAAGGTAGATCTGTAAGTGACCTTTGAGAGGTCATCTGTATTGGTTTGCTGCTGCTGCATCACTTCAATCATGTCCGACTCTGTGTGACCCCATAGACGGCAGCCCACCAGCCTTCCCCATCCCTGGGATTCTCCAGGCAAGAACACTGGAGTGGGTTGCCATTTCCTTTTTCAATGCATGAAAGTGAAAAGTAAAAGTGAAGTCGCACAGTTGTGTCTGACCCTCAGCGACCCCATGGACCTCAGCTTTCCAGGCTCCTCCATCCACGGGATTTTTTAGGGCTGCTATAGCAAAGGATTGAAGACTGGGTGGTTAAACAGCATGTGTGCTAAGAAACCTCATTTGTGTCTGTCTCTGTGATCCTGTGGACTGTATCCCACCAAGCTCTTCTGCCCATGGGATTCTCCAGGCAAAATTCCAACCCACTACTGGAGTGGGTTGCCATGCTCTCCTCTAAGGGGATTTTTCTAACCCAGGGATCAAACCCACATCTCTTATGTCTCCTGCATTAGCAGGCGAGTTCTTTACCACTAGCGCCACCTGGTTAAACAGCAGAGATCTCTTTTCCCACAGTTCTGGAGCCTAGAATTCTAAGATCAAGGTGTTGACAAGGCTGTTTACTTTTGAGGGCTGTGAGGGAAGAAACTGCTCTAGGTCTCTCTCCTTGGCTTATAGACGGCCATCTTCTCCCTGTGTTCAGATTGTCTTCTTTGTATACATGTCTGTTCAAAACTTCTCTTCTCATAAGAACACCAATTATATTGGATTGAGTCCCACCTTAATGACATTTTAATTCTTTAAAGACCCTACCATCAAATATGGTTACAATCTGAGGCCCTAGAGTTTAGGACTTGAACATATGAAACTTTGAGGGATCACAATTCATTCTATAACACCATCATTTTAAAATGTGAGAACATGAGATGGCCAGTGAAGAGGGTCATACTGGAGAAAGAAGGCGCTGGAGCATATCTGGCTTCAGAAGAGATATAAGGGAACAGGCTGAGGAGGAGACAGCTTAAAGATGCCCAATGGAATCCAAAGTGTCAGAATGTTCAATAAGGATCCATCTGGACTAAATAACAATGCAAATAAATGTGGTGATGAAGCTGTCCATGGTGACCATTTAGAGAACTCAGTTTATAGAGTAGAAGGCCAATGGAAGTGGTTTGAGAAGTATGCCTAACTAAGAAAGTGCAGGAAGAATGAAAAGACAGCAGTGAATGCTAAGAAGCAGAAGAAAGCTGGAAAGAGGGGACAATATAATACATGAGGTGAGAGGGTAATATTAAAAGACAAATAGAGTGATCTTTAAAAATATGTCTTACGTTGAGCACAAGAAACGATTTCAATGATACCAGGGCAGAGAGAAGACATAAAGCTTAGTGAGGAATATAACTACTATAAACCTCTTTATCAAAAGAAGGCCAATGTTCTGACTCCTCTTAAAATTTTACTCGAAGAAGTTGACTGAATAGCTGTATGTATCAAGGCCACTATAATATCTTTATCAGAACCCTGACAAAGTTTCTTGTTTATTCTTTTATAACATCACTCTCTGAAAGTCTGTTCCTATATTACCAATTTCTTCTGCTTGCTAAATATTATTTCAAGAACATTTGGCAAAGTTAAATTGGAGGTGGTAATTTACTGTAGAAAATTACTCATTGTCTATATCTAATGTTAAATATTAATTACATATATAAATTTAAATAATATTGATTCAAAAATTCAGTTGTATTTTTTTTATATGAAGCTTCCCATATAGCAAAAAGGTTCTGATTTCCAGACACTCAACTTTCAAACATAGTTTCAGATCGTAATATATGAAAGTAGGGAATTTGGTTCCGCAATCCAAACAGACACTGTTTAACATTTTCTGTATTTGCTTCTGGTACAAACAGTATTGATTAAACAAACTATCTTTCCTTTCTAATGTCACTGTTCTTTCAAATGTTGATTTTTCCTCCACCAGTATTATTATGTGTACAGACACTTAAGCCATATCCTTTTAAATCAAGAAGGAAACATCTAGCTATTGTTCTTTTTGATGGATGTGTTTTAAGCAATGTACCATAGTTATGCAGTGTATGTTTTAGTATTACTGGATGGTTTTATCCAAACAATATACTATTACAAAAGAGTTAAAGTGCTTAATTTCCTTGTAAACACAAGCTACCTAATGAAAAATTCCAGAACAAAAGTGAGTCTACCTCCTAGAAAAATTGTTTTTACGGACATTATTTAACATCTACTAAGTTGATAGTTTTAATTCCTTTAAAAATACTTTTCCTTTTATAATAACAGTGATGGTTACTTTGCAATCTTAGAAGGTCGAAAAGAATAACCTGAAGTGTAATCCTGAAAGGAGTGGTTGAGGAGAGAGGCACTTGGGTCAAACAAATGTGGTTTGTAGCTTACATGCTTTCATGCATAATCATTGAATTATCTGATTCACAATGAAAATTGAAAAAAAAAAAAAACCTCAAAGAAAGATCATAAATATAAATATAGTTACTGGCATTTTATTGTCATCTTGGCTTTTAGCACCACTGTAAATGAAATTTGATCTACAGTTATTAACTTTAGAGTGAAAAAATTCTAAGAAACATATTAAAACTTTGTAACAATTGTTTTTATTACTAGGCAAATCGGAGTTGATAAACTCTAACAAAACTATTAATACTGCTAGTATAGTATTTTCCCTGTGTTATTAATTGAGAATAAATCTGACTAGAAAGTTCAAATAGTGGGAAATTTTTCTTAACTATCAATATGTTTTCTGTTTTAGTATAATATGTCTAACTCAGTGATACCATATTATGTTGAATTAAATCTGTTAACATAAATAGTTTCAGTATAACACCTATTATTATTATTATTATTGCTTATTATTTAATGTAATGCTTATTTTTAAGCCCAACAAAAATTATTCATTAAATCATCCATTCAATATTTACTGAGGACCTAGAATATGCCAAGCTCTTTTCTAGGTATTGGGACTCAGCAATGAACAAAACACATTGAAGATACCTGTCCTAATTGAATTTGCATTGTAGAACTTTCAACAGATAATAGTTACATGTATTAAACAGATTAATCAAAAATGCATGCATCAGATGGTGGTGAAAGCTATGGAGGAAAAAGTCAAGCAGAGAGAGGGTAAAAGGGCCTTGGGGTGAAGTGTGCAATTTTAAATATTCAGAGAAAGTATCTCTGAGAAGGTATTATTTGAGCAAAGATTTATATGAGATGAGGGGGTGTTATTTAAGGCATGCATTAGTAGTTGCATAAAAGTATAAAATGACTTTAAAAGAAACTTAAAAGTTCTTTTAATTTGATTTGAAATTAAAATATTAATTTTAATAAAACATTAGAGTATAGAAATATTAATAGTGACAAATATTTATGCTATTTATCTCCTGGACATTTATTTAAAATATATATAAATTATCTAATATAATTTTAATCTTTAACATATAGAGAAGCTTTAACTCATTAAGGCTAAAGCTTAATTTCTCAGTCGTGTCCGACTGTTTGCGACCCCATGGACTGCAGCCCACCAGGCTCCCCTGTCCATAGGATTTTCCAGGCAAGAGGATTGGAGTGGGGTGCCATTGCCTTCTCCACCAGGTATTTCTAGTCTTCCACATTTTGTACTCCAATCCCCTATTATGAAAGCTGTCTCTTATACACATCTGAAACATATTAAAACTTTGTAACAATTGTTTTTATTACTAGGCAAATCGGAGTTGATAAACTCTAACAAAACTATTAATACTGCTAGTATAGTATTTTCCCTGTGTTATTAATTGAGAATAAATCTGACTAGAAAGTTCAAATAGTGGGAAATTTTTCTTAACTATCAATATGTTTTCTGTTTTAGTATAATATGTCTAACTCAGTGATACCATATTATGTTGAATTAAATCTGTTAACATAAATAGTTTCAGTATAACACCTATTATTATTATTATTATTGCTTATTATTTAATGTAATGCTTATTTTTAAGCCCAACAAAAATTATTCATTAAATCATCCATTCAATATTTACTGAGGACCTAGAATATGCCAAGCTCTTTTCTAGGTATTGGGACTCAGCAATGAACAAAACACATTGAAGATACCTGTCCTAATTGAATTTGCATTGTAGAACTTTCAACAGATAATAGTTACATGTATTAAACAGATTAATCAAAAATGCATGCATCAGATGGTGGTGAAAGCTATGGAGGAAAAAGTCAAGCAGAGAGAGGGTAAAAGGGCCTTGGGGTGAAGTGTGCAATTTTAAATATTCAGAGAAAGTATCTCTGAGAAGGTATTATTTGAGCAAAGATTTATATGAGATGAGGGGGTGTTATTTAAGGCATGCATTAGTAGTTGCATAAAAGTATAAAATGACTTTAAAAGAAACTTAAAAGTTCTTTTAATTTGATTTGAAATTAAAATATTAATTTTAATAAAACATTAGAGTATAGAAATATTAATAGTGACAAATATTTATGCTATTTATCTCCTGGACATTTATTTAAAATATATATAAATTATCTAATATAATTTTAATCTTTAACATATAGAGAAGCTTTAACTCATTAAGGCTAAAGCTTAATTATAGCCTTGAAAAGAGTTATTTTGGAGGAAAATAATTATAATGTGTAAACCGGCTCATTAGCTTTTTGCAAAATATGTCATTAAAGCTCAAGTTTTAATGGGGTGAATGAGCAAATTCAGTAGATAGCCAAAGAGAAAGTATTTCAGTTAGAGAAATAGCAAATGCAAAGACTTTGATTCTGTCTGATGAGCTTCACCAAAGACAGAGAGGCCTCTGAGCCTGGAGGAAAGAGAGTAAGAGCAAAGAGCAAGTTGGTAAGAGGTGAGATCGGAGTTGGAACTGATGGAGTAGGGCCTTGCAGATCCATAGAACTCGGGTACAGTTACCACCACAGAAGTGAAGTGTTTAGAAAAAGAGATCCAAATTTAAGCTTCTAGTCCATTTGTTAAGAGGGCTTGTAAATGAGAAGGAATCAGCAGAAGATAAGAGGGAGTAAGAAATGAAGAAGGAAAAAACTGGAAATTGCAGAAGTCAGGTGTGTCAAGAAAGAAGAATTAAGTGTGTTAAATATTATTGAGAGGTCAATAAAATAAGAACTGAAAACTGACCATTGGATTCACAAAAGAGTGTCACCTATGTCCTGGACAAGAGCACATTGTGTGAAATGCTAGAGAGAAAACAATGGAAGTTAATAAGTTCCTGAGACAATGAGAATTCAGGAGCTGGAGTCAATGAGCATAAGAAACTCCCTTGTGAAGTTTAACCATTAAGGGCAGTGGAGAAGTGTGGTAAGAAATCTGGAAGGGAAGTGAGTTCAACAGCTAAAAAATAAGTTCATTGAGAAATAGTTCAGATACATAAATTTGTTTGTTTTATTATATTTATTCATTTCTTTTAGTAAAGACAAATAATAGCATGTATTTATACTGTTGGGAATAATCCAGAAGAGGAGGGAAAACTTGATAATATGGATAGAGATGAACAAATTACTGGCATGATGTTCCTGGATGGCATCCAGTATACAAATGGGGAGGTCAAGCTTAGGTGGCAGCACACAGTGTTGATATGTATTAATAAGAAAGTTAGTAGAGTTCAAGGTACAAATATTAAAAGATGTCTTTATGTGTGGATGTAGATTTTCTCTTGTGATGTTTTTTATTTTCTTAGTAAATTTGGAAGTAAGGTGATTGATGACAGGGAGGTTGGGAAGGAGATGTTGGCTTTTGGGAAAGAGAAAAAATATGAAGTAGAAGAGCATAAAAGCAAATAGTCTACAAAATATAATTGACTGATTGTCTTAAGGATCCACTTGGGGTAGTGAATTTAAGAGAGATATGATTGCATTACCATGTATTTTTGCCCTGTGATGATTATCTGCTTAGTATAGATAGGGAAAAGTTTAAGCCATGATTGTATTTTTGCCCAGCAAGTATAGAGAAGGTCAAGGGAACTGGGGATTTATGCCAGGGAATACTGATAATGGTTGATCATAGATTTCAAGCCAAGGAAGAAAGTACATTAGTTGTTGAGGGAAGTGAAGGTGAATGAAAGGTTCTTGTTGTCGTCCAGTTGCTCAGTCATGTCTGACTCTTTATGAACCAATGGATTGCAGCAGGCCAGGCTTCCCTGTCCTTCACTATGTCCCCAAGTGTGCTCAAAATCATGTCCACTGAGTTAATGATGCCATCCAACCATCTCATCCTCTGTTGACCCCTTCTTCTCATGCCCTCAGTCTTTCCCAGCATCAGGGTGTTTTACCGTGTGTCGAATGCTCACATCAGGAGGCCAAAGTATTGGAGCTTCAGCTTCAGCATCAGTCCTTCCAATGAATAGTCAGGACTGATTTCCTTTACGACTGACTGATTTGATCTCTTTGCATTCCAAGGGACTCTCAAGAAACTTCTCCAACACCACAGTTCAAAGGCATCAATTCATTGGCACTCAGCCTTCTTTATGGTCCAACTCACATCCATACATGACTACTGGAAAAACTATAGCTTTGACTATACAGACCTTTGTTGGCAAAGTAATATCTCTGCTTTTTAATACACTGCCTAGGTTTGCCATATATTTTCTTCCAAGGAGTAAGTGACTTTTAATTTCATGGTTGCAGTCACCATCTGCAGTGATTTTGGAGCCCAAGAAAATAAAGTCTGTCACTATTTCCTTTGTTTCCCCATCTATTTGCCATGAAATGATGAAACTGGATGCCCATGATCTTAGTTTTTTGAATGTTGAGTTTCAAACCAGCTTTTCACTCTCCTCTTTCACCTTCATCAAGAGACTCTTTAGTCTCTCTTTGCTTTCTGCCATTAGGATGGGGTCATCTGCATATCTGAAGTTGCTGATATTTCTCTCAGTCATCTTTATTTCAGCTTGTGAGTCATCCAACCCAGCATTTTGCGTGATTTATTCTGCATATAAGTTAAAAAGCATGGTGATTATATACAGCCTTGATGTACTCCTTTCCCAGTTTTGACCAGTCCATGTTCCATTTCTGGTCCTTACTGTTGCTTCTTGACTTGCATACAGGTTTCTCAGGAGGCAGGTAACATGATCTGGTATTCCCATCTCTTTAACAATTTTCCACAGCTTGTTGTGATCCACAAGGTCAAAGACTCTAGCATAGTCTATGAAGCAGAAGTTAGATGTTTTTATGGAATTCTGTTGCTTTTTCTATGATGCAGCAGATGTTGGCAATTTGATCTCTGGTTCCTCTACTTTTTCTAAATCCAGCTTGTACATCTGGAAATTCTTAGTTCACATACTGTTGAAGCCTAGCTTGAAGGATTTTGATCATTGCCTGATACCATGTGAAATGAGCACAATTGTGCAATAGTTTGAACACTCCTTGGCATTGTCCTTCTTTGGGATTGAAATAAAAACTGACCTTTCCCAATCCTGTGTCCACTGCTGAGTTTTGCAAATTTGCTGACATATTGAGTGTAGCACTTTAACAGCATCATCTTTTAGGATTTGAAATAGTCTGTTCGAATTCCATTACCTCAACTAGCTTTGTTCATAATAATGCTTCTTAAGGCCCACTTGACTTCACACTCAAAGATATCTTGATCTAGGTAAGTGACCACACTGTCGTGGTTATTCTATCCAGGTCATTAAGACCTTTTTGTTTAGTTCTTCTTAATTTCTTCTGCTTCTGTTAGATCCTTGCTGTTGTGTTTTTTATTGTGCCCATCTTTGCATGAAATATTCCCTTGGTATTTCTAATTTTCTTCAAAATAACTCTAGTGTTTCCCATTCTATTGCTTTCCTCTATTTCTTTGCATTGTTCACTTAAGAAAGCTTTCTTATCACTCCTTGCTATTCTTTGGAACTCTGCATTCAGTTGGGTATATCTTTCACTTCCTCCTTTGCCTTTCACTTCTCTTTTCTCAGCTACTTTAAGATCTCCTTAAACAACCATTTTGCCTTCTTGCACTACTTTTTCTTGGGGATGGTTTTGGTCACTGCCTCCTGTACAATGTTATAAGCCTCTGTCCATATTCTTGCAGGCACTCTGTCTAGCAGATCTAATTGCTTTAATCTATTTGTCACATCCACTGTGTCATCATAAGGGATTTGATTTAGGCCATCCTGAATGGATCAAATGGAACTTAAATCAAAATGATCTGAGAATTCAGCAAGATCTTCAGGAGCAGGGAGTCCAGGAGCACAACAGGAGACTTGGATTAATGTGTAGATCACAACAAACTGTGGAAAAATCTTCAAGACATGGGAATACCAGACCACCTTACCTGCATCCTGAGAATTCTGTATGCAGTTCAAGAAGCAACAGTTAGAACCGGACATGGAACAACAGACTGTTTCCAAATAGGGAAAGGAGTACGTCAGGTTGTATATTGTCACCTTGTTTATTTAACTTATATGCAGAGTATACCATACAAAATGCCAGGCTGGATGAAGCACAAGCTGGAATCAAGACTGCCAGGAGAAATATAAAAAGCTTCAGTTATGCAGATGACACCACCCTTATGGCAGAAAGCAGAGAAGAACTAAAGAGCCTCTTGATAAAAATGAAAGGAGAGAGTGTAAAAGCTAGCTTAAAACTCAACATTCCAAAAATGAAGATTATGTCATCCAATCTCATCGCTTCATGGCAAATAGATGGGGAAACAATGGAAACAGTGAGAGACTTTATTTTTGAGGGCTCCAAAATCACTGCAGATGGTGACTGCAGCCATGAAATTAAAAGATGTTTGCCCCTTGGAAGAAAAGCATGACCAACCTAGAAAGAATATTAAAAAGCAGAGACATTACTTGGCCGAAAAAGGTCCATCTAGTCAAAGCTATGGTTTTTCCAGTAGTCATGTATGGATGTGAGATTTGGACTATAAAGAAAGCTGGGCACCAAAGAATTGATGCTTTTGAACTGTGATGTTGGAGAAAGCTCTTGATAGTCCCTTGGACTGCAAGGAGATCCAACCAGTCAATCCTAAAGGAAATCAGTCCTGACTATTCATTGGAAGGACTGATGCTGAAGCTGAAGCCCCAATACTTTGGCCACCTGATGTAAATAATTGACTTATTGGAAGAGACTCTGAGGCAGGAAAAGACTGAAGGCAGGAGAAGAAGGGGACAATGGAGGATTAGATGGTTGGATGGCATCACTGACTCAATGAATGTGAGTTTGGGCAAGCTCCAAGAGTTGGTGATGGACAGGGAAGCCTGGCCTGCTGCAGCCCAAGGGGTCATGAAGTGTCAGACACAATGAGTGACTGAACTGAATGGCCTAGTGGTTTTCCCCACTTTCTTCGATTTAAGTCTGAATTTTGCAATAAGAGCTCATGATCTGAACCAGAGTCCCCTCATAGTCTTGTTTTTGCTAAGTGTATAGAGCTTTTCTATCTTCTGCTGCAAAGAATGTAATCAATCTGATTTCAGTATTGCCCTGGTGATGTCCGTGTGTAGATTTGTCTCTTGAGACGTTGGATGACTGTGTTTTCTATGACCAATGTATTCTCTTGGCAAAACTCTGTTAGCCTTTGCCCTGCTTCATTTCGTACTCCAAGGCAAACTTGCCTGTTATTCCAGGTATCTCTGCTGCTGCTGCTAAGTCACTTCAGTCGTGTCCGACTCTGTGTGACCCCATAGACGGCAGCCCACCAGGCTCCCTAGTGTAGCACTTTAACAGCATCATCTTTTAGGATTTGAAATAGTCTGTTCGAATTCCATTACCTCAACTAGCTTTGTTCATAATAATGCTTCTTAAGGCCCACTTGACTTCACACTCAAAGATATCTTGATCTAGGTAAGTGACCACACTGTCGTGGTTATTCTATCCAGGTCATTAAGACCTTTTTGTTTAGTTCTTCTTAATTTCTTCTGCTTCTGTTAGATCCTTGCTGTTGTGTTTTTTATTGTGCCCATCTTTGCATGAAATATTCCCTTGGTATTTCTAATTTTCTTCAAAATAACTCTAGTGTTTCCCATTCTATTGCTTTCCTCTATTTCTTTGCATTGTTCACTTAAGAAAGCTTTCTTATCACTCCTTGCTATTCTTTGGAACTCTGCATTCAGTTGGGTATATCTTTCCCTTCCTCCTTTGCCTTTCACTTCTCTTTTCTCAGCTACTTTAAGATCTCCTTAAACAACCATTTTGCCTTCTTGCACTACTTTTTCTTGGGGATGGTTTTGGTCACTGCCTCCTGTACAATGTTATAAGCCTCTGTCCATATTCTTGCAGGCACTCTGTCTAGCAGATCTAATTGCTTTAATCTATTTGTCACATCCACTGTGTCATCATAAGGGATTTGATTTAGGCCATCCTGAATGGATCAAATGGAACTTAAATCAAAATGATCTGAGAATTCAGCAAGATCTTCAGGAGCAGGGAGTCCAGGAGCACAACAGGAGACTTGGATTAATGTGTAGATCACAACAAACTGTGGAAAAATCTTCAAGACATGGGAATACCAGACCACCTTACCTGCATCCTGAGAATTCTGTATGCAGTTCAAGAAGCAACAGTTAGAACCGGACATGGAACAACAGACTGTTTCCAAATAGGGAAAGGAGTACGTCAGGTTGTATATTGTCACCTTGTTTATTTAACTTATATGCAGAGTATACCATACAAAATGCCAGGCTGGATGAAGCACAAGCTGGAATCAAGACTGCCAGGAGAAATATAAAAAGCTTCAGTTATGCAGATGACACCACCCTTATGGCAGAAAGCAGAGAAGAACTAAAGAGCCTCTTGATAAAAATGAAAGGAGAGAGTGTAAAAGCTAGCTTAAAACTCAACATTCCAAAAATGAAGATTATGTCATCCAATCTCATCGCTTCATGGCAAATAGATGGGGAAACAATGGAAACAGTGAGAGACTTTATTTTTGAGGGCTCCAAAATCACTGCAGATGGTGACTGCAGCCATGAAATTAAAAGATGTTTGCCCCTTGGAAGAAAAGCATGACCAACCTAGAAAGAATATTAAAAAGCAGAGACATTACTTGGCCGAAAAAGGTCCATCTAGTCAAAGCTATGGTTTTTCCAGTAGTCATGTATGGATGTGAGATTTGGACTATAAAGAAAGCTGGGCACCAAAGAATTGATGCTTTTGAACTGTGATGTTGGAGAAAGCTCTTGATAGTCCCTTGGACTGCAAGGAGATCCAACCAGTCAATCCTAAAGGAAATCAGTCCTGACTATTCATTGGAAGGACTGATGCTGAAGCTGAAGCCCCAATACTTTGGCCACCTGATGTAAATAATTGACTTATTGGAAGAGACTCTGAGGCAGGAAAAGACTGAAGGCAGGAGAAGAAGGGGACAATGGAGGATTAGATGGTTGGATGGCATCACTGACTCAATGAATGTGAGTTTGGGCAAGCTCCAAGAGTTGGTGATGGACAGGGAAGCCTGGCCTGCTGCAGCCCAAGGGGTCATGAAGTGTCAGACACAATGAGTGACTGAACTGAATGGCCTAGTGGTTTTCCCCACTTTCTTCGATTTAAGTCTGAATTTTGCAATAAGAGCTCATGATCTGAACCAGAGTCCCCTCATAGTCTTGTTTTTGCTAAGTGTATAGAGCTTTTCTATCTTCTGCTGCAAAGAATGTAATCAATCTGATTTCAGTATTGCCCTGGTGATGTCCGTGTGTAGATTTGTCTCTTGAGACGTTGGATGACTGTGTTTTCTATGACCAATGTATTCTCTTGGCAAAACTCTGTTAGCCTTTGCCCTGCTTCATTTCGTACTCCAAGGCAAACTTGCCTGTTATTCCAGGTATCTCTGCTGCTGCTGCTAAGTCACTTCAGTCGTGTCCGACTCTGTGTGACCCCATAGACGGCAGCCCACCAGGCTCCCCCGTCCTGGGGATTCTCCAGGCAAGAACACTGGAGTGGGTTGCCATTTCCTTCTCCAGTGTATGAAAGTGAAAAGTGAAAGTGAAGTCACTCAGTCGTGTCCGACTGTTTGCGACCCCATGGACTGCAGCCCACCAGGCTCCCCTGTCCATAGGATTTTCCAGGCAAGAGGATTGGAGTGGGGTGCCATTGCCTTCTCCACCAGGTATTTCTAGTCTTCCACATTTTGTACTCCAATCCCCTATTATGAAAGGGACATCCTTTTTTTTTTTTTTTTTTTAGAGTTAGTTCTAAAAGATTTTGTAGGTCTTCATAAAACAGTTCAACTCCAGCTTCTTTGGCATTTGTGGTTGGGGCATAAACTTGGATTACTGTGATGTTGAATGGTTTGCTTTGGAAATGAACTGAGATCATTCTGTTGTTTTTAAGATTGCACCCAAGTACTGCATTTTAACTGTGAGGGCTACTCCATTTCTTCTAAGAAATTCTTAACTGCAGAAGTAGATATAGTTGTCATCTGAATTAAATTCACACTTTCTAGTCCATTTTATTTCACTTGTTCCTAAAATGTTGATGTTCACTCTTGCCATGAAATGAATGCGAGGTAAATAAGCTCAATGGATTATAGTTCTGAGTGGGAATCAGTGGATTGTTACAATCAGACTACTAGAAGTAGTGATCTGGAAAGACGGAGGACACTGAAATTTTGAAATTGCATTTGCCTTTGTTCTTAATGCATTTCCCACTTGGAATCTTTCTCTGATTCTGCATGTCCAAGCCTTTTTCCAGCCCTTAGACTATGAAACCATGAAAATTTCCCTGATTTTCTCAAGGTGAAAAAAATCTCTGTCTTTCTTGGAACTTTGATAGTGTTGCATGCTAAATTCTACTTACAGAAAATTTCTATCTTTCATGTATTCTTATTTCCCTCAAAAGCCTCTAAGTTACTTTATGTTTCATTCAGGTCTCTTACATGCCTAAGCTCACAGTCAACCACATGAAAGAATAATTATGTCACAATGATAATGTGAAGGGAGGAAATCTCTACAAGGAAGTGTATGATTAAAGAAAAGAACATCACAAATGGCAGTATTTAATGGTGACAATGTTCTGTTTGAATTGTACTTTTGTTTTCTGTGTTGGAGAAAAATTCTCACCATACAGTCTTTATTTGTGAGTTATTGAAAGGATCAGAACTGGGTTTTAAAAAATTATGGTTGATGAAGTGGTCCTCTGTTACCTCCCTCTCTGTTTGTGGCATGAAAGCCTTCTCCCCATGGTTTCTGTGTTCCTCTCTCTGGGTCTCTGTTCTACAGGTAAAAATCTGGTACTTTCACTGATGTCAGGTTAAAAAATTCCTGGCCTTCAATAAATGTGTTACCTTGAATAAGAAAGTGAATTTTAAGTATATAGATCTGCGGAATTCTGCCCCCTTTTAAAATGATCTAAGAATTCAGCAAGATCTTCAGAAGTAGGGAGCCCAGGAGCACAAACACTCAGTATATTATGAGGAGGCCCTCAAAAGAGGCAAGCATCACTTTTTCTTTGAAATTAGTGGAGACATGAGTGAATAAAGGGGAAGGAAAGGAAGGTTTTTATACCTTTTCCCTTTCTCGGGATTCTTCTGCTTTTCTGGAGAGAATAAACTGAAGACTGTTTTCCCTTTGAAGTTTTTCTTTGGTAGTGATTGGGATCAGATAAGAAGCAGATCAAAGCCATGAAAAGCATCAAAGCATCATCAAAGCCATGGGGTCAGCCCTTCTGTTTTTCAGATCCAATCGACCAGTATCAGGCATTCAACCTTCACTACCAGCTCAGCCCAGACTGACTCTTCTCTTTCTAAATCGTAATTTGAGCTTGATTTTTCTATCCCAGAACATCTACATATATAATTCATGACTGGCATTTTGTATTCAAGTTTTGGCCAGAAACATTTTTTCTGATGTTCTTGCTTTCATACATCTACTTACTTATATGCCTGATTATAAATTTCATGGTAAAATGTGTATTATTGGAGAATTATGTATCCTTGTGAGTAATAATTACTATAATTATGGTGCACTTAAATATGTCAGTATGTCTATATGTATACCCTATGTGATAGTCACATATTTCTCTAAGGAAATATCTGTTAATATATCAGTAAGAAAAGAGTTCTTTGTCTCCAGGTAGGTTAATGTTTAAAATACATTTCATTGTTAACGGAGAGACAATGACAATATTTGATCATAGTATTTGAGTTTCTTGAGGTATTAAGACTTTTGCAATGATTAATACAGTACAGATAAATGAACATCATTGGCATATTTGGTTTTTAATCCTGGGACTTTTAGTTCCTGCCTTAGCTGTTTGCCTAGGGCGGCAAGAAGACATGGTCTGCGTTTGGCGTGAGCTGGACTTAACTCAAGATAGAAGATGTCACAGAAATAAGACACTAAGCTGACTTGAGATGGATTTCATCTCTGGCGTGCTATTTATCTTTGCCCTGTCAGCACTAAGGTTACCACACCTAGCCCATGATGAAAGACAGTGGTATGAGTGAGTATAAAAGCTCCAGATAGAAGGAACCCTGTGGATCTGATTCTCCACGATGACTACTTTCTGTTTCTAGGTCCCAATCACCACCATGAAGTTAATATTTTTGTGTTTGGTTGTGGCACTTTGCATCTTTTGCAAAAGTAAGTGACTAATTTAAAGAATCCTTCCATGTTTGATAGATCCATGCATATATTTGTTGAAATGTTTCATGTTCTATAGTTCAAATATTTTTCTTCTGGGAAATCTTTCCTGCACCATGAGTAGGATAATAAGTAAGAAAATTAGATTTTGATTTTGTTATGTATTGTTTCAGCTTTAACAAGCCTGACTTAAGGGAATACTTTTATCTGTTATCCATATCTTAGCGATATTAGTGAACAGGTTTTTGATGACTCTTGCATCTACCTCAAAACTAAAGACCAACACCAATAATTTCAGTTTTCACAAATCATAAAAGCATCATCAGTTAAAAGACTAGCTTATCATAGAAGAAAAATTTTATAAGGAGAATGTTTCTTAAACTAACACTTTCTTGGATATTTTAGAAAATCAATTAATTAATTTCTAGAGTTTATTGAAAGATAAGACTGCTAATAAATCTTTTTTTTTAAATGAGCAAAACAAAATAAAAATATTCAGAAACAAATGTATTTCTCACCCTTTAGTTTGTTTCTGAAAAGTGTAGGAAAACTGTAACATCTAAACATAGGAGAAAAGTGCAAAAGAGAGGAGATTAGTTATATCTGTCTCTTATACACATCTCAATCCTGTGTCCACTGCTGAGTTTTGCAAATTTGCTGACATATTGAGTGTAGCACTTTAACAGCATCATCTTTTAGGATTTGAAATAGTCTGTTCGAATTCCATTACCTCAACTAGCTTTGTTCATAATAATGCTTCTTAAGGCCCACTTGACTTCACACTCAAAGATATCTTGATCTAGGTAAGTGACCACACTGTCGTGGTTATTCTATCCAGGTCATTAAGACCTTTTTGTTTAGTTCTTCTTAATTTCTTCTGCTTCTGTTAGATCCTTGCTGTTGTGTTTTTTATTGTGCCCATCTTTGCATGAAATATTCCCTTGGTATTTCTAATTTTCTTCAAAATAACTCTAGTGTTTCCCATTCTATTGCTTTCCTCTATTTCTTTGCATTGTTCACTTAAGAAAGCTTTCTTATCACTCCTTGCTATTCTTTGGAACTCTGCATTCAGTTGGGTATATCTTTCCCTTCCTCCTTTGCCTTTCACTTCTCTTTTCTCAGCTACTTTAAGATCTCCTTAAACAACCATTTTGCCTTCTTGCACTACTTTTTCTTGGGGATGGTTTTGGTCACTGCCTCCTGTACAATGTTATAAGCCTCTGTCCATATTCTTGCAGGCACTCTGTCTAGCAGATCTAATTGCTTTAATCTATTTGTCACATCCACTGTGTCATCATAAGGGATTTGATTTAGGCCATCCTGAATGGATCAAATGGAACTTAAATCAAAATGATCTGAGAATTCAGCAAGATCTTCAGGAGCAGGGAGTCCAGGAGCACAACAGGAGACTTGGATTAATGTGTAGATCACAACAAACTGTGGAAAAATCTTCAAGACATGGGAATACCAGACCACCTTACCTGCATCCTGAGAATTCTGTATGCAGTTCAAGAAGCAACAGTTAGAACCGGACATGGAACAACAGACTGTTTCCAAATAGGGAAAGGAGTACGTCAGGTTGTATATTGTCACCTTGTTTATTTAACTTATATGCAGAGTATACCATACAAAATGCCAGGCTGGATGAAGCACAAGCTGGAATCAAGACTGCCAGGAGAAATATAAAAAGCTTCAGTTATGCAGATGACACCACCCTTATGGCAGAAAGCAGAGAAGAACTAAAGAGCCTCTTGATAAAAATGAAAGGAGAGAGTGTAAAAGCTAGCTTAAAACTCAACATTCCAAAAATGAAGATTATGTCATCCAATCTCATCGCTTCATGGCAAATAGATGGGGAAACAATGGAAACAGTGAGAGACTTTATTTTTGATTCTTAAGTAATAGATCATGAAACATTATTTTCATTTTCAAAACATAAATGATATATCACAACAAAATGTGTTTGTATTTGCTAAAGTATATTAAATTCACCAGAGTATTTCTAAAGTAAATTCCTAGATCTCTATGATAGTTCTGGTAAATGATTACAAATATTTCAAGAGGATTTCCATAGACTGTTTATCAATTGACAAAATTCAGGAATTTTTAAAGTTCACAGTGAGAAGTAAGGAGTATACCTGGAAAAAGAAATTCCACGTGCCTTAGTGAAAATGAATTTTTGTTGCTCTTAGTCAATGAGCTTTAGGATCCAAACAGATTCCCTTCATTTTCAATAGGTTACAGGATGGTAAGGAATTAATGACCACAATTTGGAGAAAGCAGATATTTAGAAGACATCCATAGAATCAGGCAGAAGAAATATTTGTATTGTTAAATCAACCATAAATATATAGGTGAGAAGAGCTGACTTGTTAGAAAAGACCCTAATACTGGGAAAGATTGAAGGAAGGAGGAGAAGGGGACGACAGAGAATAAGATGGTTGGATGGTGTCACCGACTCAATGGACATGAGTTTGAGCAAGCTCCGGGAGATGATGGACAGAGAAGTCTGGTATGCTGCAGTCCATGGGGTTGCAAAGAGTGGGACACACCTGAGTGAATGAACAACAAAAAAATACATGTAAATAGTTCCCTGGCTAAGTGGGAAAAAATCTTCAGTAGATTTGGCATGAAGTAGATAATCAATTCTTATTCCCAGACTATTTTGTCCTCTCGAGTAAAATCTGTACAATTGATTCTCTTCTTCCCCTTTTTGGTCTAATTCATTGCTATTGACACATTAACCAGGAAATGTTTAGGGAAAATTGAGTGAAATATAGATCAGAAAATAAACTTCATGTTAGCAGCTGTAAAACATTTAGCTAGTATGAAAAGGTATAAAGTATTGGTTAATATTAATGTGTGAATTTAATTTATTTGGCTACATATGTTCCCAAGAATATGCTACAATGAAACTTTTAAGTATATTGATAGGTACATATACTACATATATCTATATAGATGAGATTTTCCAAAATAATAAATTAATATTGAAATAACATTGATTAGATATGAAAAGCAGATTGATTATACTGAACTTAAAAGAAGAATGGAAATGATAGAATTATTCTGATTACTTTAAAATATATGCTATATAGAAGTATAAAATGATCTAACTGTTGTCACCTTTTTTTTTCATTTTTTTATAGATGGGGAAGCCCTATTTTATAAGCTAAACTCAGGTGAGTATCTTTCAGAAATTGATCTTCACTTTTAGATAACAAAGTGTATGCTGAGCCCACTTTTGGAACACAGGAACAATTTTCCAGCTATATTAAGATATAATTGACCTAAATTTAAGGTATACAATGTGATGGATGATTTGGTGTACATATATTTTTAAAATGACTACAACAATAAAGTTACTTGACACCTCTATTGCTTCACGTAGTTATTTTGTATGTGTATCTGTGTGTGTGACGTGAAAATTTAAGACCTATTCTCTTAGCACCTTTAAAGTACATGATGCAAAACGGTTTACTGTAGTTGTGATGCTATACATTGAATCCCCAGAACTTATTTATCTCATAATTAGAAGTTTGTACTTTTCATCAAGATCTTCCCACTTCTCCCATTCTCAATCTCCTGGAAATCACCATTCTACTCTTTTTTCTATGAGTTGGATACATTTAGATTCTACATAAAAGGAAATTGTATAATATTTGTCTTTTTCTGACTTATTTCAGTTAATGAAATTGTTACAGAGTTCAAGCTCATACTGCGCACTTCATGACAGGCTAATGAATCAAGAAACGAGTCGTTGGGGCAAGGAACAGCAACTTCATTCAGAAAGCCAGCAAACTGAGAAGATAGACTCATGCCCCAAAGAACCATCTTGAGCCATCTTGCCTGAATTAGAATTCAGGCTTCTTTTATACTAAAAGTATGTGTGTAGAGGGAGGGGGGGGTGGGGTTAGTAAATCAAATTATTTCCTGGTTCCTATTAGCCTCTGGAGGGAATCTTCCTGCAGTCATTCACAGCCTGTCCTGGTCAGGATGTTTCCTGTGAGCTAAGCAAAAGTATTTTAGCTTAATGCTCATTACCTGGAAGGCATGGCTCCCAGAGATAGATCATTATTTGTAATTTAAACTTACAAGTCATTAACTTAGATACAAAAGATTCTTTTCTATGGCATAATGCCTTCAAGGTCCATCCATGTATAGTCAGATTTTCTTTTTTATGGCTGAACAGTATTCTATTGTATGTGATATGTATCACTTTCTTTAGCTGTCCATCTGTGATGGGCACTCATATTGTTTCCATGTCTTGGCTGTTGTGAATAGTTATGCACTGAATATGTGAGTGAAGATATCTCTTTGAGATGGTGATTTTATTTCCTTTGGATCCATAATCAAGTGGAATTAATAGGTCATATGGTAGTGCTATTTTTAATTTTTTGAGGAACCTCCATACTGTTTTTTCATAATAGCTGTACCAATTTACATTCTCATCAACATGGAATACAGAAAATTGATATATTTAATTTTCATACATATTTGATTTTGTTATTGAAATACCAGGACTCCTTACTGTTTATCTCACAATTGTAAGCTACTCAAGGGTGGGATTTTGATCTATGGGTGCAGTGACGCTCAGTATATATGTTTTGAATGAATAAAATAATTAAGGATCATTGATAAATATATGTTCTACATATAAAAGTTTTCTATGTGAGGGTAACCAAATTCTCTGAAAGGTAAACTTATTGAAATGAACCACAGATAGACTATCTTCATACCCAAGAAGAAATGGAACTTTTGAACACAGATTAACCTTATTTTAAGGACATAAAAATGAATGCAAATTATATTAAATACCATGGAATTTTGCTCTTGGGATTTACTGATATGTGCATGACAGTTGGACTCTACTCTGGAGATAGCTTCCGAGTTTCTATGTTTGTTCTTAATTTGCCTTTCTTTCTCCTGATTTATGTTGAGTATATAGTTCTATGTTTTTATAGGATCATTACATCTGCTTTTAACACTCAGTTTTAGTTCCTACTTACTACCTTCAGTTTCCGTTGATGAGAGCACCTTTGATCCCAGCTCATTATCCTTGTATATGTTTTAAGAGTATGTATTCTGTGTGAGACCCAGAATTATTTTTCGAGAAGGGAAAAGTTCATGCATGGTTTTTTTACATCTTTATTTGTTGCAAGAAGATTTGGGGATGGCTCTTAATTGCAACCTACATTTCAGATAGAATTTTCCAGATATTAAACCTACATGGGGAATGTTATTGTATAATTTTTCTTTAGAGACAAGTAGTCCCCAAACCTGTCTGTAAACCATTTTTTTCTTATCTTTTGGCTAAATGTGTGTGTGGGGTATGTGTGTGTGTGTGTGTGTGTGTGTGTGTGTGTGTGTAACCATGTACAATTTAGTTTTGGCAACAATTTATCAAAACACATAGGAAGTCCTTTATCTTTTAACTGGCTTTATTTGCTGTTTGTTTTAGTTCATGCCCTTGGCTCAGTAGTAAAGAGTGTGAAAGTCACTCTCTCATGTCTGACTCATTGCGACCCCAAGGACTATACAGTCCATGGAATTCTCCAGGCCAGAGTACTGGAGTGGGTAGCTGTTCCTTTCTCCAGGGGATCTTCCCAACCCAGGGATCGAACCCAGGTCTCCCACTTTTCAGGAGGCTTCTTTACCAGCTGAACCACCAGGGAAGCCCTGCCTGATAATGCAGGGGATGCAGGTTTGATCCCTGGGTTGGGGAGATCCCCTAGAGGAGGGAGGGTGTGGCAACTGCTCCCAGTTTTCTTGCCTGGAGAATCCCCATGGACAGAGGAGCCTGGAGGGCTACAATCCATGGGGTTGCAAAGAGTCAGGCACAACTGAGCAACTAAGCACAGCACACATACTTACTATGGCTTGACAAGCTTGCTATTTATTTACAGTTCATCTTGATTCATAATAATAGCAATGCTGGAACTACCTGTAAGTTGTATATATTTGAATTTCAGTATACAGTTGTAAAATAGAAATTGTACTCATTTGATTCACATTAATTAATTTTAGTTTATACATTATTTCTGTTACATGAAAAACTTTAAACTAAAACATCTACATTTTGCCAATAGAAAAATAATTAATGCTTTGAAACACCTTTTCAGTCATCTAAGAATTCTGTTTTGCTGTGCCCTAATTTGCTGTGTCCTAATTCATGTATCTAGACTGACCTATTAGCTGTTTGGAGGACTGGTTTAGCCATTTCCTTTAGAGCTGGTCTAGAGGGGTATTAAGATACTATGGTCAGTGAATAATTACTATATTCATGCCTCAGTATTGACTCAATTAGCAGATGTGGGAATGTCTCACAGGACAAGCGTTGGCTACAATCAAGATTCACTTTCTATTGGCAAATCTATCAAAAAAGCTACTAATGACAGCAATTCTCTCTCTTTTTCTTTAGATGACAAAATAGCTGAAAGAAAATCAGGTAAATTACTTTGTTTTGTTTTGTTTTTTTCTTATGCTATTTGTGCTAAATAACAATAGAGTGGAACTGCTTTTCTTTGGAGAAAGGACATGTCTTCCATGGAAAAATCATAAAGTACTTGAAATATTTCTTATTAATACAAACAAACATACCATAGTGTGTTCTAGTATAATCTGGGCCAATCGTTTTAACACCTAGTCAGTACTGATAAATGTAGTAACCTTTGAAATAGAAAACTGCTCTGGTTACTAGATTTATAAAAATCTCTTAAACCTATGAGATAAATGTGAATGTTGATTAAGTATACATACCACATATAAGATGTGATACATACAACAAAGATACTGGCCGTTACTACTAGTGACCAGTGGCATTATATTTCTGAACAAGTTTTACATAATAAAATATGAGAAGGATAAAATAGTAGAAACAAATATGGCACACTGGCTAAGATACAAGACTGTTCATTTCAATAACAGAATGAATAAATTCAGAAGAAACATTTGTCTAACAAAATGAGTTCTAGTTCAGTCGCTCAGTCGTGTCCAACTCTTTGAGACCCCATGAATCGCAGCACGCCAGGCTTCCCTGTTCATTACCATCTCTCGGAGTTCACTCAGACTCACATCCATCGAGTCCGTGATGCCATCCAGCCATCTCATCCTCGGTCGTCCCCTTCTCCTCCTGCCCCCAATCCCTCCCAGCATCAGAGTCTTTTCCAATGAGTCAACTCTTCGCATGAGGTGGCCAAAGTACTGGAGTTTCAGCTTTAGCATCATTCCTTCCAAAGAAATCCCAGGATTGATCTCCTTCAGAATGGACTGGTTGGATCTCCTTGCAGTCCAAGGGACTCTCAAGAGTCTTCTCCAATACCACAGTTCAAAAGCATCAATTCTTCGGTGCTCAGCCTTCTTCACAGTCCAACTCTCACATCCATACATGACCACAGGAAAAACCGATCTAATATATCTGTGGGGTTAAACTCAGGAGAGAGATGATGAATATAGTGAACACTTACCATGAATTAAATATGTGAAATATAATGAGAGGAAATGGCAACCCACTCCAGCATTCTTGCCTGGGAAAATCCCATGGACAGAGGAGCTTGGTGCACTGCAGTCTATGGCGTTGCAGGGTCAGATGCAACTGAGTGACTGAGCATGTACACACACATTATAAAGCAGATATTTTTCTTCCTCACCTATTATATGTGTGCCCTATTATATGTGTAACCTATTATATTGGGCAGTTTTCCCAATCCCTCTACCAGAATCTTCATATGCATCTCTCTCAAGATTATTTGAGGCATAGTATGATCTACAAGGGGGAAGGGAAGATAGAACTGGCTCTGGGTTAGCATATACGCTTGACCCTGTGTCTACAGTCTTTGACCTCTAAGAAGGACCATGGCTCAAGGAAGGCCAGAGTAAAACTTGTGTGGCTTACAATACAAACCCCCTCTCTAAGAGAGATATTGACAAAGGGCATCTGATTGCAAGTCTGGGAGTCCAGATGGGTCTGACTCAAAAGTTCATAAATTTCCCACTGTACTGAATATGGCCTCATTTCTTTCTGCTTTGCCATCAAACTAAGATATTTAGATTTCAAGATGCAGTTATAAAGTACATGGAAGTGAAGAAAGACAATGAGAGAGAGAGAAGACAAAAGAGAAAGGGAGAAGTGTATATAGTGAAGTGGGGCAGGTTTAGGGCAAGTTGAGAAAAAACACTGTATATGGAGAAGGGTTGTAAAAATGATAGTATTTTGAGGGTTACTTAATAATATAATAATATAAATTGGCTGTAATTTAAGCACTCTTGAATTCATCTTAAACCAAACACTATTAAGTGATTATTATAATTTTATTATGTCTTAAAGTTAAGGATCTCTTCCTCCAACTAAATAGACTAAATCATTGCTATTCTCAAAAATTTAATATTTTATTTCTGGATATTGTTTGCTATAGAAAAATATATTTGCTAGAAACATGCAAAATGGTTAAGACCAAAAATTGGAGTTGGGGAAATGTAATTAAAAACAAAATCTTTCTGCCACCCCAGAAAACCTCTTCACAAAAGCAGAAGAGAAAGAAAGCAGTTTTATTATTAAATAAGGATTAAACCTGAGTGTCATACACATCACAGACAATCACCTGGAGAGATTGCAAGAACAGAAATAAATATTTCTTTTTATACAGCCAGGAAGATAAAACCCACTACATATGTGTCCTTAAGATGAACAGTAACTTGTCCTCAAATAAGAGCAACTGACATCAACAATTGTCACACATGATTTGTCTTAAGTTTGCTTGGTAGTTAGGGTAGCCACCTGTGTTTACTAGTTGCCTTTATAAGAAAAAATACTTTCTTGTATCTTTAAAATCATAAAGGAGGGAAGTTTGCACTTTGGGTCAGACACCAGCTGAAGTTATGTTCATATCACCCAGGACATAGGGGAGCTCTCTCCCTTGATGATAGCATTTCAAAAAGATAGTCAACCAGTCCCTTAAAGAAACATTACTGAGTTGCTTACATAACCTTTAAAAAGATGAACAAACATATTAAAGAGGTAGAGAAGGGAAGGGAGTTTAAGTTTTCTAAAGTAAATGATCTAAAAAAGAGGAGAGTCTCTCTTCCCTTATTGTCAACAGACAGAATTAAGTTTCTTACTATTATTTGTATTTGCTGTTACATAGCCTTTAAGTTCTGCTTACAAATCATGCATTTTATTGTCTAGTCAGTGACCAAAATGCGTCTTCCAGGAGTTTACAAGAATATTATAGTTATTAAGGCATTACTAATTCTAAAGTTCTTAAATTTTATTATAGAGATAAAAAAACAGAAATGGTATAGAAAGCACAGTATATTAATACCTCAATAATACCTTATATTATACAGTATATATTACCTTAACAAAAGGCCTTTGTTTATAAATGTATTTATTAAATAAATATTAACTGAGTGTCCTCTATGGTTGAAGCATATTTAAAGACATCTGGAATACCTCAGTGAATAAAATAGGCAAAAAATCTTAAGTTTATACAGCTTAAATCTAGAAGGAAACAGTTCATGAGTAATAAACATTATATGTAGTAAACATGGTATATACAAGGTGATAAAATCTATGGAATAAGTTAGAGTAATATAATGATAATTAGGAGGATTTAAATGGGGGGGGTGTGCAACTTTACACTGTCAGAATATGCCTCATTGAAATGACATTTAAACTAGCTCTTGAAGGAGTTGAGCAAATGTTAATTTATGATTAAATGTTTTCATCTTTATTCTTTGCAGAAATACAGAAAAGAGAATCAGGTATGTTATTTTAATTTTACCAGCTGTTACTAAACCAAGGACAGCGTGGATTCAACATGGTAGAGTATTTAGATGGGAGAAGGTTGACCACTGGAACTCAGAACTTAGTACTGGAGAAGGAAGCAGATGGGGAGGTTTCTGCCCTGTCCATGAGAGGAAGAATTTCTAGTACATATCAATTAAGTCTTTACAACTCTATTCATCTATTTCTTGAAGTCTTACCACTCTGACAAAAAGATATGGACATGGTGATTAAATTAATAAAGAGTGTGTGTCATTCCCAGCACCACCAGAATAAAGGTGCTTATACAAAATAATATATGGCTTTATTGCAATCCAATCACATTTATTGTGCAAGCAATACTGTTTTCATATAGAAATTTCTGTTATTCACAGTAAGTCCCTTTTTGCACAGTAGTTCATCCTTTGGTGACTTAAACAGAAGAAAGAAATTTTTTGTTGGTTCACTCCTTAGCACTGAATTTAGCACTCAAGAGCTGCTGCAGACAGGTCAGAGAACTTTGGGAGGTTAGTAGTTTAGCAGGTACTGTTGGAGAAAAATACTGACCTAGAAGTACTTTTTCCCAGCTGGGATAATCTGATAATCTTTGTTTTATTTGTAGCATATGGCCTTAAAGACACTATTTCCAGTGCCAATGAGAGTAATGAATTCTGTTTTAAGAGAATCTTGGTAAAGTTTACATTAAATTAAATCCTTCCTGATGATATTTATTTTCTTAAACTTTCTTACTATTATCGTGATGATCAATCATTTTTATAATTGTAAACTAATAATTTAAAATGCTTCCTGGACCCATTTTTAGTGCAGTCTCATGTTTTGGGCTTCTCCAGCAGCTTAGTGGTGAAGAATCTGCTTGCAACGCATAAGACACAGGAGTTGCTGGTTCGATTCCTGGGTCGGGAAGATCCCCTGGAGAAGGAAATGGCAACCCACTCCAGTATTCTTGCCTGGAAAATTCCACAAACAGAGAAGCCTGGTGGGTTGCAGTCCATGGAGTTGCAAAGAGTTGGACACGACTGAACGGCATGTGCGCGCACACACGCACACGTGCACACACACACACACAGACACACACACACACACTCATGTTTCTGTCTGCAACCACAATCCACTTTCAATACCATGAGTCCTCTTGAAATTACATACTCAATTTGCCAAGTAATAATGTTATAAAGGGTTTTTAGGCAGTTTGTGGCCTCCAATTTTGGTTCGATCAGAAACAAATTTAAATTTCTTTAAGTTAGGCATGTCTTTTCTGATTCAATACACTTCTTCCTTTTGGCTGATTCAAACTTTTATTTTACTTACCTGGTCCCTGAAGTTTCTATAGTTTGTATCTGCAAAAGCCATGAAGAAGGAGATCCAGTGAATAAAATAATTTCAATATTTTATATTAAAATTTAATATTTGAGTCCAGGTGGTGATAACTAATGAAGAAGGCAATAGCACCCCACTCCAGTACTCTTGCCTGGAAAATCCATGGATGGAGGAGCCTGGTGGGCTGCAGTCCATGGGGTCGCGAAGAGTCGGACAGGACTGAGTGAATTCACTTTCACTTTTCACTTTCATGCATTGGAGAAGGAAATGGCAACCCACTCCAGTATTCTTGCATGTAGAATCCCAGGGACGGCGGAGCCTGGTGGGCTGCCATTTATGAGGTGGCACAGAGTTGGACAGAACTGAAGCGACTTAGCAGTTCAGTTCAGTTCAATTCAGTCGCTCAGTCGTGTCCGACTCCTTGCGACCCCATGAATCGCAGCACGCCAGGCCTCCCTGTTCATCACCATCTCCCAGAGTTCACTCAGACTCACGTCCATCGAGTCCGTGATGCCATCCAGCCATCTCATCCTCGGTCGTCCCCTTCTCCTCCTGCCCCCAATCCCTCCCAGCATCAGAGTCTTTTCCAATGAGTCAACTCTTCGCATGAGGTGGCCAAAGTACTGGAGTTTCAGCTTTAGCATCATTCCTTCCAAAGAAATCCCAGGGTTGATCTCCTTAGCAGGTGATAACTAAAAAGGGAGTAGCAGTTTTAGGTGTAGGGCTGTGGTTGAAATATCCAAAGGAAAGACACAAACATTTCCTGTCTGTCCAGTCATCTGTTTGGGGTTGACAAACTCAATATAACTAACAAGTCAACACAGAAATTTGCTCTTGTTTATAACACTGAGGTATGAATTGTTTGCTCATGTTCTATAGAACACATTGGAACTTGATCTTAAATGAACTCTGAACCCAGTGCATCCCACTTTTCTTATGGAATTCTCTCAAACCTTATGGTAAATTGGCTGCTGTGCCCATCTCTGATTATACTGTGTGTAATTATATATGGAAAGATATGTGGAGGGGAAGGGATGATACATTCAAAACAATAATGAAGACCTAGTTCAAGCAGTGAGTGTAGATTAATTTCTTTTACAATATGAATGAATGCAACTTTTCTCTGATAATGATTATTTTTCTATGGTAAAGAAAATCAGCTCAGCACATAGTCTTGCCAACAGTGTCTCTGGTGGTACAGAATTTGGTGACATTGCTTCAAATAAAAATAGAATTTATTGGGGTGCATCTGGCTAAAATGGATTTTTTGTGAATTCAGTAAATGGATTAGCTGGCCCTAATTTTGCTGCAAGTGAAACAGAAATCTAGGTTGTTTCTTAGTTTCTTCCTTGACAGAAAAAGCAATCAATTAGCAAAGCAGGAATTGATGGTTATTTTTGACCAATTCTGATTTAGTGTTAGAGGAATTCATGGGAGAGATTTTTATTTTTATTTTTTGCTTTTTTTTTAATGTAAATGTATTTTCTTTTAATTGGAGGCTAATTGCTTTACAATATTGTATTGGTTTTGCCATACATCAACATGAATCCACCACGGGTGTGCATGGGTTCCCCATCCTGAATCCCCTTCCCACCTGTCTCCCCATCCTATCTCTCTGGGTCATCCCAGTGCACCAGCCCCAAGCACCCTGTATCATGCATCAAACCTGGACTGGTGATTCATTTCACATATGATATTATACATGTTTCAATGCCATTCTCCCAAATCATCACACCCTCACCCTCTCTCACAGAATCCAAAACACTGTTCTATACATCTGTGTCTCTTTTGCTGTCTCGCATACAGGGTTATTGTTACCATCTTACTAAATTCCATATATATGCATTAGTATACTGTATTGGTGTTTTTCTTTCTGACTTGTTTCACTCTGTATAATAGGCCCCAGTTTCATCCACCTCCTTAGAACTGATTCAAATGCATTCTTCTTAATGGCTGAGTAATACTTCATTGTGTATATGTACCACAGCTTTCTTATCCATTCGTCTGCTGATGGACATCTAGGTTGCTTCCATGTCCTGGCTATTGTAAACAGTGCTGCGATGAACATTGGGGTACATGTGTCTCTTTCAGCTCTGGTTTCCTCAGATGTGTATGCCCAGAAGTGGGATTGCTGGGTCATATGGCAGTTCTATTTCCAGTTTTTAAAGGAATCTCCACACTGTTCTCCATAGTGGCTGTACTAGTTTGCATTCCCACCAACAGTGTAAGAGGGTTCCCTTTTCTCCACACCCTCTCCAGCATTTATTGCTTGTAGACTTTTGGATCGCAGCCATTCTGACTGGTGTGAAATGGTATCTCATTGTGGTCTTGATTTGCATTTCTCTGATAATGAGTGATGTTGAGCATCTTTTCATGTGTTTGTTAGCCATCCGTATGTCTTCTTTGGAGAAATGTCTGTTTAGTTCTTTGGCCCATTTTTTGATTGGGTCGTTTATTTTTCTGGAATTGAGCTGCATGAGTTGCTTGTATATTTTTGAGATTAGTTGTTTGTCAGTTGCTTCATTTGCTATTGTTTTCTCCCATTCAGAAGGCTGTCTTTTTACCTTGCTTATAGTTTCCTTTGTTGTGCAGAAGCTTTTAATTTTAATTAGATCCCATTTGTTTATTTTTGCTTTTATTTCCAGTATTCTGGGAGGTGGATCATAGAGGATCCTGCTGTGATTTATGTCGGAAAGTGTTTTGCCTATGTTCTCCTCTAGGAGTTTTATAGTTTCTGGTCTTACGTTTAGATCTTTAATCCATTTTGAGTTTATTTTTGTGTGTGGTGTTAGAAAGTGATCTAGTTTCATTCTTCTACAAGTGGTTGACCAGTTTTCCCAGCACCACTTGTTAAAGAGATTGTCTTTACTCCATTGTATATTCTTGCCTCCTTTGTCGAAGATAAGGTGTCCATAGGTGTGTGGATTTATCTCTGGGCTTTCTATTTTGTTCCATTGATCTATATTTCTGTCTTTGTGCCAGTACCATACTGTCTTGATGACTGTGGCTTTGTAGTAGAGCCTGAAGTCAGGCAGGTTGATTCCTCCAGTTCCATTCTTCTTTCTCAAGATTGCTTTGGCTATTCGAGGTTTTTTGTATTTCCATACAAATCTTGAAATTATTTGTTCTAGTTCTGTGAAAAATACCGCTGGTAGCTTGATAGGGATTGCATTGAATCTGTAGATTGCTTTGGGTAGTATACTCATTTTCACTATATTGATTCTTCCGATCCATGAACACGGTATATTTCTCCATCTATTAGTGTCCTCTTTGATTTCTTTCATCAGTGTTTTATAGTTTTCCATATATAGGTCTTTAGTTTCTTTAGGTAGATATATTCCTAAGTATTTTATTCTTTTCGTTGCAATGGTGAATGGAATTGTTTCCTTAATTTCTTTTTCTACTTTCTCATTATTAGTGTATAGGAATGCAAGGGATTTCTGTGTGTTGATTTTATATCCTGCAACTTTACTATATTCATTGATTAGCTCTAGTAATTTTCTGGTGGAGTCTTTAGGATTTTCTATGTAGAGGATCATGTCATCTGCAAACAGTGAGAGTTTTACTTCTTCTTTTCCAATTTGGATTCCTTTTATTTCTTTTTCTGCCCTGATTGCTGTGGCCAAAACTTCCAGAACTATGTTGAATAGTAGCGGTGAAAGTGGGCACCCTTGTCTTGTTCCTGATTTTAGGGGAAATGATTTCAATTTTTCACCATTGAGGATAATGTATGCTGTGGGTTTGTCATATATAGCTTTTATTATATTGAGGTATGTTCTTTCTATTCCTGCTTTCTGGAGGGTTTTTATTATAAGTGGATGTTGAATTTTGTCAAAGGCTTTCTCTGCATCTATCGAGATAATCATATGGTTTTTGTTCTTCTATTTGTTAATGTGGTGTTGGAATCTCACATTGGTGAGATTGGTGTGGGATCTCACATTGATTGATATGTGGATATGAAGAATCTTTGCATCCCTGGAATAAAGCCCACTTGGTCATGTGTTGTTGGATTCTCATTGCTAGAATTTTGTTAAGAATTTTTGCATCTATGTTCATCAGTGATATTGGTTTGTAGTTTTCTTTTTTTTGTGGGATCTTTGTCAGGTTTTGGTATTAGGGTGATGGTGGCCTCATAGAATGAGTTTGGAAGTTTACCTTCCTCTTCAATTTTCTGGAACAGTTTGAGTAGGATAGGTGTTAGCTCTTCTCTACATTTTTGGTAGAATTCAGCTGTGAAGCTGTCTGGACCTGGGTTTTTGTTTGCTGGAAGATTTCTGATTACAGTTTCAATTCCCGTGCTTTGATTCTTAAAGGATCTGTGCTTTCATCAACATAAATAAATTTAAACATTTTAGTGAAGAGGCAAATGGAATGAATGCTTTTATGAAGGGTCTTAGACCTGGAATGAAGAAATCCAGTTTCTGTATAGTCTTTCCTATGAACCTCTTGTGGACTTTGGGGAAGCCACTTAAACTCTCTTGTTTCCCAGTTTTGTCATAAGAAACAAAAACTTTTTGGTCTCATGTTTTGTATGATTTTTTGAATTTTTAAGTTCTATTACTCATATTTGAACTGACTGTCCTGAAATGAATGTCAGAATGTTTGAAACTGTCAAATGTGTATATCTATGGTCAAGAATTAGGAGGTGATAAGCAAAACAAAAGTGTTAAACGTTGTTACAGCAATTTTTATTTGAAAATTTTTTTATATTGTTTTATATTATATTTTCAATAATCAGAAGTTGTAGATAAATATCAATTTATATTTGGAAATTAAAGTCATTGACATAACTGAGGTTCATTAAAGTACAGTAATTATAGGTATTTTTTGTGTCAGAGCAATTTATCTTAAAGATGTGAAAACTGATGGAAATAGAATGAATAGTAAGAAGTTTGTTCATAAATTCATGGGCTTTAGCACTCTCTTTAATAACTTATGAATTCTGATTCAGACTCTATTAAGAAAAATGATTTACATCCTTTGTTTATTTCTTCTGGTAACAGTTTAAGTTTCAATTTAGTTTTCCATTTGCCTTTTGATTTTGGACTCAATGGTAAAAAAGAGGGTTAAATTGGATTTAGTCTTGATGATTCTGGTTCATGTGGAGTTGGTGTCAGTGGTCTTAAAAAAAATAGGGAGCAATGGAAAAACAAGTTCTGGTGATCTAAATATTACTATTTAGGTTTTGTGTATAAAAAATATTGATTCATAAGTTGCATTTAAATATTCCCTGGTGACAGTCTCTTTTTTAAACTTCAGCAGACAGCACTAGCATAGGAAGAGGGGCTAAATTTAGTAGCCATGCCTCTGGAAATTTAGCATTTGGTTTGCGGACTTCTGGTCAAAAGAAATTGGAAATCAGTAGAGCTGACTGGAGTAAAATTAGCAGTAAGGGATCTGCTGGGGGTAAATTCATAGATTTTGGATGCTTGTGACTTAGGTATTCCAACTGAGACTCATTCCAGAAAAAATTTTAAATTGGTTAAAATAATTAATTGGTTAAAATATTTTTGAATACCTCTGTCAGTGATAACTCTGGAAATTTGGATTCCAGGTTAGGTCAACAGGGTTTTGGAGTCAATGAATTTGGAGGGGGTAGTTTGAGTGGCAGTACATCTGTTGGGGCTGGATTTAAAGGTTTTGGATCTGTTGTCATTAGCTGAGGTATTCCAATATAGACTCATTCTGGAAAATTACAGGTTAATTAAATTAAGTGGTGGAAACATTTTTCTTTAAGTAACATTTCACAACAACCTAATTAACAAAGATTAAATTTTCATGACTTTTGATTTTTTCATCAGTTGGAACAGAGTCTTTTGGTTGGGAAGTTGGAGCTGGAAGAGGCAATGCTGCATTTGGTTTTGGAGCATCTGGTTCGAGTTCATTTGGTGACAGCAGCTTTAGTAGCAAAACAGTTGAAGGAGATCAAGTGGCTAGGTCTGGAAGATCCATTTCCAGTGATCTAGGTATTGATACATCATTATTGTGCATGCAAGTTTCTGAATCATAGAATGTTTTCAGTACGCTCTGTGACAATCATTTTGTATTCTACAGGTGACACCAGTTTGAGAAGTGGTGATACCTTTGTTGGTGATAGCTCTGGAAATTTGGAACCTGATTTAGGGTCTTCTGGTCAACAGGGATTGAAAATCAATGAACTTGAAAGGGATAGCTTGAGTGGCACTGCATCTGTTGGGGCTGGCTTTAAAGATCTTGAATCTGATGTTAGCTCAGGTATTCCAATCAAGACTCATTCTGGAAAATTTTAAGTTAATTAAATTAAAAGGTGGAAACACTTTCATTTAAATAATATCTTACAACAAATTAATTATTAAAGATTAAATTTTAATAACATCTTGATTTGTTTTTTCATCAGTTGAAGCAGAGTCTTTTGGTTGGGAAGTTGGAGCTGGAAGGGTCAATGCTGCATTTGGTTTTGGAGCTTCTGGTTCAAGGTCATTTGGTGACAGTGACTTTAGTAGCAAAACAGTTGAAGGAAATCGAGTGGTTAGATCTGAAGAATCCATTTCCAGTGATCTAGGTATTGATATCTCATTTTTGCATGTATATTTTTCTGAATCATAAAATATTCTCAATAAACTCTGTGACAACCATTTTATATTCTGCAGGTGACACCAGTTTGAGAAATGTTAGTACCTATGTTGATGATAGCTCTGAAAATTTGGAATCCAATTTAGGGTCTTCTGGTCAACGGGGATTGGAAATCAATGAACTTGGAGGGGATGGCTTGAGTGGCAGTGCATCTGTTGAGGACGAACTCAAAGGCTTTGGCTCTGATGCCAGTAGTTCAGGTATCCTCTCAGTCTCCTTCCTGAGAAATCCAGTTGAGTTCCAAATATTTATAATTTTGTTTAATAATATTTTGATTTTTCTGCTAGCTCAAAAGCGTGGATCATTTTATTTTGGACTTGGAGTAAAGAGTTTTGGGGAAAAAGTTTCTGAGTCATAACATTTATTAAATATGTTCTGGTGACAAAGTTTTGATATTCTGGTAGGAGTACTAGTGTAAGAAATGGGGATGAACAAGCAGTGATAATTTTGGAAATTTGGGATTGATACTTGACCTTTTGGTCTGAAGGAATTTGGAGGCAGCAGATTGATAGAATGGGGTGGCAATGTCCATTGAGCCCGGATCCATGAATCTCAGGAACAATGCCCATGACTCGGGCATTCTCCTAACCTGGATTCTTTCAGTAAAATTGAAATGCATTTCAAAATTTCCTTATTTTTTAAAGCAACATTTTAATTTTCCCAATAGAGGGAAGGATTTCTAGCTTTAGAAGTTGAGAAAAGAAGGGCTGAACTCAATTTGGTTTTGGAGATTCTGGTTCAGATTGATTTGGTGACAGTGATCGTAGTGGTATAGACTGCTAGAAATGGAGTAGGTGGTTCTTTGGACTCTAGTTCTAGTGCTATAGGTTTTGATTGTTAATGTCTTTGCATGGAATAATTCTAAATCATGATATGCTTTGAAATAATTCTTTTGACATCATTTTGTATTTGGAAAGAATCCAAGAAATGAGGTTGAATATTTTAGTAGCATTTCTGAAGATTCAGGATTCAGTTTGAAGTCATCTGACCACTAGGGATTTAGAGTCAGTAAATTGGTGGGAATGGAAAGAGTAGTGGTAGATCTGCTGAGGCTGAATACTTGAGTCCTAGATCTGAAGTCAGTGGCTCAGATATCTTAACCTGGATTCTACTCCCAAGAAATCCAAATTAATTGCTTCCTTCTTTATTTCTTTAATCACATCTTGATTTTCCATTAGGAGGAAACATTTGGTCTTCTAATTCTGGAAGTGATGAAGGAAACAAGGGTGAAGCTGGACTTGGTGTTGGTACCTCTGGACCAAACGTATCTGATGAAACTGGCGTTAGTGGTACAGGTACCTGTGATGCTGGAAAAGATGTTATTGGATCTGGTTCCCCTGACTTGAGAATTGAGGTTTATTTCTGTTAATCAAAAAGGCAGGATTCTAGCACAAATTATAAAAAAATAGTGAAAATCGTAACTTTTCTTAATAAAATAAAAAAAGCAACACAAAGTACTAAAACGATGAAATATCTTTAGATGATATCAGATGAAAGTAATTTAATATGTTGGCTTAGAATGTGGAATGTGTAGAATGTTGGTGTAGTTTTGTGGTTGTGAATATATTGGTGTGGGATAGTTTTGTTGCCTGTATGTGAAACTGATTTGGAGTTGCATAAGTGGAAGAGTGGCAGTTGATTTGTTGGGCTTGAACTTTGTATTTTGCATCTGGCCTTGATGGCTTAAGTATTTTTTAACAGGTCCATTCCTGAGAAGAATAAATAAGATCCATCCTTTTTGAAAATCTCATAAAATTTATTATTTCCACTTAATGGAAGCATGAGATTAAATAGTATTGAAATTTGTGTTGCACATTGTTAAAATAACACTTAATATGCTATGGGAACTATTTTGATGAAGTTAGCAGTGAGTAACTGAAAAATGCAATTCATACTTAGAACTCAAATTTAGGATTAATACCTTTTTAAAAAATGAAATATAATTAGCAAAAAATATAGTGTGATGTAGTAATGGTTGGTCTCAGTTAAAGCCAACTATTAATGAATTTGGTCATACAGAAATAATTTTATTTTGGGTTGTTCTTAATCTTTGGACACACATGAAACTCAGATATTTGAAATTTTTCATTATTTATTATTTTGCTTAAGTACAGTTGATACAAATGGTTAAAGAGACACTGAAATTCTGAACCCCAGACCTGCTACCATTAGCCTAAGTATTCAAATTTATTAGGTTTTGTTCTTGAGGAATGTACTAACAGGTAATCATCTCTTATCTTTCTATTGTGGAGTGGTTGCCCATTTGAGATTGTTCTGCTATTTGGATGTCAGTTTTCAATTGCTTTCAATTTTCCAAATTAGGTGATAGTCTTTTATTAATTAATAGTCTCCCCAGTAGCATATCTTATGCTAATAAATCTAGTGCGCTTGAAATGGCAGGTTCTGGATCTCTTGACATTAATGTCCTTTGACATTAGACATCTTGAGATTGAACAACTCAGTTCATCTAGATTAGTAATTTTAATACTTCCAGTTTCTATGAATGCTGAATCCTTTATGCACTTGACATTTTGAAATGGTACCTAGATTTCCCAAGTGTGAGAGAATTCACAGTGAGAGTAAGTTTGGTTGAAACTGGAAAAGCAGACTTAGAACTCTGTCTATCCAACCCTTTTCTCTTTCTCTGAACAAGTTTTAAGCAATTGATCTGGAATAAATTAATTTGGTATCAGTTCATTTAGTAGTGAGGCTTATAATTTTGTTACTCCAGTAGGTTGTTGAGTTGATAAAAAATTTTTTCTTATATAGCATCATGTGGCTCTAAGTCTGCTATCATCACCATTGATGAATTTAGATCTTTGATATATATATATCAGATTTTAAAATATACTTTTCATATTTTACCAAATAAAATTACAAACAGAAATGGTTGAATCATTTTGTATTAATTAGGTATCACAAGTTCATCTGACTACAGTACATCTGGATCACTCAGCACTCCAGGTAGTTTGATTTTTAATGTTCAGTTTTTAAAGTGTATTTATAAGATGTTTTCTTGATTGTTGATTTGCTGGAACTTGATATTATTATGTTTCTCATGCAATATTGAAATTCTTAATGCTTATTCTCTTTGAATACCACAATTTAGATGACCAATTGGATATTTGAAACAAGTTTTGAATAAGAAACATTCAATCGTATCTTAACAGATCCTAAATAAAACAACACAACCTCCCATTTATCATTTTAGACATAGTATTTAAAGGTTGATTTTATAAATAAATTCAGAATTTAATCTATTTTTGCCTAACTTGCTTTAGACAGCCTGTAATAAAGAGAAGTGGCCTCAAGATATACAATAAGTGGTACTGTGAAAACAATTTAAAATTCTATCAAAGTATTCACTTTTTAAAATTGTTGCTATATTATGTTGCTTGCTTTTAGACCTTGCTCTAAGATTTCATGTGTTTACTTGGTCACATATAAAAGAGTCAGTGCATTGGAAATAAAGGATTATGGGAAACCAAGTTTCAAGGTTATGAATTTTTCCCTTTGATTAGGATAATTGATTTTTTAATATATGGATAATTGAGTTACTAGTATTAGACAGTAGACTGGTTTAATAAAGCTATCTTGGACCTGTTTGGGTAGTATCTTCCAGTAAAAATAGGCCATCAAGTTCTACTTTTGAAGTTTAAAAAATAATTCTGTAAGGGATGCAGCATATGTTATTAACTGTCCATGACCCAAAATGAATAAACTGTTAATGATGTCTGAACACACTGTAGCTGATTGCTACAAGAGAAAATATGAGCTTCAGAGATAATCATGCATAGATAATCATGACTTTGGCAAATCATAGCATCACAAAATGGAATTATATATCTAGGATAAAAAACCCATTGGATGATCTTCAATACCAATTTTTAAATTCCCATGTAGGAGACCAAATATTCTATATATTTAAAGCCAATACATATTAGAAATTTAAGTAATCTGTTTATTATGTTGAATAGAAAAAGGATCCCATATTCCAGAAGCAACGCCAAAATACTCAGAAACAAATGCAATTATTGGTAAGTAATAGATTTATTTCTAATTTGTATATGCATTTATATGTCCATCAGCCAGTACCTAATGAGGTTTCAAAGTAAAGAAAATTTGAAACTAGTTTAAAAAATTTTCCAGTCATCTATCTGTTTTATACACCCAGACACACCATACATACAGATAAACATACACACACACATATATATTCATACACACACATATATAGAAAGAATATACTTATTTACACTTATTTAATATTTTTTCACATTTTACTTAATTAAAAAAAATTTTAAATTGTGACACATCTAATATTAATGATAACCCACTCAGACAACATTAGAAAGATTATATCTAAAAAGCCAAACAAACAAACAAACAGACCTCAGCTTCCCTCCATATACGCTCTCCCACAGTAGAGACAATTTCCCTTTCCCACGGGAAACAAGATGCTTTTCTTCTTTTGTTTTAGCAGGAATAGCCAACTTTGGGTATTTCCAAGAATTCAGGTATTACTTACATTTTGCAGTATGTAGGAAAGAAAATTATAGATTTAAGATGGATGTGAGACTAGTATCTTTCAGTGAAGTTTTTTCTTGGTACATAAACACTTAAAAAATAAAAAATGGAAGCTGCATTAATTCTAAATAATTAATATTATTAACATTAATTAATATCTAAATATCAATATTATTCTAAATAATAATGAATATTTTACCCTAAATATTTTGTAGGTGAAGCTTCTACTTGGGGCAAAGGAGCATACAAAGCTTTCAACGGCCATGTTTTTTCCTTTGAGTCTTCATGCACATATACTTTCTGCCGTCATTGTGTTGAATCGGGAGGAGATTTCAATATTGAGATCAAACGAAACAATGATAGTGAGATTGAAAAAATAACAGTTATAATTGACAACAATGATGTCTCTATCTTTGGTGATATACTTTTAGTTAATGGTGAAAGGTAAATGTCACAGTGTTTTGAATAAAGTATGTAGAATATTTTGAAGTAACCTGAGCAAAAAAGGGGGAAAAAAGGTTGATTGGGAAGATATACTACTCTTTTCCTATTTTGGTGCTCATATTGACATTTAGAAAAAAATCTTGTTACATATCTAAGACTTCATGTATATTGGATTTATTCCTATAACAAGGTGGTAAAAAAAAAAAAAAGAGTAGTTCTGTTGTTTGACTGTTTTGAGTCTAGATTTGGGGCAATATGCATATTCAATGAAACTGTTAATAGAATATTTCAACTTTTATTTGTATGTTTAATGCTAAAAAAAATTTGAGGTTTCACAATACATTGAAACGTAGGCCATTATTTTTAGAAGTAGCAGTTTATGTTTGGAAGGGATGATGTATTTGAATGCTTTTCAGGATAAGAAAATGAGATATGATAGGCTTCTTATGAACATTTCAAATTATTTAATCATTTTATTCTTATAACAAACCAGTTTCTTCTTGTTCATTTCTCCAGAGCCCCAAAGATTTATTCATTGTTTCTTAAAAGTCTTCCCAAAATCAGAAAAAAGTCATTGTGCCCCTTCTGAAATGACTAGAAAAACCTTTAATATTTACCAGCAATATTATTTATGATACTAAATATAGAAACATGAACTATCAGAAAAATTTTGATGCAATAATGCTGTTCTTATCTTTTATGTGTAACTGTATTTTATACTTTTCAGTGTACAGATACCATATAACAATAAGTTGATTCACATTAAAAAGTATGGAGAACATAATGTTCTGAATAGTCGTAGAGGAATCCTGTCTTTAATGTGGGACAAAAACAACAAACTCTCAGTAAGTCCACCTATGATTTTCTTATAGTCCTGTTCATTTTGTTCTTTACTTTCAGTTATAAAAATAATATACAAGGAAAATAAGAGATAAGGTTTACTGAGAAATCTGTATGTATCAAGGACAGTACTAAGCATAATCTCATATTGAAAATACCTTGAAGTACATAATATTAATAATCTTATTTTGCAGATAATGGGACTCAGGAAATTCAGGATAATAAAAGTTAAATAATCTAACCAAAGGCACAGTCAGTAAGAGGTGAAGTCAGATCTTCACAAATTCTAAATTCAGATCATTTAGAAAAGACTGTGATAAATTACTAAGTAACCAGCTTAGGTAAAATTGAACATGAAGAGGCTCTGTCTTTCCATTTGTTTAAATTTTGTCTTGAGATATTTTCAATATTTCATAAACATACATGTAATTTTTTTAAAGCTCACTCTTCACAAGCAATATCCAACTTGTGGTCTTTGTGGTAACTTCAACAGCACTCCAGGTAGGATTTCAATGCAGTTATCTAAGAAAATTCTCTCCCAAAAGGAAATTACAATTATTTGATTTTGGATAAATCTAAAGCTAACAATTTGTCTTTGTATAAAGAATGATTAATTGTTAAAATAAATGTTTATATTGTCAAGTCTATATTTATCTTGAAATTAATGCACATATGTAATTATATCTTGAAGTTAACATTGCTTTCTTTTTAAGGAGATGATATCAATGAGCACATTGCCAATAGTAAAATTCCCGGTGATTGTTCCAAAGCTGTTAGTAAAAGCTATGAAGTTTGTGAAGATGGAGTACAGGTAATAAATTTATATTTCATCTGATAGCAGACTTCAGCAATATTCCCTTTGGTTTCAGTTTTAATAGCCAACATTCTCTTCTTAATACATAGACCTTATTCAGTTCAGTTCAGTCGCTCAGTCATGTCCGACTCTTTGCGACCCCATGAATCGCAGCACGCCAGGCCTCCCTGTCCATCACCATCTCTCGGAGTTCACTCAGACTAACATCCACCAAGTCAGTGATGCCATCCAGCCATCTCATCCTCGGTCGTCCCCTTCTCCTCCTGCCCCCAATCCCTCCCAGCATCAGAGTCTTTTCCAATGAGTCAACTTTTATCAGAATTCTGCAACTGCTTCTTCTCCAATGTCCATATAGTCTGTTTCTCAGCTTTATAGTCTAGCGGTAGATGCTTAAGTATTTTTTCCCTAAAACATTATGATAGTTACTATATATTAGTATAATAATTATAATTTCCTTTAAACAGTGTTTTAGTTGGCCTGTAAACTGACATGCTTCACCTCTCCATAATTATCTCAGTGGGGACTGGCTTGAATTTCACAGTTTAGAAATTCTGTAATGTGTTCCTAAGAACTACTTTTCTGCTCTTTCTCCCTTACTTTTGTTCCAGACAGCAAGTCTGAATTGTCATCTTCAGTATACTTGATCATCTTTTTGAAAAAGTTACAGATCATTTTTTGACTATACCACTTGAAAATATTCATCATTTGCTTTGAATTTTCTGCACTTAACATGATTCTCTGAATGCTGAATTTTGTAGATTGCATTTATTTGATGACTGAAGGAATTTTCACATATACTTATTTCAATCTAGAATAAAATTCTCAAGATCAAGATATGTATGCATTATATAGGCAGAAGAAACATGTTTTATTGACAATGGATGTTGTATTTATAACATCTTGTCAGCTTCTATCAAAACAAATTAAGCCATAATGTTGTATAAGATCATCTGTTATCTTACTTGTGAAGTGCTCCTTGATCTTTGCAGTTAAAATTACTTCCTCTTTTCTCTTTTACCCAATGCCGATCATTAGAATTTATGATTTATAAAAATGCCTCATGCTTTTCTCACATGTTTCCTATGAGATTATGAGCTCTGTAGTAGTAGTATGTTTTGCTGTTGTGGTAATTGCATTACTTCTTGTTGCTCAAATGTGTTAACTGAATAAGTATATAAAGTTATATTAAAGACTATGTATGAGACATTGTGTTAAGCCTAGAGATGACAAGGTTCTAGTTTTTGTTCTAAAGGAGCCTGTTCAGTTCAGTTCAGTAGCTCAGTCGTGTCTGACTCTTTGCAGCCCCATGAACCGCAGCACGCCAGGCCTCCCTGTCCATCACCAACTACTGGAGTCTACCCAAACTCATGTCCATTGAGTCAGTGATGCCATCCAACTATCTCATCCTCTGTCATCCCCTTCTCCTCCTGCCCTCAATCTTTCCCAGCATCGAGGTCTTTTCAAATGAGTCAGCTCTTCGCATCAGGTGGCCAAAGTATTGGAGTTTCAGCTTCAACATCAGTCCTTCCAATGAACACCCAGGACTGATTTCCTTTAGGATGGACTGGTTGGATCTCCTTGCAGTCCAAGGGACTCTCAAGAGTCTTCTCCAACACAACAGTTCAAAAGCATCAATTCTTCAGAGCCTGTTACCTAGTGAGAAAGATACACAAAGAATAATACTGAGTTTCCAAAAAGTTCATTTGGATTTTTCTGTAACATCTTACAGAAAAACTCGAACAAGCTTTTTAGCCAACCAAAGTTCATTAAAAAAAAAAGGTCTTTGAGATTTCATTTCACTTAATTTTATACCTCACTTGGAGAATGTTATCAGTTGTCCTTGGGATTACTTGGTGGAAACTGTGTATTTGCTAGCTAGTAGCTTTTGTATTTATCTGAAAACAAACATAATTAAAACAGAAAACAACTATGTGTTAATTAGAACATGTTAAAATTTACAAAAATTTTTAAAAATCTTTTTTGTTTGAGAGTAATGTCTTTATTTCCTTAACCAATGTGAGAACAAATATGCCATTTCCAGAGCAGCGCACATGACCCCCACCAAGAAAGCCCAGAATCAGTCTATTTTATTTGTTTGCTCATCAATTATATAAGCAGACTGACATCTAAAGGGCTAATACCCTTCTGTCTGTTGTGGTTTCAATCATCCACTATCCCAATCTCTGGCATGGACAATCTTTTCTCTTCTCATATTTTCCATTTTCTTGAGTTCTGGACTTCATGTCACCTTTAGAGAAATTTTGGATGAAATTAGGTACAATTTTTGAAGTCACTACATATTATCAGAGGTGAAGTTTTCACTTAACAGTCACTGTTGGAACTGTAATAATTCAAAACTCCCCATTTGAATCAGTGTTCAAGAACTTTCCCTTTCAAAGCTACAGGATATTGTACAAACACCCCCCTCTGAACTTATCTTTCCCTAAATACTCCTTTGCTTCCTCATTTTTCTGTTGTTTTAATAAAACTTCATGCTTTATTTTACAGTTCTGTAACAAAATTATTGGAACCTATTTTGAGAAATGTGGAAAGGTTAGCACTTTATCCAGTGACTACAAAATGATCTGCATTGATGAGTATTGCCAAAGTAGAGACAAAACATCCACATGTGACACTTACTCAGAATTGTCCCGCCTCTGTGCCTCAGATGGTCCTGGCACCTTTGAATCCTGGAGAGATGACCCTGATGTGGTTTGTGGTAGGTTTTAAGTGTATTGTAGACTCCAAATCAAGAAGATTCTATAGCATTTAAAGTTGAGCTGTGTCTCAAAGTAATTTTCTCAATTATATACCTGTAACTCCTGGAAGGAACCTCATAGGTGAAAGAAAGGTCTTGTCTCTGACATGTACTTGTGAAGAAACTAGGTCCATTTTTGTGGAGTGACTTGTCATAAGTGCTTTGTGTTAAGATATAATTAGAGACTTTATAGACTTTATACTTAGTAAAAGTCTGCTACTGCTGCTGCTAAGTCACTTCAGTCGTGTCCGACTCTGTGCGACCCCATAGATGGCCTCCTACCAGGCTCCTCTGTCCCTGGGATTCTCCAGGCAAGAACACTGGAGAGGGTTGCCATTTCCTTCTCCAGTGCATGAAAGTGAAAAGTCAAAGTGAAGTTGCTCAGTTGTGTCCGACTCTTAGCGACCTCATGGACTGCAGCCTACCAGGCTCCTCTGTCTATGGGATTTTCCAGGCAAGAGTACTGGAGTGGGGTGCCATTGCCTTCTCCAAAAAGTCACTGGGAAAAGTATATAATTTTGTGAAACTCTGTAAAATCTCCATAAAAATAACTAGAAAGTTATCAAAAGTATGTTGACTGGTTAAGTATTTTCTTTCAGAAAATTAGAAAATCTAGATGAGTTTACTATGTAATATACATTTTCTTCAAATTAAATATTGTATCATAAAATGATGCATAGGAAATTGGCATAATTTAGTTCCTGAGTATCTTTAAAAATTGACCTATATCTTGAAATTTAGACTCCTACTCTAAAAGATACTCATTAGAATGTTATATATTTATCACATTTATTTTCCTCTGATTTCTATGTATGCATATTTCTATATTTCTCCAGAGAAACCTATTTGCCCAGAAAAACATATCTACAAAGAATGTGGTCCCTCAAACCCTGCAACTTGTTCTAACGTGGCTCCTTTTCAAGACATTGAATGTGTGAGTGGCTGCACCTGCCCAGAAGGTAAAACATTTGAAAACGAAGTTACACAGTCATACTAAGATCTTGTTTCTAACAAGATATTTATTGAATAAATTATCACCTATTCATAATCTACCCTTCTAACATACAGGAAGGGAGGAGTAGAGATACTTTTAAAGTTAATGTACATTTCTATCTCTATAATACTACACAGATGATCTCCTAGTCCCATGCTGGGCTCAATAGGACTACTCTGTGGCTCTGAAAGTTATCTATACCCTTGCCAGTTTTCAAATTTCTTAAATCAAAATGATCATTTTAAGTGTATGTTTACACTTGAAAGAACAACTTCATAAGTGATTTCTCAATACATTGTTTGAGAATTTACTGATGTTAGTATAATATTGAGATTAATCTTATATAATATACTCTAGGTTATCTATTGGATGATATTGGAGAGAAAGGGAGATGTGTGTTGAAGTCTGACTGTCCCTGTGAATCTAGTGGAAAGGTGTATCAGTCAGGAGAAGTCCGCGAAGGTTCCTGTGGTTCTCTGTGGTATGTGTGTGTCTTTTGTCTATATTTTATTGATAGTGAAATAATACTAATATACTAGCATAACTTAAAATAATTTCCTAAATCCACGCTTAAACTTTTTAGAAACAAAATTCAGCCTCTTGGCATTTTCTGTGTTTATATTCTTGCATTTTTTTGAGGTATTTTTGTGTGTTTCATGTAAAATATATTAGATTTTTGTGTATCTTTAAAAGATAATGTTTTTTAGGAACTGAAATAATGTTTTGAATAGTAAACTGATTAGTCAGTGGTTGCAAGACAGAGGAAAGAATAATACAAAATTATGGTTATAATAATGAAACAATATGCTAATTTTCAAGAATATTTTTAAAATATATAATTACAAACAAACCTTTTCAAATAATTTTTATATGAGGTTACATTGGTGAAGGTTACATTGGTAGGTTACATTGGTTATATTTGATTGAGAGTGGATTTTAATGTGTCAAAGATAGTGTAGATTATTTCTCTTTTAGCTGAATAACTTGATTCTTACTTTTAAGCTCAGGAACAAAACACTGACCAGAGAGCTTTCCCTATCCCTCATTATGACTTTTCTCTGGAACTCAAAATATCTGCAGGAATTCAAGGGACTTTCTAGAATGTACTTTGTCCTTGTGGGGGAATAATCTGACTCAATGAAAACTAATGTATCATTTTTACTGTAATGTTTTCTCAGTAAATAGGCAATGTACTGTTAGTCTGATAATAATATATTAATAATAATTATGGAAAATAAGAACTATAATTTATTGAATGTGTATAGCTTTGCAGTTCAAGAGAAATATAACGTGAGTCACAAATATGATTTGCATATATAATTTAACATTTTCAGTTGATTATTTTTAAAAAGCAAAAAGAAACAAGCAAGTGGAATTAATTATATTCATGTACTTTACATATGGGCTTCCCCTGTGGCTCAGTTATAAAGAACCCATCTGCCAATGTAGGAGATGCAGGTTTGATCCCTGGGTCAGGAAGAGTCCCTGGAGAAGGAAACTACAATCCAACCTAGTATACTTTCCTGGGAAATCCCACAGACAGATAAGCCTGGCGGGCTACAGTCCACGAGGCTGCAAAACTGTCAGAGATGACTTAGCAACTAAACAACACAACTTTACATATGCAAATATTAATATTATCATTTCAGCATAAAATTATTATGAAATGTTGAGAGAATTTACCATCTTTTTCAGTATTAATTCTTAGAAGTCTATGTGTATTTTACATTTACAGAAGATCTCATTCTGTCCTGACAAGCCACATTTCACATAATCAATAGCTATATGTCTCCTTATGACTTCCCTGGTAGCTCAGATGGTAGAGAATCTGTCTGCACTGTGGAAGACCATGTTATACTGGGCACAGCAGGCAGAAGTTATTATTTTGTTCAATGGAATTAGAGCTTCTCTGGTGACTCAGTGGTAAAGACCCTCCTGCAGCACAGGAGGTGTGGAGACATGGATTCAACCCTTGGGTTACAAAGATCTCCTGAAGAAGGAAATAGCAACCCACTCCAACAATCTTACCTGGAAAAATCCCATGGATAGAGGAGCCTGGCAGGCTACAGTCCATGGGGTCACAAAGAGTCAAACATGATTGAGAGACTAAGAAATAGTACAAAAACATTACTAGGATACCATCATCTGAAAGACATTTTATCAAGGCTGAGATGTTGGGAGGGAAATGAAGATGGTGTAATAAAACTTAACTAGATGTCTTAGGTTTCTCAGGGACAGACCGAGAATAGTAAAAGGGAACTTTTCTAAAAGACTCCATGATTTGTCTTGATTTTCCTGAGAACAGCTAGGACTAATTAGATGTCTTAGTTTAAGCTGTGATTTTTTTTTTATGTTGTACCATTTATTATAAAGAAAATGTAATTGATGACATTTTCATAACCATTGCATTTTAACAGCACATGCCAAGAAGCAAAGTGGTCTTGCACTGAAACATTATGCCCTGGAAGATGTAAGATAGAAGGAAGTTTGATTACCACCTTTGATGGTGTTAAATACAATCATCCTGGAAACTGTCACTTTTTGGCCATCCATGTATGTAATAGTCTGCAACACTTGAGAAAACTGATATAGACACCAAGCTTTTTCTTACTAGTTTAAAATACAATCTTCAACTTTATTTACTATTAAAAAAACAAAAACAAAACAAACAACCATTCAGTCATTGGTTGTGTATTTCAGTATCTGCTTTGTGTCACATGTTAACATTAACAATCATTATTACCGGTGTTCCTTAGAAATTCTTTGCTAAACAAAAACAATCAAAATCTTTATTGCTATTAATTTTCTAAATATATCAGGAAAAGATTTCATTTTTCTACTTTTCTTTGTATGTGTTCACCAGTGCTTAAAATGAAACTAACTTTTACATTCCATAAAATACTTTCCTCTTTTTTCGTTATTCCTTTACATTTATTTTTAGTTTTCATAATATGATATTGTTTTTTTTTCCACATGTCGCTTCTTTTTAATAAAGGAAACAAAATGGGAAGGTCAAATTGCTCTTAGAACTTTTTATAGGCCTGGCAGCACTGGAAATATTTCATCATTGAAGAACTTGTGACAAGTCACTGGAACCATTTACTGAGGGTTTCTCAGGGACAGACCGAGAATAGTAAAAGGGAACTTTTCTAAAAGACTCCATGATTTGTCTTGATTTTCCTGAGAACAGCTAGGGCTAATTAGACAAAACTTACAGCTTGTATTAGTTACATTTGAGTATTTGTTAACAAGCTCTTTGTATGCAAAACAAAGATTGATTTCAACTTGATTCATCACTTGAGTTCTCTTTCCGTGTTCTGTTCCCATCTATTCATTTAAATGCAAGAGTTTCTGGTTAATGACATTAATTAACAGAGGAAGCTAGGTTGAAAATATCTTGAATCTTCTGCCTAATTATAGTCCCAGTCATGAATGCTGGAGAAAATGTGGCTTCTTAATAAAAAGAAAACAGTCTAGAACAATATTATGCAGCTTATTATAACAATATGATAGAGGTTATCCTTACATTTAAACTCTTTCAGTATTAAAATTTTAAATAATCTAAATTTCAACAAAAGAGAGATTCCATTTTGTAGGTTATGCCTTTAACTGGCACAAGAATAAGCAATTTTACTTAATCTTCCTGGTCAGAAATAAAGATGAGTAGAATTTGTGACTCCTGAAGTGAGAGATGGGGACCAGTGTCTGAAAAATGTCATTACTATTATTAAAAGTCAGTTTTCCAAATCTCCTTTCCCTTTTTGCATACTTTTCACTTAATCCTTGAGGATAGGGGATAGGCAAAGTGAGAGGGAAATGCATAAAAATATATAGAATATTTGCTTTATATAGATTAGAGATTCCTAAATCTTGAAATAAGAACTGGAAGTCAATATTTGCCATGACTTATATTATGGGTTTATAAATTAAATGCTTCTCTCCTTGGATTTAACTTGACATCATGGATTTTCCAGAGAATAAACAAGCTGTGTTATCTCTAAGTCCTATTAGACTCAATAATGCAGCACAATTCCCATAGAGACAAGATGAAAAGTAAAACTTAAAGAAAAAAAAAGAAGTTAATGAGAGAATCCACCAATCATAGACTATTTAGATAGTCTATATCTTATGCAAAATATTTGGACCGTCTGTAAAACTCTTGGTCAATCCTAGACTGTCCCATGGACTGAACTAGGTTTCTAGTTTCAGAGCAGACTGATTGAATGTAAGCCTTTTGCATATTAAAAATGCAAATATGCATTATGGATGAATCACATAGTAATAGCATATATTTAATGACATTTTAATAAACATTTAATAAATGTATTTTTTAACAGGATAAAGATTGGTCTATTAGTGTTGAGCTTCGTCCATGTCCAAGTGGTCAGTCAGGAACTTGCTTAAATAGTGTTACACTCCTCTTGAATTCGGTAAGTAATCAGCTTCCTAAAGCAAACTTGAGTCAATTACTCTACAAATTCAGAATTTTGGAGGTTGAAAAAGAGAGGCTTTACCATGAAATTAAAACCATAAATGAGATTGATAAAGTCACTGGAAGACCTGTATAGTTCTAAGGATCCTTACGAATATCAAAATTAACATAGGCACATAACTAAGGTGCTAATTACAGATCAACCTTTTCCACTTACTAGATTCCCTGGTAGCTCAGCGGTTAAAGCGTCTGCCTGCAATGCGGGAGACCTGGGTTCGATCCCTGGGTTGGGAAAATCCCCTGGAGAAGGAAATGACAACCCACTCCAGTATTCTTGCCTGGAGAATCCCATGGACGGAGGACCCTGGTGGGCTACAGTCCACGGGGTTGCAAAGAGTCGGTCATGACTGAGCGAGTTCACTTCACTTCATGGCCCTTTTAGGAAGACAGTTATATTTGCTTAGAATTTCATGTGTTTGGAACTACCATTTTAACTGGAAATGACCTACATAGGGAGGGAGAGTACGTAGCTTGATCTTTGCTACTTATAAGTGGGTTGACCTTTGGAAATCCAAGTTATCTTCTTGGGTCTAAGTTTCCTCATCTACAAATCAGGGCTGAAAAGTCCTTTATAATCCTCCTTTAAGAATTGATATAAGAAATGCTTTAAAAATGCTTAATATTTTAGACATTTGTAAGTTAGTCTATTACAGAGAAGCTTTATGGGAAAAGTTTCAGGTTCATTTATTAATATTATACTTAAATGTATTCATATTGAAAATTAATATAAACTAACAATATGCTTTAAATATTAGTCTGCTCAAGTTGACAAATACGTGTTCAATAGAGATGGAACAGTCACAAATGACAAGTTTGGAAACCTTGGTTATTATTATTCAGGTAAGTTTAATGATATCATTTAAAATATTATAAATGTAAAATGCATTACTTTATTCCATTTTTAACTAGGTTATAAATGTTTCTGTTTTAAAAAATATATTCAGTATACAGGCAATTTAAGAAATAAAAACTGTTTAACATATTAATTATTGCTATTAATATAAATTATTACTTTAACAGACAAAATACAGATCTTCAATGCATTGGCTCAGAGGTTAAAGTGTCTGCCTAAAATGCAGGAGACCTGGGTTTGATCCCTGGGTCAGGAAGATCCCCTGGAGAAGGAAATGGCAATCCACTCCAGTACTAGATGTGTATAAGAGACAGAATATATTCAGTATACAGGCAATTTAAGAAATAAAAACTGTTTAACATATTAATTATTGCTATTAATATAAATTATTACTTTAACAGACAAAATACAGATCTTCAATGCATCTTCATCATACCTTCAAGCAGAAACATACTTTCATGGAAAAATGCAAATTCAAATTTTTCCAGTGATGCAATTGTATGTTTCTGTGCCAGCTAACCAATTCACAGATACTGTAGGTAAGTCCTATAGATATTTTTTACATTAATTTATTTGTTTTAATTGGAGGCTAATTACTTTACAATATTGTGGTGGTTTTTGCCATACATTGACATGAATCAGCCATGTGTTCCCCCATCCTGAACCCCTCTCCCACCTCCCTCCCCATCCCGTCCCTCTGGGTTGTTCCAGTGCACTGGTTTTGAGTGCCCTATTTCATGCATCATACTTGGACTGGTCATCTATTTCACATATGGTAATATATACATTTCAATGCTAATCTCTCAAATCATCCCACCCTTGCCTTCTCTCACAGAGTCCAAAAGTCTGTTCTTTACATCTGTGTCTCTTTTGCTGTCTTGCATATACGGTCATCATTACCTTCCTTTCTAAATTTCATATATATCCATTAATATACAACATTGGTGTTTTTCTTTCTTACTTACTTTACTCTGTATAATAGGCTCCAGTTTCATCCACCTCATTAGAACTGATTCAAATGAGTTCTTTTTATTAGCTGAGTAATATTCCATTGTGCATATGTACCACAGCTTTCTTACCCATTTGTCTGCCGATGGACATCTAGGTTGCTTCCATGTCCTGGCTATTTTAAACTGTGCTGCGATGAACATTGAGGTATACATGTCTCTTTAAATTCTGGTTTCCTTGGTATATATGCCCAGCAGTGGGATTGCTGGGTCATATGGCAGTTCTGTTTCCACACTGTTTTTTAAGGAGTCTCCACACTGTTCTCCATAGTGGCTGTACTAGTTTGCATTCCCACCAACAGTATAAGAGGGTTCCTTTTTCTCCACACCCTCTCCAGTATTTATTGTTTGTAGACTTTTTGATAGCAGCCATTCTCACTGGCATGAGATGATACATCATAGATATGTTTTTATTTCCAAAGTGCTAGTGTAACCATCTGTTGTAATTTTCAGTTGCCTCCATTAATAGTAGACTGTAAAACATTTTTACTTAATCTTTCCTTCCATATTTCAGTAAAATAACCTAACATACAGTGTAGATAGCTCTATTTATTACAAAATCTATTTCTTAATGGTTTTCAACAATTTAAACATCTAAAGGTTTTTAAATTAAGGATTTATTGTGAGATTTGATAATATATGCTACATATCAATTTGCTAATATGTTACTAAAACTGATTTGTGGAAGAATAAATGAAAATATTATAAATCTTTTGAAAATCAATTCCAAAAACAAGTTGTATTACAACTTGTCTTTCTGCTCATAGATTATCTTTCTTTTACTGAGGTTTTCTATTTTACTGAGGTTTTCTATTACAGAAATCAGTTTTTACATGCTGTCACAAATATCAAACAAAACAAAGAAACCTTGGCAAATTCCACATTTACTCATGTAAAACCATCTAAGTTTTTGCAAGATACTTTTGCTTAACAAGTGAACATTTTTCACTTATTTATACATAGGCAAAAAAATGTAATTTAAAGGTCAGAAGGGTCCAGATAAGAAAGGCAGGTATCTCTTAACATGATTCAACTCTTCACAATGAAACTGAAAATGTGTAGTCATAAACTTTCTACTTTAGGCATGCTTTCTAAAGCCTTGTCAAAGGAGGTTAAGTTACAGCAACAAACAGGAAGAAAATAATATTCATGTCAAATGGTGCTTCAGTGCTCCTGGAGTTATAAAAAATGGCAGTATTAACCTGATGTGTCATGAAATTTTACTTATATGTATAAAGACTAACCAAGACATACTCTCATGTGGCTCATACATGATTTGATTTGAGCAAAGAACTGAATATGAATCCAAAGGTGAGAAGATGCTAAAATTTGTTCTGTGCTTTCTACAGGACTCTGTGGTTCCCACAACAACAGAGCAGAGGATGATTTCATGTCAAGTCAGAACATATTAGAAAAGACATCTCAGGCATTTGCTAGTTCTTGGGAAATGATGCCCTGTCCTAAAGCTAGCACTGCTTCCTGCATCAGTATAGAAAAAGGTAATGTTTATTGAACCTTAAACTCTGTAATTAGATATTTGCTACTGGAATTATAAATTTATTCTGATAATAATATGAGACTACTAGATAATCCAGTTTTTCAGCTAGTGTTTGTGAACTTTTTCAGCTTTAGAGGGAACAGTGGAGAAACAGTTTGACTGGCTGATGGCACTCTTAGAACCAGGCTTCTCATTCGGGAATAGAGGGAGGAAGAGACACTGTTGCCTTCGCTAGCCATTCTTTTCCTCCGCATACAGTTTTCTCCATAGTTTTAAAATGATAGGTTAGAGGAGACTTCACTCATCACTTCTTTTATTATTATTTCTATTTTATATAGTTGTAGAAGGGATCATTTCTTTGAATAGTGACACTCACTCAAATTGCTGAGACACTTTGCGGTACAGCTGTAGTTAGATCCAGTCTCCTAACCACTGCCATCACGTATATTAGTTATACCAAACCCCAAATAGAGATTTTTAGTGGAAAAGCTGTACACTTATCTGATTCTGCTGACATTTTAGCTTACCAAGGACTTTCATACATATTATCGATAATTCAATTTATTTCTACAAAGAGTGGTAAAGGATGTGGATGAGGTTATTATTCCCATTCATGTAGATGGTGATAATGGAGATTTAGATAGGGTGTTCTTAATAAGATGTAGTCCAAGTGTTTTGAGTCTGAGTCTTTCTCTAATTGTTCCTCTAGTGTCATTAATTTTAACATATGCTTCATTTTATGTTGCTTCTTTCATAAATAAAGGAATGCAATGGAAGGTAAGTTAAAATATATTATAATGAAATGTTAATTTGTTATTTCTTAATTAATCTGCTTACTTGAAACAAATATCTGATCAGTTTATAAACTACTAAAGTGACTCCTTTTGAAGTTTCATTTATTTGTTTTGATTTAAAAGATGAGTTGATAAATGCATTTACATCAGTATGGTAATATTTTGGGTGTTGCAATGAAAATAAAATGAGAATAGGTAAAAAATATATGTACATCTCATAAGAAACCAAGCCAATTTATGTTAAGCAGACTATATGTTAACACTTTTGAGAGATATGTAAATAACTCTTTTAATTTTCAGTGTTTTAAATATAACTTAATAAAATAAAATGCAGAAAATTAAACAATAATAAGATGTTAGTAATATTTACATAAAAGCATTGATACCTGGTTGCAAGTTTGTCAAAATTTTAAGAATAACTGGCCTCAATATCCTTTTAATAGGTTCAGTCATTGTCCTTTATTGCTTCTTGGTGACGGTCACTTTTAAAAGTCAATCGGCAAATAGTTAAAAAAAATTCTAGCAATGTTTGTGCTAGTCATGGTCATCATCCTTAAGAGTTTGCAAATCACCGAGCAAAACATTTTTGACTTAAATGGTTGTTTTGTGAATTCTATCTCCAATTAATTTAACAGATCAGTCATTGTCCTTTATTGCTTCTTGGTGACGGTCACTTTTAAAAGTCAATCGGCAAATAGTTAAAAAAAATTCTAGCAATGTTTGTGCTAGTCATGGTCATCATCCTTAAGAGTTTGCAAATCACCGAGCAAAACATTTTTGACTTAAATGGTTGTTTTGTGAATTCTATCTCCAATTAATTTAACAGAAGACTATTGATAAATTTACCAAGTATCAATTAAGCAGCTAAGTGAAATTATTGTATTTTAATTATTGATAATGGTTGTCATAGTTTATGACCTTCAGAAACACTGATTTGACCTTCTGGAGTGACAGCACCAACCTTTCATAATTTAACATAAATATGTACTTTAAACTAAAGTTACCTAAATAATCTGGTTCCCTTATTCATATTTTATATAGAAATTGCACTTCAGAAAAAGGTTAACTGATTTAATATAAAAGTCCAAAGCTAATAAAGATTTGTTTCTTATTATATCATTTTTTTTGCATGTTAACAAATTATAGCATAACACTTTAAAAGCCAACTGTTTTAATAGAGACACAAATCAGAGTATAGTTTTAAAAATTTACACTTTCTCTTTTAATTAAAAAATTATGATATTTAATCTAGTGTTGGGTGCATTAATTTTCTTCCAGAACGGTTTGCTGAAAGGCACTGTGGAATTCTTCTTGATTTGAGTGGTCCTTTTGCTTCTTGCCATTCTATTGTGGACCCTAAACCATATCATGAGGTATGTGAAGGTCTAATATTAACAGGCCTTTTTGAGAAATATTTTTAATACTAAAAGAGGCATCAGATATTAAAAATGTTCAAATAGCAGTCATTTTCAGTAGATTAAGACATACATTTAAGTTTGAATTGGATTATATTACTTTATTCTATTGTTAGATATACCAACTCAAAAAAGAGGGATTAGAAAATAACCCCACATGAGGAAAATCTTGAATAAATTTCTCTAAGTTCTTGGAAAACTCAGTTAATATTTGATTTGCCAATTTGCATATTTTGAGATATAAAATAATTCCAAAAGTTTCAAGGACAAAATATTTTCCAGAAGAGGAGTGGTTATGAACTGATTTGTTATACCAGTTTACCTGTTCTGAATATTTTCATAATATAAATTTGTTTCTTATTTTAAAGGAATGCAAAAAATACACTTGTACTTGTGAAAATAGCCAAGATTGCCTGTGTACAATTTTAGGCAACTATGTGAAAGCATGTGCTGAAAAGGAAACTTCCATGGTAGGATGGAGAGCTGGGCTATGTGGTAAGCAGAATAGAGGCTTTAGATAACTCTACTTTCTTCTCAGTTTTACAACAGGTGTGTGTGTGTGTTTAGTGTAGTTTGTTGCTGTTGTTCAGTTGCTCAGTTGTGTCTGACTCTTTGCAACCAGCCTCATGGACTGCAGCATACCAGTCTTCCCTGTCCTTCACCATCTCCTGGAGCTTGCTCAAACTCATGTCCATTGAGTTAGTGATGCCATCCAACCATCTCATCCTCTGTTGTCCCCTTCTCCTCCTGCCTTCAATCTTTCCAAGCATCAGGGTCTTTTCTAATGAGTTGGCTCTTCACATCAGGTGGTCAAAGTATTGGAGCTTCAGCTTCAGCATCAGTCCTTCCAATGAATATTCAGGGTTGATTTCCTTTAGGACTGGCTGGTTTGATATCTTTCTAGTCCAAGGCACTCTCAAGAGACTCCTCCAATACCACATTTCAAAAGCATCAATTCTTCGGTACTCAGCCTTCTTTATCGGAGAAGGCAATGGCACCCCACTCCAGTACTCTTGCCTGGAAAATCCCATGGACTGAGGAGCCTGGTGGGCTGCAGTCCATGGGGTCGCTGAGAGTTGGACACGACTCAGTGACTTCACTTTCACTTTTCACTTTCATGCATTGGAGAAGGAAATGGCACCCCACTCCAGTGTTCTTGCCTGGAGAATCCCAGGGACGGGGGAGCCTGGTGAGCTGCCGTCTGTGGGATCGCACAGAGTCGGACACGACTGAAGTGACTTAGCAGCAGCAGCAGCAGCCTTCTTTATAGTTCAACTCTCACATCCATATGTAGTTTAATTTAGTATGTAGTTTAATTTAATGTGTAGTTTAGGTGTGTGTATTTACAAATTTGTATTTGGTTCTTTCAAAGATGATTTTCTTTATTTTTAAATAATGGCAACCCATTCCAGTATCCTTGCCTGGGAAATCCCATGGACAGAGGAGCCTGGCAGGCCACAGTCCTCAGTGTTACAAAGTGTCAGACACGACTTACTGACTAAACAACATGTTTGTTTAATCCTTGCATATTTATTTCTTGATTAATTTCTTCAGTTCAGTTCAGTTCGGTCCCTCAGTCGTGTCCGACTCTTTGCGACCCCATGAATTGCAGCAAGCCAGGCCTCCCTGTCCATCACCAACTCCTGGAGTTCACTCAAACTCATGTCCATAGAGCTGGAGATGCCATCCAGCCATCTCATCCTCTGTTGTCCCCTTCTCCTCCTGCCCCCAATCCCTGCCAGCATGAGTCTTTTCCAACGAGTCAACTCTTTGCATGTGGTGGCCAAAGTATTGGAGCTTCAGCTTTAGCATCAGTCCTTCCAATGAACACCAAGGACTGATCTCCTTCAGAATGGACTGGTTGGATCTCCTTGCAGTCCAGGGGACTCTCAAGAGTCTTCTCCAACACCACAGTTCAAAAGCATCAATTCTTCGGTGCTCAGCTTTCTTCACATTCCAACTCTCACATCCATACATGACCGCTGGAAAAACCAGAGCCTTGACTAGATGGACCTTTGTTGGCAAGGTAATATCTCTGCTTCTTAATATGCTATCTAGGTTGGTCATAACTTTCCTTCTAAGGAGTAAGTGTCTTTTAATTTCATGGCTGCAGTCACCATCTATAGTGATTTTGGAGCCCCCAAAAATAAAG
>SJYT01046258.1:193322-210455 GCA_006410635.1 Cephalophus harveyi | reverse complement strand
CCCCGACAGTGATTCGTTTGTTATATGATATTATACATGTTTCAATGCCATTCTCCCAAATCATCCTACCCTCTCCCTCTCCCACAGAGTCCAAAAGACTGTTCTATACATATGTGTCTCTTTTGCTTTCTCGCATACAGGGTTATTGTTACCATCTTTCTAAATTCCATATATATGTGTTAGTATACTGTATTGGTGCTTTTCTTTCTGGCTTACTTCACTCTGTATAATCGACTCCAGTTTCATCCACCTTATTAGAACTGATTCAAATGTATTCTTTCTTTTGGGGGACTGTATCTCATTGATCTTATTATTTGTGATAAAGCAGGGGGTTTATGAATGAGGGATGAAAGTTGCTATAACAATGTATTAAGCTGTCATTGAAATTTTATTTAAATTTATAATTTTCTTTTATTTCCAGTGTCTGTAGAGATGGGATTCTTCTTTGCCAGACTCCCATTGATTTGACACTACGTAAGTTTTGAAATCATGACACAAGCTTAAGATATCTACTTTGGTTAAAATAAGCAGATCAAGAGGCCCTTGACTAACAGCTTCCTTTGTCTCACAGAGAATTGTTCTGGAGGGGCTGAATATGTTGACTGTAGGAATCCTAAGGCACAGAGGAGAGTTGATAGTACATGTAGCACTCGGAACATACCTAGTTTTGATGTAAGTAACATGATATTAGAGTTTAGATTTTTGATAACTTTTATTTCAAAAAAAAAAACCTTTTGTTTCAGTGAAGATGGAAATTAAAACATCAAAGAAAAATAATTAGAAGGTCATATTATTTTTGTGTGTCATTTTGACTTGTCAAATGCTGATTATAACTGTATAATTGGTTTATTTATGCATTGTCAAGTATTAATACAACTGATAATGCAATGAATTTAGACTAGTGTCTCATGGTGTATATTTTATATTTACTCCTATAGGAGAACTTGCCTTGCAAACGTGGGTGCTACTGTCCTGAAGGAATGGTTCGAAATTCTAAAGGGAACTGTGTCTTTCCTGATGACTGCCCATGCTCTTTTGGTGGACGAGAGTACGACCAAGGAAGTGTCACCTCAGTTGGCTGCAACAAATGGTACATAATAAAGAATTACTGTCTCTTATTTTTATGGGAAAGGAGTCATACTTTGGAATATTTGGAAAAATAATGGTCAGATGTTAGAAAAACTATTTTAAAAACAAATTTTATACAGCATTAAAAGTTGAACATTGTATAATGGACAACTGCAAAATTTAAACTGATATGCTTTGTGCTTCTTTACAAAAGCAATATGAGTTCAGTCATAATCTTGGCATGATAAAATTACCACGCTGTATCATTGTTTTCTTCTAGTACTTGCATAAAAGGATCTTGGAACTGTACACAAAATGAATGTCAAACCACCTGTCATATCTATGGGGAAGGTCATGTTAGAACTTTTGATGGAAAAAGTTACAGCTTTGATGGTCTCTGCCAGTATTCATTTATCGAGGTAATTACAAGTGTGTTTTTAAACAAGTTTTCTTTACTTCATAATTATTAGATGAACTCTGGAGAATTTTATTCTCAAAATGTGAATTAAAAAAAACATTCTGCATATATGTTTCTTGAAGGCAGTAAAATGTAATATAATGTAATGATGATTCTAGAGCCAGTAGGTCTAAATTTCACTCCTGCCTCTGCCATTTCTTAGATGTGTGATTTACTTTGGGCACATACCTTAATTTCTGTGTCTCAGTTTCCTTAACTGTATGATGGAAATAGCCCCTACTTGAAACCAAATTAGAGAAAATATTGGAGCATGTAATAGGTGCTCAATAAATGTTAGATGTCATTATTTTAGCAGCAGTACTATCAGCAATAATGACAGTTACCATTTTACGAGTGCTTCTTTTCCAAGTGAATCTATATATTTAATCATTTATAATATAAAACGCTTATATTATTATCCCCATGAAGGAGATGAAGAAGTTGAGGTTTACAGAGGTTAAGCAACATGAACTACTAGGTAGAAAATGCCATATTCAAACATAGATCTGCCAGATTCTGGAGTCCATGCTTGCTCCATAATATGGATTGTTTTGCCTGAGTTTTGAGTGAATATCAAGTTTCATATAAATCACTGAAGAAAAAGACATCTTTATCTAGCTATCTGAACAATCTAGAAATAAATTTAAGATTATAAACTTACATAATATATATATATATATATATATATATATACACACATCTATGGTATAATTCTAAACTTTTATGGAAGTAATGGGAAAAGAACTGAGTCAAAGAAGTTAGTTTGGACTCAGCCAAGACTACGGACTTATAACACAGATAACCATTGTCTTTTGGAAATTCCATAATGTAACATATAGTAATTTATTAAGTATGAAGTGTCACTGTCTAAGAAATATTTGTCTGATATAAATATTGTAATTGAGTTCCACGTTCCTGATATAAATTATTATTAAAATTTAATTTTTAAAGGATTATTGTGGTCGTGAAAATGGCACATTCCGTATTTTAACTGAAAGTGTCCCGTGCTGTGAGGATGGACTTACATGCTCAAGAAAAATTATAGTTGCTTTTCAGGTACAGTGCTATTTTTTCCCCCTCAGATTATGAACTGCCAAATAAGATTGATGTTACTGTAAGTAAGTTTGTCTTTTAATTTACAGGATCAAAATATTGTCTTGCATGATGGTAAAGTCACAGCAGTCAAAACGACAGAAAGTAAGGAATGTGAACTCAATGGAAATTCATACTCTGTTCATACCGTTGGCCTGTACTTGATTCTGAAATTTTTAAATGGAATAACCATAATTTGGGACAAAAATACAAGAATTTCTGTTATACTGGATCCACGCTGGAATGTATGTATATCACTTTCATACATATATATATGTATATCACTTTCATGCATATATATATATATATATATGCATATATGTATATATAAATATACCCTAACAGAGCAAATAGCAAACAGATACAGATAGTTTACTTCAGTCATGTCCTACTCTTTGTGACCCCATGAACTTTAGCCCACCAGGCTCCTCTGTCCATGGGATTCTCAAGGCAAGAGTACTGCAGTGGGTTGCCATGCCCTCCTCCAGGGGATCTTCCTGACCCAGGGATTGAACCTGTGACTCTTGTGACTCTCCTGCATTGCAGGTGGATTCTTTACCACTGAACCACTGGGGAAGTCTGCAAATAGCATGGTAGAAGTGAAATCATTTTTGCTACTGAGAATTAGAGGACATATTCAAAGGTAGAAAGTGGGAGAATGGCAATATTTATTATAGAGCAATGCTACATCTGTTCAATCTCACATGTAATATTAAATGTAATCAAAGATGATAGAATTTGGTGGAAAATAAATGCAATAAAGCTGATGAATTATATTTAGCCATATTTGGTTGCTTGGTGTATAGATAGAATTACTGTAGTTTTCAGAGCAAATAGTCTAAGAACTTAAGAGTACAGTCCTGTCAAATTTGAAGCTAGTGAATGTAATTATTTTTTAATTCTTAAGGCATCTATCTTGATCAGTACTAGATCATTTTGCAATATAGGACACCTTGTATTAAACGGGAGGAGAAGCTTATCTACAGATTCTGGTTTTCTTCCAAAATTTGGAATTTAAAATAAACTTGTATACAATCTTAACATCTCTATCATATATCTATCTATCTGTCTATGTATCTCCAGCATAACACACCTTTCAGTACTCTTTCTGATCTATGTAGGGTCAGGTGTGCGGTCTCTGTGGAAATAACAATGGCGATCTGAAGGATGATTTCACCACAAGATACTCATCAGTAGCTGCTGGAACACTGGAATTTGGAAATAGTTGGAAAACAAGTCAAGAATGTTCAGACACAGTCGCTCAAACCTTCCCATGTGACTCAAATCCATACTGTAAAGCCTGGGCCGTGCGGAAGTGTGAGATCATTCGGGACAGCACCTTCAGAGAGTGTCACAATAAGGTAGGGGGGCCCTGAGAGCAATGACAGGCACAGGCTTTGCCCTCAGAGACTCATGTGCTGTGCTCTCCTTAGGTGGACCCCAATGAGTACTATGATGCGTGTATTGAAGAAGCTTGTGCCTGTGACATGGAGGGGAAGTACCTGGGATTCTGCACGGCTGTGGCAATGTACGCAGAGGCGTGCAGTGCAGTTGGAGTCTGTGTCACATGGAGAAAACCAGATCTCTGTCGTAAGTGAAGCCCATATGTTGCTGTTCTTTAAACCATAATTAGACAGAATCGTTTTGTTGAGACAATCAATCTTCTCATATTTTCTAGAAAATACATATTCTTGGGCATAAACAGGCTTTAAAACATGTTAATATGTTTGTTTGTGATGGAAAAAAATACCTATTTAAGAAAATATAGCACTTAACAGGTGCATCAAATTCAATTTTAGTTTCAAAAGTTCTGTTCACAGAGGAAGATTGAATATTGATGGAAAATATTTCTTATTCATAGATGAGCAATGAACTGCCTACCTATCTTAGTATAGTTACATATTCTTAAATATTTACCTCACATATCACTTTTGTTTGAAGTCTTCACACATCATTTTGAAAATGTTCATAGAGCTCTAGTCAAGATAAACTATAATATTAATATAAATGGAATTATGATATGTGTGAAATGTGGTAACTTCATGTGTCCTAAAAAGAACATTCAGATGTGTATAAGAGACAGGTATTATAAGAGAAAATGTGACAAATGAGAAATGTTGAAATTAAATCTGCACTTTATTTGGTCTATTATGTACAGCTTTACATATTGAAATATTATATTGAAAATTATAGTTACCTCATTTGGGAACAGTTATTTACATTTAAAAAGACCAATTTTCCTAGATATTTATTTTCCTCACTTAAGGCTAGACATTAAAACCATGAATATAGTGTATGATCTAAAATAGCTCAAAAACTGGAAAAGTTAATGTTTACTCTTTTTCTTAAAATCAACCTTATTGTGAGATTTTTTTTAAAAATGCTATTTTGATTCTATAAGTTTCCCTTCCTTTTTTAAAAATTGTTTTGGCTTATATGGCAATTTGGATACAGCAAAAGGACTTAATAAGACAGAATGATATACTTTGTGTGTGTGTGTGCTTAGGGCTTCCCTCATAGCTCAGTCAGTAAAGAGTGACTGCAATGCATGAGATCTGGGTTTGATCCCTGGATCGTGAAGATCCCCTGGAGAAGGAAATGGCAACCCACTCCAGCATTCTTGCCTGGAGAATCCCATGGACAGAGTAGCCTGGCAGGCTATAGTCTATGGGGGTCACAAGAGTCGGACACGACTAAGTGACTAAGCACACACACAAAACAATAAGCAGATGGAAATTTGGATACAGCCAAAGGACTTAATAAGACAGAATGATATACTTTAGGTCTGTTTATTGTTAGTATCATTCAAAATCTCTCATAAAAATGCTTTGGAATATTAAAGTTGAAAATTGTCATATAATGAATGCAAGTAATTTGATATAATTCAATCATAGCTGTCTACTGTGATTATTATAATGCACCTGGGGAATTCAGCTGGCATTATGAACCTTGTGGCACAGTGACTGCCAAAACATGCAAGGATCGAGTAATTGGCCAGAAATTTTCTGCACTTTTAGAAGGTAAGACGTATTTTAATAATATCGGCAAAAAGGTGCAAATTATACTGATATCTTAAAACTGGGAAATGTTGTTAGTTTCTGGCAGTTCAGTGTCTTACATTTTTTAATTTAATGAGTAGCTATTTATCTTTACTATGACATTAATATTTCTACATTAGAAACATTTTCTCTAGACATAAATTATCTATTTAACAGGAGAGAGAGAGAGAGAACACAGTGCTATCATCCTACTAGCAATCTTTATAAGTTTCATTAGACAAGCTATTTGTTGAGACTATCATTGCAGAATGCAACATATAACATAGTCTCACTTGAATGGAAGCAAGTTAACTATACCCACAGTTAAAAAGTAGTTTACTCTTAGCATTACATATCTTAGATAAAAATAAAGAAGTGGCAAGAAAACAAGATGATACAAAAACTTTCTGACAGTCACATCTATGTTAAATCCCAGGCTTTGGGATATTTTCAGCCCATTTTATTGTGATTTCTGTTACCTTCATCTATCCAATGAAATCGTGTTTAGAATTGGTATTCACGAAAGTATTTAGAATTGGCATTCACGTTTCAAGACACATACTTATCCCAGTCTTGTGTTATGTTCAACACCGCGGCTGTCATTAAAGTAGTAAATCATTTAAAATATTTAGGAAATATTTTAGAAAAAATTAAGTCAGCTGAAATTTCTAAGTTCTCAGGTTGATATTTCATTGCCAAAGAATCTGAATCCCGTTCAATTTTATATGGCTTTCACTAAAAGTATGCTGTTAGATACTTCAGTTCTTGGAATCATTGAAGTAAGTGTACAAATATATAATGCAGTATGAGGAGTTTCAGCAAATAGAGATGAACTGAGGGCCATTTTTACACACAGGCTGTTACGCCAAATGCCCGGATAGTGCTCCCTACCTGGATGAGAACACGATGAAGTGCGTCAGTTTGGCTGAGTGCAGCTGCTTCTACAATGATATCGTACCAGCTGGTGGAGTGATTCAAGATAACTGTGGGAGAACATGGTATGTTCTCCAACTGTCCAATAGTTCTGTTTCTTACATTTTTATATAGAAAGAAAGAAAAAAAATCAGTGAATATATTTCTAACTCTGTTATTTCTAAGTGAAGAAGTCAGCTTTAGGTTCAGTTTTATGTTACTTATTTTGGTTATTTTGTGTTTTCATTAAATCCACATATTGACTAATGATTTGTTAAATCTTAGTGGAAAAGACAGCAGAGAAAATGTCACTATGTTGTTTTGGGTAAAAGGAAAGTTTTCATTCTATAAATGTAAGATCATGTTTATAGGCTTTCAAGGGGAGATCTGTACTAGAGCAGCATGTCCATCAAAAAACATTGTGTTTGAAACTGAAAATGTAAGAACTAACTTTACAGCTTGATTCCAAACATTCTTTTAGGTCCCAAGAATTCCTCAGTGAAAAGATTAGGAAACAGTACAGGGAAAAACAAAAAACAAAAACAAAACCAATTTGAATCCATAGCATGCTCTTGGGGAAACAATTATTTTTCTCTTATTTGGTTCTGTTTTGATCTTCACTGTTAGACAATTTGTTGCTTTAAATTTATGAGATGTATATAATTAGGAGTTAAAAATTTCAAGTTCTTCCTCTTTTTGATTGTTTCTTTTTTTGTTTATAATCTAACTTTCAGCTATTGCATCGCAGGAGAATTGGAGTGCAGTGGTGAGTTACTATATTTTCCTCTAATTGATTTAGGAAAGATGAGATAAAGATTATGCCAGTAAAAGATATGCTAATAAATATATTGATATAAAATTTCAAATTAAAATTGTTACTAGAAAATATGTCAAAATATAATTTCATTATACTCTTGTGAGTTGTTAGTAATGTGATTAGAACATAAGATAGGTATTACGTGCTTATTATTAGTTGAACATCATCATCCAAAGCTTGACATTTTTAAATGATAATTTGAACAAATGGAATAAAAAAGTGAATGTGATCTCCTGTGAAGTAAATATTTTGAAATCATGATTATGCTGGGAGGTGAGAACACAGAAATAAAAATTAATTTATTTTTCTTAACTTGTGTATTTCTTGCAAGCTATAAGGCTATTTTAGTTGTATCCATTCAAGACAGTACTGGGCAAAATGCAGTTTAAATTTGGGTTTGGAACTTTAAATGCCCAGTTGGTAAGTGTACTTAGAGTTACTGCAGTACACTTACATACTATTTCTCATTGATCAATATTTGGAGGTAATGTCAATTAAGAGATAGTATTATAAATTGGAAGCCTTAGGTTTTGATAATGTGTTTAGTATGTGATCATCAGTGAAGTGATATTTATTTTAGTTATCATAGGTTAGTTTCCTAAAGCTAAGTGCAGAGTTCATCTTGGCCCAAAAATAGACTTAATAAAGTTCCTGTGAGATTTTCGTTAAGTGGTAATAACAGAAAATAATCATTTTTGTTGGACATACAATAAGAAGAGTTATTCATACTGATCTAAATGAAAGATTGGTTTGTCAATTAACCTCCGCATACAATTTCAGAAATGTTTATTGAGTTTATGACAACTGGTTTCTTGAAATAAATTTGCCAGCAAAAGTATTTAAGCAATACATTTTCATAAATATTGTCTTCCCCAAACAGTTTCTACTACAACAGCTACCTCCATACTAAGCACCGAAGCAGGTAAAAAATTTATTTTTTAGCATCTAAATAAGCTATGAATGAGTTTGCAACTCAGGCATTTTGGCCCTTTCCCCCAAAGTTGTCATTTTCTATTTATATATTTCTTAAATGCTAAATAGTTAGGTCTACATCCAATTGTGATATTGAAGAATCTCTTCCCTATTTAGAAACCATGTGTCCTAAAAAGAACATTCTGCGTGTTACTAATTTGGAAAAAAATGGCTACAGAAGAAAATTCTATGCTAAATTCCTTGAAAATAAATTATATTTTCTTTTCAACTGACACCAAAGAATCTTAACTTTAACTGAATCACTTGTAATCAAAGCAGTGGTCAAAGAAGTACAGGAGTATATTAAAATGTGTAAGCATCTGGTAAATGAACTTAACTGTTGAATTTCATCATTTATTTGCATTCTACAGATATCTAGTTGTGTCTAAATAAATACTTTATAATCTTGTCTTTCAAAACCATCTGAACATACATTTCCAAATATTTGTCTCCTCCTCTGTATAGCACTTACACTGGTCACCAACAGCTCAGGCACAGGTAAGCAATAATCATCAGCCACAACTTAAGACGGTCTTAAAAAAAAAATCCAAAACTTTCTTTTGCAGTATTATTTATACATTTACAATTACATTTTTGGGGGGAGATATTTTTTCTGTTTTTGTTTTGTTTTTAAGATTTTTAAAAAAAGTGTTATAAGAGTCTTTGACTTTTTACTTGTGGTCTATAGATTTTAAAATTTAATTTTATGTTTTGACATCTATTTAACTATTTAATCAGATATCTCTGAAACATTAATTTCAAGTTGATCCATTTTATATATGACCATAGATGTTATCAGAAACATAATTTTCCTTCCATATAAAACATTTTTTCCCATTATTTTCTCCAATTCAGTAGCTTCCATTCCAGGGATTACATCAAGCAGTAAAATAACAGGTAGGTGAATCAGAAAACTTATGAAATGACAAAAAAGGTTTATACATATATTAAAATTGTTTTTTTAATATATTAGAATCAAGGGAGCCATTCTCCTATACTTAGTATCTTTTTCTTCAAACACCTGTTTGTTTATTACTTTCTCTAGTTATTTATTACTTTGTCTGTCTTGATATATACATATATATTTTAAAACATGACATTTTTATTAAGGTATAATTGGCATATAATATTATATTAGTTTCAGGTGTTCAACATAATGACTTGGTATTTGCATATTTTGCAGAATGATCACATTTTATCTAGGTAACATCCTTAAAGTCACAGATAAGGGTTTGCATCCTTGTATTCTTAACTATATTTAGTCCCAAGCTACAAGTATTCGACAAGTATTTGTAGGCTGAATGGATATTTCTTCTTTTTCCCTGTCCCTAATTTTTAAATTATGTTTTTCCTTTTGTCACAGAATTTCTAGCCTAGTCATTAGACCAATGATTAGATGTTATTTATGCTGATGAAGCTTATAGTTTATACATTTCATTTAATAGAGTTAATATATCTTCTCTAGAAAACAGGGTATTGTGTAAAATCAAGATTATTTTTGGTTTATAATTTTATATCATGATATAGAATTAGAACTAATTTGGAGCACTTTGTAATTTTGGTGTTGTCAATTATTTGGTACTTAATACCATGTTCCTTATATTCTAAGGGCAAACATGTCACAGTATCACCATCATAGTGTGGAATATCGTAAAAGTGGCCAACTGACATGTTTAATTTATATCAAACTTTCTCTTATGTTGAATATCATTAGTAGCTGTGACTCTTTAAGTGTAAATTTAGAGAGTGACCCATTACCAAAATATTTTTCTTTATTCTACAGTTGTAAATCTATTTCTGATGGCCTACTAATGATTTCATCCTGAGTTGTTTAAATACATTGGAGAATAATTTTCTAGCTACGTAGTATCTCAGCCATAAACAATAATCTGAGCTCCTAATTCTCAGCCTGATTCTCATTCGAAGATAAGCAATTTAGTTCAGTTTACACAGGTCTCTTTCAGTTAAAGTATAATCATTCATTCAACTACCAAAACTTTTGAATCTTGAAACCATTTAAAGTATTTTTAACTATTGATTTGATGAGTTATATATTCATGTACCTGGAGGAGGGCATAGCAACACACACCAGTATTCTTGCCTGGAGAATCCATGGACAGAAGAGCCTAGCAGGCTATGATCCACAGGATTGTAAAGAGTTGGACAAGTGAAACAACTTAGCACACATACTCATGTACGTTGTTCAGTCAATAAGTGGTATCAACTCCTTCTGACCCCATGGACTGCAGCAGGACGGGCTCTTCTGTTCTCCACTATCTCTTGGAGTTTGCTCAAATTCATGTCCATTGAGTCTACAATGATATCTAACCATCTCATCCTCTGTTGCCCCCATCGTTTTTGCCTTCAATCTTTCCCAGCATCAGGGTCTTTTCCAATGAGTTGGTTTTTTGTATAAGGTGGCCAAATTATTGGAGCTTCAGCTTCAATAACAGTCCTCCCAATGAATATTCAGGGTTAATTTTCTTTAGGATTGACTGGTTTGATCTCCCTGTAGTCCATGGCATGTGGCGGATTCATGTTGATGTATGGCAAAACCAATACAATATTGTAAAGTAAAAAAAAATAATAATAAATAAAATCTGAAAAAAATTATAATTCAATAATTTTTAAAATTACATTTCAATAAATTTTTAAATGCTTTTTCACACACAAAAAAAGAGTCTTCTCCAGCACCACAATTTGAAGCATCAGTTCTTTGGTGTGCAACCTTCTTTATGATCCAACTTTCATATCCAAATATGACTACAGGAAAAACCATAGCTTTGACTATATGGACTTTGTCGGCAAAGTGATGTTTCCTCTTTTTTAATAAGCTGTCTAGATTTGTCATAGTTTTTTTCCAAGGAGCAAGCATCTTTTTATTTCATAGCTTCAGTCAACATCTACAGTGAATTTGGAGCCCAGGGAAAGAGTTATCTGTCACGGCTTCCACTTTGCCCCCATCTATTTTGCCATTAATTGAGGAGTCTAGATGGCATGATCTTAGTTTGCTTTTTTAATTTTAATGTTGAGTTTCAAGCCAGCTTCTTCTATCTCCTCTTTCACCCTCATCAAGAGGCTCTTTAGTTCCTCTTTACTTTCTGCCTCTAGAGTGGTATCATTTACATATCTGAGGCTGTAGGTATTTTTCCTGGCAATCTCGATTTCAGCATGTGATTTATCCAGCCCAGCATTTGGCATGATATACTCTGCCTATAAGTTAAATAAGCAGGGTGACACTATACAGCCTTGTTATACTCCTTTACCAATTTTGAACCAGTCAGTAGTTCCATGTCTAGTTCTAACTGTTGCTTCTTGACCTGAATACAGAGTTCTTAGAAGACAAGTAAGGTGATCTGATACTCTTGTCCCTTTAGGAATTTTCCACAGTTTCTTGTGATCTACAAATGGCAACCCACTCCAGTGTTCTTGCCTAGAGAATCCCAAGACGGCGGAGCCTGGTGGGCTGCCGTCCATGGGGTCACACAGAGTCGGACACGACTGAAGTGACTTAGCAGTAGCAGCACACAGTCTAAAGGCTTTCTCATAGTCAGTGAAGCAGAAGTAGAGATGTTTTTATGGAATTCCTTTGTTTTCTCTATGATCCAACGAATGTCGGCAATTTGATCTCTAGTTCCTCCGCTTTTCTAAGTCCAGCTTGTACTTCTGGAAGTTCTCAGTTCACATACTACTGAAACCTAATTTGAAGGATTTTGAGCATAACCTTGCAAGCATGTGAAATAAATGCAATGTACGGTACTTTGAACATTCTTTGGCATTGCCTTTCTTTGGGATTGGAATGAAAATTGACCTTTTCCAATCCTGTGGCCACTGCTGAGTTTTCCAAATTTGCTGATATATTGTATGCAGAATTTTAACAGCATTAACTTTTAGGATTTGAAATAACTCAGCAGGAATTTCATCACCTCCATTAAGTTTGTTCGTAGTGATGCTTCCTAAGGCCCACTTGACATCACACTCCAGGATGTCTCGCTGTAGGTGAGGAGCCACACCATTGTAATCAACCAGGTCATTAATTATTCATACTTTTCCTGTATAGTTCTTCTGTGTTCTTGCCACCTCTTAATATCTTCTGGTTATATTAGATCCTACTGTATCTGTCCTTTATTTTGCCTATCCTTGTATGAAACGTTCCCTTGGTATCTCCAATTTTCTTGAAGAGATCGCTAATCTTTCCTATTCTATTGTTTTCCTCTATATCTTTGTATTATTCATTTAAGAAGGCCTTCTTATCTCCTTTTTATTCTCTGGAACTCTGAATTCAATTGGGTGCTTCTTTTCCTTTCCCCCTTGCCTTTTGCTTCTCTTCTTTCCTCAGCTACATGTAAAGCCTCCTCAGACAACCACTTTGCCTTCTTACATTTCTTTTACGTGGGGATGGCTTTGGTCACTGCCTCCTGTACAGTGTTATGAACCTCCATCCTTAGTTCTTCAGGTGCTGTCTACCGCATCTAATCCTTTGACTCTATTCTTCACCACCACTGGATAATCATAAGGGATTCAATTTAGGTCATACCTGAATGGCCTTGTGGTTTTCTCTACTTCCTTCAATTTAAGCCTGAATTTTGCAGTAAGGAGTGCATAATCTGAGCCACAGTCAGCTCCAGGTCTTGTTTTTTGCTGACTGTATAGAGCTCTTTGTCTTTGCTGCAAAGAACATGATCAGTCTGATTTCAGTATTGACCATCTATTGGTGATGTCCATGTGTAGAAATGTCTCTTGTATTGTTGGAAAAGAGAGTTTGTTATGACCAACTTTTTCTCTTGACATAACCATATTAACCCTTGCCCTGCTTCATTTTGTACTCCAGGGCCAAACTTGCCTGTTACTCTGGGTATCTCTTGACTTCCTACTTTTGCATTCCAATCCCCTATGATTGAAATGACATTATTATTATTATTATTATTATTTGGTGTTAGTTCTAGGAGGTCTTCTAGGTCTTCATAGAACCAGTCAGCTTCAAATTCTTCAGCATCAGTGCTTGGGGTCATAGACTTGGATTGCTATGATGTTGAATGGCTTGCCTTGGAAATGAACAGAGATCATTCTGTCATTTTTGAGATTATACTCAAGTACCACATTTTGGACTCTTGTTGAATATGAGGGCTACTCCATTTCTTCTAAGGGATTCTTGCTCACAGTAGTAGATCTCATGGTCACCTGAATTAAATTCAGCCATTCCAGTCCATTTTAGTTCACTGATTCCTGAGATGTCGATGTTCAGTCTTGTCATCTCCTGCTTGATCATACCCCATTTATTTTGATTCATGGTCCTAATATTCTAGGTTCCTATGCAATATTTTTCTTTACAGCATCAAACTTTATTTTCATCACCAAACACATCCACTACCGAGTATCATTTCTGCTTTGGCCTAGGTGCTTCCTTCTTTCTGGAGCTGTTTGTAGTTGCCCTCTGTTCTTCCCCAGTTTGGACATTTTCCAACCGAGGGGGCTCATCTTCTGGTGTCATATCTTTTTACTTTTTCATACTGTTCATGGGGTTCGCCAGGCATGAGTACTGGAGTGGGTTGCCATTTTCTCTTCCAATGAATCATAAGCAATGTGGATTATTTCAATATATGCTGATGTATGCATCCTGTATAAAAAGTAGGCAATCAGAACTAAGAAAACTGTTTTGATGCTTTCTAGTTTATACATATATTTTCTTTTGCTGCTTTTTTCTTCCCCAAGCATTTGATTTTGAACATAGTATTCTGGCAATATAATTCTGTCAGATTTTGTATTGTAGCAGCAAACTTTTCATATAAAACAAAAAGCCATGAATAGATTACTCATGTAGAGCTTTAGTGAGCAACTTACGAAGTTTTAGGTGTAATATTAACCTTAAAATACTACAAAAATCTCATCAATTGCTTCTACTGTTGCATTTAAAAATTATAAACCTAATGTAGAGTTTTGTTATAGGGAAAATTAGCTAGGTGCTTTTTTCCCTGAATTCATTTGTTGTTATTTATGACTTTTAATGCTTAATCTTACCAAATCTTATAGTTTCATTTAATTTCACAGAAACTCCAGAAGACATTCATGATCTATAGTTGTAATATCAATAATTTACTAAAACGTCATCTTAGTACTATAATACAAGATCCAACTAATACTAATAATAGCTTTTAATGAGAGTTTACTATATTTGAGTCATAATACCAAGTATTTTTTGTTCAATTTCTCATTAAATCTCAATAATCTCCTAATTGTTATTTCCCACAACACCCTCCCCTGCATATTTTGCAGGAGAGGAGATGCAAACAGCTTAAATTATTTTGCCAATATTACAAAGGTCAAAAGAAAAAGATTTTCTGGTATGATATAGAGAGAAATCAGGGTTGTTTTTCTTTTCCTTTTTATCTTTGAGAGTCAGAAAATATAATTTCACAGATGTGAATCAGTAAGGCTCCCCCAGTGTTAATCTGAAACCAGGAGACAAAATTAGCGTTAGAAGTTTATTTTTTCATGTTAATATTGTATAAGTGTGCCACAAATCATAAATTTTAAATAGATTTAGTCAAATAATCACAAATATAGAGAAAATATTGATTATCAAGTTATCAAACAGTGGTACCTTTCCAGCATTTTTGATAATGTAGATGTGGCTTTATACTGTTGCTAGAATAAATTAGTAAGTGCCTATTTCCCAGATGAGCTAAAGCATATATAATTTTATATATTAATTGATTTTCCAATTAAAAATCATTATTAGTGATTTAATCCTTAGGCCCTACTACTACTCTACCTCTTCTTTTCTGGGACTATGCCCATATCATATATAACAGGTGGGGATTTAGAAAGTATTCAAATAATAATTGATTTAGTTTCCTTAAAAATCTGTGACTTGGGGGTTCAGATCATATCACTTGGTTATCTTTGTTGAGTAGACGGATTGCATAACCATAAATTGAATACTTCAAGTTGTGCTATAGGTTCCTGGTTTGAATACAAAATATTCAGAATAAAATTTTACCTTTTTTGAATTTTAACAATCTTAAGAGATAATATGTCAATCTACTGGTGACTGGAGAATCATAACAATCTATTTAAAGTGAGGATGGCAGTCAGAAGAATCTCAGAAGTACTAGAATGTTTGTGGTAATCTTCTTTTGAAGCTCTTTAAAAAAAAGCCAAATTTAATGACCTATTGATCTTCATTTTCATGTAAGAATAAACATTTAATTTTAAGGCACAACGACATACTTAAAAAAAAATGGTTTTATAAATTCGTCCAATAAGCATCACACCATAGTTAAAATAAATCAGTTCAAAGGGTTTGTTTTTAGAACACTTTTAAGGGAATTAAGGATCCTTTTCGTGGAGCAATTGCCTTGCACAGATTATAGGCTTGAAAGTCACATCCCATCTCTCTTACTGACATCAATGATTTAGAAGTTGAAAGGCATTTGACAAATTGTGATAAATTCATAACTACATAATGATTTCTGTTTTTTAGTCTTGTAGTGGTGAAACTCTTTTGATCAGAGATGAGAAAAATGGATCCCTAAATAAGAGTTTAGTCATCATTAACAAGCTTCTTGTTCCTTTCTAAATATAGCATGCCTCAACAAAAACATTTAAATAGATCTACTGAAAAGCAAAATGTAATATTTCCAGATATAACATAACTAGGAAGACATATCATTTTGAGTATTGCCTCTCCATGAACTATTTACAATAGATGGAAGGATTTCTTTTTTAGACATGAGAACCCATTTTACTTAGAATTTTGACTTACAGTCTCAGTGTTCTAAATGTACTTTCATTCTGGTTAATATATAGTCCTTTTGAGTTGAATCAATATGCTTAGTGGGTTAATTTAATTTAGCCAAAGCTGTTCTATTTTTATTTTCTGCATTGTCTTCAAATATCAATTTGGTATTTTTAAAAAATCCTATGATTCTTGAATAGGTAAGATTTGTTTCAAAAAGAGATTGTGCAGAAGGGCACTTTTTGCCATTGTCTTGTTCCCTGAGTGAAATATTTTCGATCAAGTGCTAGACCAAACTTCCTTGTATCAAGTACTTTTCACTGGCCTTTAGTTGTTTTTGTGTTTCTTTTTTTTCTTTTTTAACCTATTCCTTAAAAGGATTGAGCAGATTATTCTAAAACTCCTTTCATAAATTTAAATGACCTTCTCAGATGGATCAAAAGTATTTCTTCCAGACAGGTAGAAAGAGAAAGGCCAAGGTCTTCAGAAGAGGAATGATGAAGTATTTGACTTTATAACTTTGAGAGCACAAAGGAAGTAATATGCCAAGCTTACACTTTTTTCCATGCTTTGTAAATCTATTTTTTTTTTCTATGCAGTAAATGCTTTCAAAGAGTTAAAATGCCCTGAGAAATGCCTAGCCAACCATTCCAACAAATATATCATTTTAGAAGAAAAATTATGCAATCATGTTTTATTTGTTGTTGTTGTTCAGATTGACAGATCTTAACACAGAGCTAACATTTATGAGCACTCTTCTAAACATTTGACACATATTACCTCATTTGATACACAGAACTCTGTGAAGTGGGTGCCATTATTTTCCTCAATTTACAAATGAGGAAGAAGTGAAGTCGCTCAGTCGTGTCTGACTCTTTGCGACCCCATGGACTGTAGCTTACCAGGCTTCTCCGTCCATAGTATTTTCTAGGCAAGAATACTGGAGTGGGTTACCATTTCCTTCTCCAGGGGATCTTCCTGACCCAGGGATCGAACCCAGGTCTCCCACATTGGAGGCAGGCGCTTTAACCTCTGAGCC
>SJYT01046258.1:178047-192837 GCA_006410635.1 Cephalophus harveyi | reverse complement strand
AGCTCGGAAATTAATTATGTGATTTTATTTCAATTCTTAAGTTTATCATGAGAAAAAAATGAAGTTAAAATAATAAAATAAACTATCAAATTGATCATGAGGTAAAAATAAATGGACACAATCACTTTGAAAATTGTTGGGGTGGATTACTACTTTGTAACATACAGAGATATCAATATTTTGGTAAAGGAAGCTCTTTCTATTATCATTTATGTCTTGGCAACAAAGAATTTGATATATAGTAATTCATAATAATAGCAAGTACTTTAGCATATATGTTCACTTGCAAGTAATGGAAAAATCAATTGAAATTGTAATAGTTAAGGATGTCAAAATTAATGGGAACATAATTGCTTTATCTATCAGTTTTGGTAATTAAACCATGAATAAAAGAGAATGTGAATTCTCATTTATTCCTGTTAGTAGAATCTTATCCATAGTTTTTATTGTTGTATCAATAATTTAGACCTCTTCCCAGGTTATTTTGTGGGGAAGGAGAGCTCTTTACAGTAGTCAAAATGGTGTGGACTCCAATCTGAGGCTGGTTTAGAGAACTCTTATGGCCCTGATAAAATATGGGTCCTTGAGATCCACTCGAGTGTGTTGCCTCCTTAGCCACACCAATTGCTCAGAAAGGCCTGTAAATGTGTTTTCTCATTCAAATGCATGAATATTTGCAGTGACTGCTGTGCTCTATACTGATCCCTACGTATTCAGATGTAGAAATGTTGGAGAAGATTGACTCTTCCATGTGATAATGTTGCTTTTAATGAAATGTGATTGCCTTCAGTTTGAATGAGTTCAAATTAGGATTACTGGAATTTCTTAAGGGCTGAAAAATCTGTACTAGGAAATAGAATTGCCAGTATTTGAAGTATTGAGGTCTATCTTGCTATGTCATTATAATCCTGACAGTCTGTGGACAATAGCATAACAGTCTTCCTATGTTATTCTTACATCCGTATCTCAACTCACTTTAATTCAAATGTCCAATTGTTGTGTTTGTTAGTGAGAAAAGATATCAAGATTTGAAGAGGTCTGCTTGATATTGATTTGAAAATTCTTCCCAGCTAAAGCTTAACATTAATTCTGAGAATATTCACATAAACCTTCTCTCAAACTACTTAATATATCTATACTATATCAATTTTTGTGAAGTAATCAGGGGAGATAGGCTGCTTTATTTTTTATTTGACATTTTATTGTATAATTTCTAGTCTAATTTGTAGTATTTCCATTAATATGGTGAATGGGTAACACAAAACAAAAACTATAAGAATAATGTATTATGCATAGAGGTAGCATCACATGAAAAGCTGTATGCATCACATACATACAGCTAGGTTCAGAATGACTTAGATTTTAGTCCTAGCTTTGTCATTGACCACTAGTGATCTTGAAAAAATCTTCTTCTGAGCTCAATTCTTCATACATAGAATAAGTGTAATACTTTCACTTCATTGACTGATTCATTCATGTATTCTATTGACAAATATTTATCAAGCCTCTGTTATGTATTAGGGACTCATATCAGGAGTCTCTAATAGGAGTTTAATGATGAATTATAATAGATATGATCTGCACATTCATGAAACAATAGTTCTGTCAGAAAGATGGATGTCAGTCAAGTGATTAGAATCAGTGGAAAGTAGCAATAATTTGCAAGAACTGTGAAGTGCTTAAAATGGGGGTGGGATAGATGGAGAGGGAATTTGATCAAGTCAGGATGGTCAGGAATTGAAGAAAAGATGAGTTAGCTGAGAAATGACAATGAAGTTCTAATAAGGAGAAGAGAGAGGGAACTGTTTTCCAAGTAAAGGGAGTGGCAGATAGAAAGAATCAAAGTATGGCTGGATAAAGCTGCTAAGTCGCTTCAGTCGTGTTCGACTCTGTGCGACCCCATAGACGGCAGCCCACCAGGCTGCCCCATCCCTGGGTTCCTCCAGGCAAGAACACTGGAGTGGGTTGCCATTTCCTTCTCCAATGCATGAAAGTGAAAGGTGAAAGTGAAGTCGCTCAGTCGTGTCCAACTCCTAGCGACTCCATGGACTGCAGCCTACCAGGCTCCTCCGTCCATGGGATTTGCCAGGCAAGAGTGCTGGAGTGGGGTGCCATTGCCTTCTCCATGGCTGGATAAAGAGTGAGGATCAAACAGATTGTGTGAGAAGTATTTTCTTATTTTTTAAGTTATAAACTTTTAGAGTGATATAAACACACATAATAGATTTCCAGGGATTTTTTAAAATAGAAATTAAGATTGAAATACTGAAAATAGCTATTTTCAGTATTTACAAAAGCTGGAAATTAATAAAGGCATATATTTAGGCCCATAGACCACATCACAACAAACTTTTAAGAAACTTTTACCACATTTCCTGGCAATGGGAATGAGGATAAAATATACCTCTTCCTACAGGAGTTTACTAGTGACTTCAAGTTTATCTCCATGAACCCACTATATCAAATCATAAAAATAAACCCTAAAAAGTATTTCTCCTTGAATTTGCCCTAAGTTCTTAGTAGAAAAATATTGAAGGTGCTGACAATCAAAAATAGAATGAAGTCAAAGAAATCATAAACTGCAAAATCAACCTCTGCTTAGCAGACAACTAACTTTTCATTGTTGATATATATTTATTCCATTTACACTGACTGTATTTGGTAGACTTCAGCATATGCATATGCGTACAGCATACAAACACCCACACATACGCATATACACACTTGCATTGAAAAGAGTGACATTATGATGTCACTATTTTAAAAAAGAAATAAAAATGTGTTACTAACTCTCAACACTGAGTACATTGCAAGCCACTAGATATATTGAAAACTAACAAGTGAGCAGTCTTTCTAGTATTTTCCCTTGAGCTCAGAAAAATTCACATCATTTCTCTTTTTCTTATCAGGAACAACTCTGAGTTTCCTCAGTGAAACTTTTACAACAGGTTAGTCTATTAATTCCTGGTTTTATATGTGAAAAAATATCTGACAGTGTAAATCATTAGTACCTTTGTGTTTTTAAGAAAGAAATTATATATGTTTGGCTTTTGAAAAAATATTTTTAACAATAGTTTACTGGGCTTTTCCCACTGTCTTTAAACTAAAAAAAAACCCTGAACTTGACTCATTTTTGATGTGTTTATATTAACTGGCTATGATATGGCCTTCAGTTTATTGCTAATATTAATATAGCATATATAACTATTAAGTTATATCAAGGTTCAAATTAAAAAAAGTAGGATGAGAGAAAACATGGGGATATCATGATATACTTTTCTTATTAAGTATTTTAAATATAAAAGTAGCAATTAACTATTTCATGATGATTTTCATCATTGTTACTGTCATCTCTAAGTTGGATAGATGGAGAGGGAATTTGATCAAGTCAGGATGGTCAGGAATTGAAGAAAAGATGAGTTAGCTGAGAAATGACAATGAAGTTCTAATAAGGAGAAGAGAGAGGGAACTGTTTTCCAAGTAAAGGGAGTGGCAGATAGAAAGAATCAAAGTATGGCTGGATAAAGCTGCTAAGTCGCTTCAGTCGTGTTCGACTCTGTGCGACCCCATAGACGGCAGCCCACCAGGCTGCCCCATCCCTGGGTTCCTCCAGGCAAGAACACTGGAGTGGGTTGCCATTTCCTTCTCCAATGCATGAAAGTGAAAGGTGAAAGTGAAGTCGCTCAGTCGTGTCCAACTCCTAGCGACTCCATGGACTGCAGCCTACCAGGCTCCTCCGTCCATGGGATTTGCCAGGCAAGAGTGCTGGAGTGGGGTGCCATTGCCTTCTCCATGGCTGGATAAAGAGTGAGGATCAAACAGATTGTGTGAGAAGTATTTTCTTATTTTTTAAGTTATAAACTTTTAGAGTGATATAAACACACATAATAGATTTCCAGGGATTTTTTAAAATAGAAATTAAGATTGAAATACTGAAAATAGCTATTTTCAGTATTTACAAAAGCTGGAAATTAATAAAGGCATATATTTAGGCCCATAGACCACATCACAACAAACTTTTAAGAAACTTTTACCACATTTCCTGGCAATGGGAATGAGGATAAAATATACCTCTTCCTACAGGAGTTTACTAGTGACTTCAAGTTTATCTCCATGAACCCACTATATCAAATCATAAAAATAAACCCTAAAAAGTATTTCTCCTTGAATTTGCCCTAAGTTCTTAGTAGAAAAATATTGAAGGTGCTGACAATCAAAAATAGAATGAAGTCAAAGAAATCATAAACTGCAAAATCAACCTCTGCTTAGCAGACAACTAACTTTTCATTGTTGATATATATTTATTCCATTTACACTGACTGTATTTGGTAGACTTCAGCATATGCATATGCGTACAGCATACAAACACCCACACATACGCATATACACACTTGCATTGAAAAGAGTGACATTATGATGTCACTATTTTAAAAAAGAAATAAAAATGTGTTACTAACTCTCAACACTGAGTACATTGCAAGCCACTAGATATATTGAAAACTAACAAGTGAGCAGTCTTTCTAGTATTTTCCCTTGAGCTCAGAAAAATTCACATCATTTCTCTTTTTCTTATCAGGAACAACTCTGAGTTTCCTCAGTGAAACTTTTACAACAGGTTAGTCTATTAATTCCTGGTTTTATATGTGAAAAAATATCTGACAGTGTAAATCATTAGTACCTTTGTGTTTTTAAGAAAGAAATTATATATGTTTGGCTTTTGAAAAAATATTTTTAACAATAGTTTACTGGGCTTTTCCCACTGTCTTTAAACTAAAAAAAAACCCTGAACTTGACTCATTTTTGATGTGTTTATATTAACTGGCTATGATATGGCCTTCAGTTTATTGCTAATATTAATATAGCATATATAACTATTAAGTTATATCAAGGTTCAAATTAAAAAAAGTAGGATGAGAGAAAACATGGGGATATCATGATATACTTTTCTTATTAAGTATTTTAAATATAAAAGTAGCAATTAACTATTTCATGATGATTTTCATCATTGTTACTGTCATCTCTAAGTGACAATGTGATTAGGGCATAAGGTTCTGTTTATTTGAAAGCAATCTTTTGAGATAAATGTATAAAAACCTGATATGATACAATTTAAGATGCAGATGACATGACTTAGTTAAAAAAAATATGGTAAGGACTAAACCAAAATCTTTGTAGGAAAGCAATAATGGAAGGGAAATCTTAGGGTATCTGTGCAGAGTCGCTGGATTCATGATTCTATTTTCTACAGTAGGAATTGATTGAATAGTTAAATCACCTACTGGTATTAAAGGCCGAGTAAACATGAGATGAGAAGTTCCCTTTATGTTTTTCTCAGGTGTTACAAGAACTCCAGTTCCCATTACCTCCACAGCTGGAAGTGTGGGCACCACAGGACTAGTGGGCCCCACCATCACCAGTTCTGGGCGCATATCAGGTAAATCAAGTTCAGCACAATATATACCAGCATGGCTAAACAATTGGTCTCAGGCAATACTGCTCAGAACAACATTTTACAAAATAAAAGTATCTGACTTATGTGTTATATCAGCTTTGGATGTTTTTTGTATATAATTAAAATCTAGGCTCTTTAATTTTTGCAAAAATTGCAGTCTTATTGTATATCATTTTACAATTATATACACCTTGAGAATTGACAGCATGCAGTTTTTTCGCAAGTCTTTGTTTTTTCTTTACCTTTATCAGGGTCAACTGGAGTATCAGTGAGTGCAATCACAGAAACTGAAGATGGAAGCACAGGCGACACAGGCTTCAGAGTAGGTGAGACAGAGAGATGAGTCCTTAGCTTCTTTCCACAGCAGTCCTTCGTTTTACATCAGGAACAACTGTAATCTGAGTATATTAGATAACAGAGATGTGGCATCAGCAGTGAGTTATCTGGGTGACTTTGAGAAAAACTGAAAAATTAACGTTTGTATGTTAGCAGAATATTAGTGACATATTTCTCTGGCACATTAAAACTTCTGAATGATGCTAAAATATGTAATATGTAATTTAATCCACATCAACACCATGGCAGTTAGGTATCTTTTTTTTCCCATGAGAAAGAAAATAATGAAAGTTCTCAAAACTGGCCAGAGGCAGGATTAGAAGCCGAACCCTTAGCCTCCTTTGTCTGTGGCTGCACAATTCTGCGATCTGTGCCTAAAGAGTGAACATCCAAGATAAGTCAGTGAGCATACAATTGTCCTTGTGCATCACTGACTAAATTTCAACTACTGTTGGTTTCAGAATAAAATATTATTGAGATTTTGATTAAAAGCAAACAAGCTTAAGTTCATTCCATCCCTTATGCAGTCAGTGAATGAGTTTAAGTACCGTTTTAATTTCCTCTTTGCATCACATTTGGCTTTGCTTTTGCTCAGATGTCAAACATTTTCTATCTAGTCTTCATGTTCATCCACCTCACTCACCTTCCTCTAACACAGTGGTACTCAAAGTGCAGTTTGCAGACCAACAGCATTCACATCTCCCAGGAACACTTTTGAAACACAAAATTTGGGGGCACACTTGCCTAGAATCAGCAGCTCATAGTGATGAGCCCGGCAAACAATTGATACTTGTCAATGTTGAGAACGTTTCCAATCTTCCCAACTTCCTTCCTAATTTACACTTTAGTCAGTGCCATACCAGAATGAACTTACAAAACCTCAGCTGTCATCACATCATTGTCCTACTTAAAATCTTTTAATTTTTCTGATTGCTTTTGGGATAAAGCAAAACCATTATATACCATTAAAAGACATTTCTTTAATGTATGCATAGAACTTCTCTTTATGCATTTATTAACTAATTTGTGGCCTGACTTCATTTTTCCTTCATTTGTTTTCCTTTGGCAAATTTCTCAATTTAAAATTTATGTCTTAAATATTTTTTGGAATAAGATATTGCTTACATAAACATAATTTTTTGCAAGATACAAGCTATAGCAGCACAAGTTAAGAAATTACTTAATTCCAATTAGATCAGTGAATTGACTTAAATTTTAGGGTGATGACTATTGAGTGTATATTTTCTAGAATTTGAATTGGAATTATGTAGTGATAATGACAAGTTAGTCAGCTATCTCCTTTGGTTATCAGACAGTGAGTACAGCAGTCTTGAGCGTGGTTTCTCAAAGTTTGGTTTGTAAGCAGGTGCAATCCAGAATTCTTTGTTACTAGTCCACACTGTGAGAAAAACTGAAACAGAATGAGTATTTAGAAACACAGCAATTTGACACAGCAATTTTATTTTTGTTGGATAAAAGCTTATGTTTTGTATGGTTTTATTTTTTAATTTAATTTATCTACTTTCATGGCACTTTTCCAAAATTTTACAGCAGACTGAAAAATTTACAGAAGTTTTCTTTTACCACCGATCTTCTGAGAAGCACAGGGTGGAATATGAGCTTAGGTATAGTTTGCCTGATGGCCATGTCTGTGGAGTGGAACTAGTAATATAAATTGCCTCAGAGGACTTTTATAGGGTTAAATGAGTTGATTTATGTCTAGGGTATTTTTTAAATCGCTATTTTTTTTTTTTATCAGGAGGAACAGGAGGTCCTACTGCACCAATAAGAGGTGAGGAAGATGGCACACCTGGGCAACCAAGCACAGGAGCAACAAGCCCACGAGAATCAGGCAAGTCAGGATGTGAACCTTAGCCTCTGCTACATAGTAGTGAACACATTACAGATTGAACAAAAGATTAAACTCTACATGGCATCATCGACTCAATGGACATGAGTTCAAACTCTGGGAGACAGTGAAGGAGAGGGAGGCCAGGTGTGCTGCAGTCCATGGGATCACGAAGAGTCGGACACGACTGAGCGGCTTCACTTTCACTTTCACTTTTCCCTTTCATGCATTGGAGAAGGAAATGGCAACCCACTCCAGTGTTCTTGCCTGGAGAATCCCAGGGACGGGGGAGCCTGGTGGGCTGCCATCTATGGGGTCGCACAGAGTCGGACACGACTGAAGCGACTCAGCAGCAGCAGCAGCAGCCATAGAAATCATAGGAATCATCTGAAGATTTCTTTTTTATGATAACCTTGGATTTTGTCATGTTAGAGAGGAGTGATATGTAGAGTTCTGCAACAATGGAAGTAATGCTTCTTCCTTGTTGTGTCAGGGACCCCAGGGACCACACCTGGGAGCAAGAGCACCGATGCAGACTCACCTGTCCCAGACACAAGCCCTGGAGGCCAGCCAGGTGTGGAAATGGGCAACATTGACAGTCATCTGAGCATCTTCTTACAGCACTTCTGAGTTATTCTTTACTAGTAAATGCACATATTCATGACCTTGTTATTTCTACATTTATGGGATTAATGCCAGTGATTCTCTAATATCAATTCAGAGGTGATCTATAGCAAAGCATGTTGTATTTCAAATTCTAAGACTCCTGCCTTAGAACTTCTAAGGCTGTGAATGTGAAGTTGGGTTAAGGTCATGGTTTGCAATCTTGGCTACATATTAAAATTGACTAGAAATATTTTTGAAAATACATACTGAAGAGCCTTTTACAGAGTAATCAAATCAGATCTCTGAAAGGAAGTTCCCAGGCATGAGTGATTTTTTAAAAGTAAGAAGGAGGGGACATATGTACACCTATGGCTGATTCATGTTGACGTTTGGCAGAAACCAACACAATTCTGTAAAGCAATTATCCTTCAATTAAGAAATAAATAAATTTTTAAAAAAAGGCTTTGCAGTTTGTTCAAATGTATGACATGGGCTGAGACTCTTTGGGCTGCTGCTGCTGCTGCTGCTAAGTCGCTTCAGTCGTGTCCGACTCTGTGCGACCCCATAGACGGCAGCCCACCAGGCTCCCCCGTCCCTGGGATTCTCCAGGCAAGAACACTGGAGTGGGTTGCCATTTCCTTCTCCATTGTGTGAAAGCGAAAAGTGAAAGTGAAGTCGCTCACTCACGACCGACTCCTAGCGACCCCATGGACTGCAGCCTACCAGGCTCCTCCATCCATGGGATTTTCTAGGCAAGAGTACTGGAGTGGCTTGCCATTGCCTTCTCCGTCTTTGGGCTAGTCTATCTGTATATTTAACAAGCAACTCAGGTGATTCTTATGATTAATTTTTGGAAAGAGTGAACTGGAAATGTATAAGTGTGACAGGTGTTTTCAAAAAATATTTCTTAAATTTACTTGGCTGCACCCAGTTTTAGTTAAGGCATGTGAGCTATTTAGTTGTAGCATGCAGAATCTTTTAGTTGTGACAGGTGAACTCTTAGTTGCAGCATGTAGGATCTAGTTCCCCACCAGGGATTGAATCCAGGGCCCCTGTATTGAGAACATGGAGTCTTAGCCAATGGACCACCAGGGAAGTTCCAGTATTTTGAAAGTAGTTAAACTCTGCTCTGTTTAACTAAAGACATTACATATAATTTGATATATATTGTTTATTTTGAAAGAGACTACCGGATCATCAGCTGGTCAAACAACTGGAGAACCAAGCAGTGAAGTGACAGCATCTGAAGGTAAGTTAGGTGAGTAGAGGATGTCATTGAGGCCATGACTTTTCTCAAAAAGGACATTCTTTTTTTCAGAATACTACAGATTTTGCTTACTATTACTTATTAATATACCATACAAGCAAAGATGGAGAATGGCATAAGCATGAATAATGTTTTTCATGAAGAAGGTTTTTTTTCCTAGTTTCTCCAAGTCTTCCCTTCAAACGTGTTACGGTACAGGATTGTCACATTAATATACGCATGGGTGCTAAGTTGCTTCAGTCGTGTCTGACTCTGTGCAATGCTATGGACTATAGCTTGCCAGGCTTCTCTGCCCATGGGAATCTCCAGGGAAGAATACTGGAATAGGTTGCCATGGAGGTGTCCAGGGAATCTTCCCAACCTAGGGATCAAATTCGCATCTCTTAAGTCTCCTGCATTGGCAGGCAAGTTGTTTACCACTAATGCCACCTGAGAAGCACAATAATATATATACTCTCCCAATTCTGTTTATCAGGCGTAACAGTAGAATTTGTTGGAACTACCACTTGAACTGGCAGTGGCATCACAGCTAAACCATCTTTCTCTGGTTCCAGCCCAACTGGCAGTTCAGAGGCAAGGTGCAGGACACTTGCCTGGACACTTGGTAGTGCTCCATCAAGAACTTAGCCTAGACTCTTAGCTGATTCCTTCCTCAGAAGGGATTTATGTGAATTGAGTAATGGCTTTGGCTTTGAAGGTTATAATTTTAGGACAAATGAATGGGTAGTTAGAACATTTTCATCACAACCATTTATGTAAGGTAGAATTGACAAATAAAATGCAAGATGCCATTCAAATTTGAATTTCACATAAATAAGAAAAATTTTTGGTGTAAGTATGCCTCATGCAATAATTTGGATGTGACTGTTCTTTATCTGGAATTCAAGCGCAACTGGGAGTCTTGTACTTTGATATCCTTAATCTATCCTTAATCTATCCTTAATCTCAGTGTCCAATGAGAACATCATTCTTTTCAATTAGGAGCAACTGGAGGTGAAAATGCTGCCACCACTGGAGCTGCTAGTGACAACACTTCTGGAGCAACAGGTACTGAAAGAACATAACCAGAATAAAGCTGGACCATATAAATGTGATTTCTCTACTTAAAATTTGGTCAGACACAATTTTTCCTGGGAAATTTAGTTATTATTATTTGTGTGGTCTCAAAACTGAAGGAGATCAGAAATATATTGAGCTATTTATTTGTGTGTGTCCACATCATACTGGGTGCCCTAGAGAACCAGGAGGGGAATAGAGTAAGATATTTATTCTCTTAGAACTTGACTTTTGAGCTGGAGAAATGGATATTTATATATACGCAAAGGCAAAATCATGCATGACAGAAGATAATCTAAATCAAGGAAATGTTCAATGACAAGTGTTGTAGTGGGAACTAAAGAGGACCTAGTAAGAGAGCTGATTAGTTGGGGCTGAAAACAGCAGAATTATTCTATTTGGAAAAGAATATATTATGATCAGTACACTATGACTGTGTTGACTGAGAAAAAGACACACAACCTAAAAGTTGCGAGTTATGTTTTATTTGGGGACCTTATTGAGGACTATAACCTGTAAGACAGCCTCTCGTAAAACTCTGAGAAACTCTTCAAAAGAGGTAAAGGAGCTAGGATACATAGGAGTTATTGCTGAAAAAAATACATATAGTACATCAAAAGATTACTGCTGATCATAAAAAAAGCCAGACATCTTAAGTAATGATTTTAGTACTTTTCTATGTATGGGAAAATGCAAGAGTCTAGCCTCATTGAAATAATTCCTTCAATCATACCTCTTTTTATCCAGGGCCACTATTCTGTTTCTCTTCATCTTGACTTGCCCACAGGGCGCTCTGCCCATGGGAGAGGCTGCTGTGGCTGATGGCATGATGGCAAGCAACATTCTTTGTTTACTGAAATGGCAGGAAACATTCTTTACCTATAACTATATTTATATACTTTAATGAGCAAAGACTCAAAACATAAGTAAGCAGAATGAAATTTTAAGGATATTTTCCATTTCAGGGAAATAAATAGCAATCATAATTTAGGTGTTGAAGAAACAGAATTGAAAACAAAATCTTTTCCCAACCCAGAAACTCTCTCCATAGAGGTAGAGGAGAAAGAAAACAATTTTATTATTGAATAAGCATTAAACCAGAATGTGATACAAATTATAGTCAATTTACTAAAGGTTTTTAAAGACAGAAAGCAATCTCACCAAGCTGATACAATCTCTTACATTCCTGTTCTCAAGAAAAATAACTAGTTCTTAAGTAAAAATAAGCAAACTTGACAGCACCATTTTTTACACATAGTTCATCCTAAATTCACCTGGCAGGTGGGTGACCATCTGCTTAGTTAATAATTGGTTTTATAAAATGGAAAAATAAACTTTTATTTTGATGATAGGAGGAAATTTTGTATCTAGGAGGGAAAGGAGCACTGTGTCCTGAAATGTTTACTTTTCAAAGAGATAGCACCAAAGTCGTTGAGAAAGACATTTCTGGGTCATTAAACTGACTAGAGGCTTATTTAGATTTTTAAAAGATTTACATGCATTTCAAAGACACTGGAAAGAACTTACCTTTACAGATATTCTAAAGTAAAGTAAGAAAAGAAAAGGGGAAGTCTCCTCCCTTATTTTCAGTAAAGAGAATTAGCCTAGTATTCAAAATTTTTATTTTTGCTTACACAGGCCATCCTCATAAAAGGATCACTGTTATATTTTAATTAACTAGCTTTTCTCTCCCATTATAAAATTAAGCCATGCCAAGGGTATTGCCTGGAGCAACCTTCAGAGCTGTAAGTGGTAATTCCTCTGAAGAACCAGGCACTAGAGCCACAAGTCATGGGAAGTCAGGCAAATCAGGACCTGATGTTTTCAGCAGTTCACAACACCACCTTCCTCATCAGTGTGTAAAATGGACTAAGCACCCGATCCTTAATTTGCTCTGATGCTCTTAGAATTGAGTAGCATTTAAACTCAAGGAACCTATGAAGAAAAATGTAAAGAGGAAAATGGTGGCTATATATATTAGAATCTACACATACCTCCAGCCACCAACCAGAACTATCAACAGAGTCCACATCTAGACTGTTTAGAGGGAACAGAGAAGACTGAAATTGCAAGACTGGGAAAGATGGCTTTATGACTCATAGAGGAACCAAGATTCGGATCAGGTCATCAGAAGAAAGGGAGGTATAAAGAGGCTTTTAATAACGGTAGACTATAAATAGCATCAACTAGGATTCACCTCCAGAAGGAAAGGTCCTCACCTTGATTAGAGAATACTGAGAGCTCTGGACCTGGCAAGTCAGAGCATTTGTGAATGCTGGGTTGAAAGAAAAGAGTGGAGAGTTCACGGAATGAGTACTGGCAGTCTTGGGAAGGCATTCAACTGCTTGTAAAGGAGGAGGCATATTGAAAGGCTAAGGAATCCTGGGAACCTGAATGCTAGAAAAAAAAGAAAGAAGTACTTAAATCTCAGGGTCTCTAGAAAACAGGATAATAATTAAAAATTAGAAGATAAAGGACAGACTCCACTTACAAAAGAATCTTCCCTTCAGTGTAACAAGAGGAAGCCCTTGATCTGAGAAATCTGATGAGCCTAACAAAAGCCTCTCTGCCCTCAATGCTTAGGATCTCCGGCTATTGCTGTTTTAGAAAAATACAATGCAAAAAAAAAAAAAAAAAAAGAGAGAGAGAGGAAGAGAGAGAGAAATTAAATTCCAATATCTATATAAAACTATTCTTTCCTATACATTTTCAGAAATTTTTAGCCATAGCAAGAAAATTCTAAAAGCTTAGTCATAAAGCAGAAGAATACTAAAGTGTTATTGAACGCAGCCTTGTAAGCTTCTCAAAAGCCTACACTTGACAGGCAATTGTTGGTAGAAAGGAAAGTTTGCTTTAATCAGAAGGCCTGCAATCTGGGAAGAAGATGGACTCATGTCTCAGAACCAACTCCAAAGGTTCTACTCGGCCATGAGTTTTTAACAGGAAAAGGCAGAAACAATCTCAGTGAATTACTGAGGCAAAATGTTAGGTACTGCATCGTTTCCACTGTGTCCAGGCTGACTAACTCCTCAAGATCTTTCTTCAGATGTTCTCTTGGGTTACATGGTCTGCCTGAAGAATTGCCAAGGGGGGAGTTTAGGGTACAGAGATAATCACTCTTTAATTGCTTAATTCTTCATTTCTCCTTCTTTCAATCTAGGGAAAGAAGAAACAAGTTAGGCAAGGTATTGTGTGCATTTAGTAGAGCTTAATTAGGAGTTAGGTTAAATGTTGCTTAGTGATCTCATTTCTACAAGGTTTGAGGGAAACAGAAATGAACAACAGGAAAGGGACAAAGTTGTTGCTTACAAATCCCCACTGTCAGAAATCATTCTATTTTAACGGTATTAATCGTGAAGGTACATCTTCTGTAACTTCTTCATGTTGACATATGACACCATATTCTTAAAGTGGAAGATGTTGACATGGACCTGTAACATCTCTTTGCTGATAATTTTAGATGCCTGCTTATATATGCAAGCAGAGCAAAACATAATTTTTTGATGCTCACAAAGATATAGATTATTATGTGCAATAATTTGAATCCCATTTTCTTGAGGCCAGTACTTGGAACTGTGCTAGCCATAGATGGAGATTATGTCATGGCTGCAGTCTGGTCGTCATGAAGTTAGCTTCCCCTCTCTGGTGGCAGTTACAGTTATCTCCAGAACAGCTCAGAAATGTACAGTAGACACTGAAAGATTCTGTGACCCTATTTTCCTAATCATTAACTGCTTGAACGTGCTCTTTTGTGATTCTGGGAGGCCTGGGAGGTTTCAACTTTCCTACAAACAAAAAACAGGGGACATGCAGGGACTTTTGTACTTGAGGGGGTCCTTTGGGTTCTGCTGGATTTCAAAAACATAACATTAATACAATTTAAAATTAAAAAAAATAACTGAAGATATAAAGAGACATCAAAATTAGAAATTAAGAAAACTCAGGGTAAAAATAGATAAATAGTAGGAGGATGTTAAATTGAAACTGAAGAAGAGATATTGAAAAACAAGAAAGAAAAATTATTTCAAAAGTAAAGGCCAAATAACAAGGTACCTAACAGAGAATAAAATAAGACTGGAAATATGGCAAAGGGATTAGAGGGTAGAATTGGAAAAATCACCTCCCTAAAAAACTGCAGCAAAAGGTAAAGAAGATTGAAGTAGGACATAATTACAGGAAATAGACAAAATAGCTCATATATATATATATAATTACAGTTTCTAG
>SJYT01046258.1:162783-177864 GCA_006410635.1 Cephalophus harveyi | reverse complement strand
TAGAGAAGAAAAATCAATGAAATCAAACTAATACTTAGAATTACAAATCAGATCATGTTTCTTGTAATTAAAAAAATTCAAATCTACATGTTGAAATGATTACCTTATACCTGGAAGAATCAGTTCTGTGGCTTTAGAAAAATGTTAGACTTGAAAGAAAAAGAATTTTTCTAGATGTTGAAGAAAAAGACAGCTTTTAAAAAGTAAAGAAAATTAAATTAGCATTAGACTTAAAGAGTAGAGTAGCATTTAGATACACAAAGAAATAGAATGTGGGCCATGGGTTTCATAGCCAGTTAAATGCAATTCAAGTATTAAAGCTATAGGAGTATAAAAAAATACAGGGAATTATGTAGCCATGAACTCTTCATAATAAAATCACTGGAGGAGTGTTAAGCAGCAGAAAGGTGCTTTGAAGGCAAACTAAAAGATTTTAGCAGTATTTTTAATTGTAACACTAAAACTATGACAAAAGTTGAAAGAAAGGTAAAAGAAAAATGTTACGTATTTGACCAAATAAAAATGTCCAAGTAAAGTATAAATGACCAAGAAAAAAATAGGCATTAATAAAGAAAATACTATTTACTTAAATTGGAAAGTACAGAAGAGAAAGAGAAGAAGGAAAGAATAAATTATGTTAATTTTATTGGTGTTCACAGGGAATAACCAATAGGCACGATCTGAAAGAAAATTCAGAGGATGCTAATGGGATTATATAAAAAATAGCAGTATAAAATATAACATTTCTGACTATCAAAAGAGAAATAAAAAAGCAAAAAGAAAGAGCAACTAAAGAGTTTACATGGCAAAAACAAATGGCTGAAATTAGAATCCAAAGTTCATTTCAGTTCAGTCACTCAGTCGTGTCTGACTCTTTGCAACCTCATGAATTACAGCACGCCCTGTTCATTACCATCTCTCAGAGTTCACTCAGACTCACGTCCATCGAGTCAGTGATGATATCCAGCCATCTCATCCTCGGTCGTCCCCTTCTCCTCCTGCCCCCAACCCCTCCCAGCATTAGAGTCTTTTCCAATGAGTCAACTCTTCGCATGAGGTGGCCAAAGTACTGGAGTTTCAGCTTTAGCATCATTCCTTCCAAGGAAATCCCAGGGTTGATTTCCTTCAAATGGACTGGTTGGATCTCCTTTCAGTCCAAGGGACTCGCAAGAGTCTTCTCCAACACCACAGTTCAAAAGCATCAATTCTTTGGCGCTCAGCCTTCTTCACAGTCCAACTCTCGCATCCATACACGACCACAGGAAAAACCATAGCCTTGACTAGAATCCAGAAGCATATTAAAATAATGTTTAATAATATTTTTTGCTAATTTTTAATGAAAGTTTCAAAATTACAAAATCCTAAAATTGTACTTCATACTAATAGCTCTAAAAGAAATAAAAGCAACTAGTTTTCTACATAGAGGCTAAAAAAGGTATTTTCTAAATATTCAATAGCAATTTCTGATGTGAAAAAATCCAAAAATAAGTAACTTTCCCAAGCAGTGTCCACATACTCCTAGAATCAATATCATGTAATTGAGTGAATGGATCATTTAACCTTTATTACTTTAGAATTCCCTGGTGGCTCAGATGGTAAAGCATCTACCTACAATGCGTGAGACCCGGGTTCAATCCCTGGGTTGGAAAGATCCTCTGGAGAAGGAAATGACAACCCACTCCAGTACTCTTGCCTGGAAAATCACATGGATGGAGGAGCATGGTAGGCTACAGTCCATGGGGTCACAAAGAGTAAGATAAGACTAAGTGACTTCATTTTAACTTTCTATTACTTTAGTTTTCTTATCTGTAAAAACTGAGCAATGTAATCTATTGAGTGGGATTGTGATGAAGATCAAAATGAAATAATGAATAAATGTCTGCCAAAGCACATTTTTTGAAAAGTAAAAAGGTAAAAATTATTAATAATACGGAAATTAGGCCCTTCTGTAATCTACTTGAAGTTAAATTGGAAGTGGTTATCTCACTGTTGTTGTTCAATCACTCAGTTGTGTCTGACCTTTGTGACCCCATGGACTGGGGCTTCTCCATCTTCAGCTGCAAAGAATATAATCAATCTGATTACAGTATTGACTGTGTGGTGATGTCCATGTCTAGAGTTGTCTTTTGTGTTGTTGGAAAAGGGTGTTTGCTGTGACCAGTGCATTCTCTGGGGAAAGCTCTGTTAGTCTTTGCTCTGCTTCATTTTGTACTCCAAGGCCAAACTTGCCTGTTACTCCAGTTATCTCTTGACTTCCTGCTTTTGCATTCCAGTCTTTTTCTTGGGGATGGTCTTGATCACTACCTCCTGAACAATGTTGTTAACCTCTGTTCATAGTTCTTCAGGCAATCTGTCTATCAGATCTAATCTCTTGAATCTATTTGTTACTTCCACAGTATAATCATAAGGGATATGATTTATGTCGTACCTGAATGGTATAGTGGTTTTCCCTACTTTCTTCAACCTAAGTCTGAATTTGGCAATAAGGAATTCATGATCTGAGCCACAGTCAGATCTTGGTCTTGTTTTTGTTGACTGTATAGAGCTTTTCCATCTTTGGCTCAAAGAATAGAATCAATCTGAATTTGGTATTGACCATCTGGTGAAGTCCATTTGTGGAGTAGTCTCAACAGAATGTTGGAACAGAGTGTTTGCTATCACCAGTACTTTCTCTTGGCAAACCTCAGTTAGCCTTTGCCCTGCTTCATTTTGTACTCTAAGGCCAAACTTGCCTGTTACTCAGGTATCTCTTCACTTCTTACTTTTGCTTTTCAGTCCCCTATGATGTGAAGGGAGAAGGCAATGGCACCCCACTCCAGTACTCTTGCTTGGAAAATCCCGTGGACGGGACTGGTAGGCTGCAGTCCATGGGGTCGTGAACAGTTGGACACGACTGAGCGACTTCACTTTCACTTTTCACTTTCATGCATTGGAGAAGGAAATGGCAACCCACTCCAGTGTTCTTGCCTGGAGAATCACCGGGACGGGGGAGCCTGATGGGCTGCCGTCTACGGGGTCACACAGAGTCGGACACGACTGAAGTGACTTAGTAGTAGTAGTAGGATGATGTGAAGGACATCTTCTTTTGATGTTAGTTCTAGAAGGTCTTGTAGGTCTTCATAGAACCATTTACCTTCAGGTTCTTCGACATTACTGTTCGGGATATAGACCTGAATTACTATAAAACTGAATTTTTTGCCTTGGAAATGATAAGAGATCATTCTGCTGTTTTTGAGATTGCACCCAAGTACGGATATTTTGGACTCTTTTGTTGACCATGAGGGATACTCTATTTCTTCTAAGTGATTCTTGCCCACAGTGGTAGATATAATGGTCATCTGAATTAAATTTGTCCATTCCAGTCCATTTTAGTCCACTGATTCCTAAAATGTTGATATTAACTCTTGCTTTCTCCTATTTGACCACTTCTAATTTTCCTTGATTCATGGACCTAACATTCCAGATTTCTATGAAATATTGCTCTTTACAGCATTGGATTTACTTTCACCACTAGACACCATCCCCCCCACCCACCCCCCACCCAGCTGGGCATTGTTTACACTTTGGCTCAGCCTCTTCGTTCCTTCTGGAGCTATTTCTCCACTCTTCTCCAGTAGCATTTTGGTCACCTACCCACCTGGGGAGTTCATATTTCAGTGTCGTATCCTTCTGCCTTTCCATACTATTCATGGGGTTCTCAGGGCAAGAATACTGAAGTAGTATACCATTCCTTCCTTGAAAGTGAAGTCGCTCAGTTGTGTCTGACTCTTTGCGACCCCATGGATTGTAGTGTACCATGCTCCTCCATCCATGGGATTTTCCAGGCAAGGGTACTGGAATGGGTTGCCATTAGTGGACCATATTTTGTCAGAACTCTCCACCATGAACCATCTTGGGTGGCCCTACATGGCATGGCTCATAATCATTGAGTTAGACAAAGCTGAGATCCATTTGATCAATTTGGTTGGTTTTCTGTGATTGTGGTTTTCATTTTGTCTTCCCACTGATGGATGAGGATAAGAGACTTGTGGAAGCTTCCTGATGGGAGGGACTGACTCTGGGGAAAACTGGGTCTTGCTCTGGAAGGTGGGGCCATGCTCATAAATCTTTAATCCAATTTTCTGGTGATGGGTGTCCTTGTGTTCCCTCCCTGTAGTTTGACCTAAGGCCAAACTATGGTAGGAGTTATGGTGACCTCCTTCAAAAGGACATAGCCAGCACACTATGGCTCCCAAGACTGCTGTATTCAGTGCCCCTGACCCCACAGCTGGTCGCTGTTGACCCACGCCTCTATTGGAGGCTCTTGGACACTCACAGGCAAGTCTGGCTCAGTCTCTTGTGTGGTTACTTATAGTACTATGGGGTTACCTCATAGATTAAGAAATTCTGTGAATGAGAGTTTTCCATTTTTTCCCCTAATAAGGAGTACACCTGGAAGTCAGGTGATGCAACTAGTGTCACAGAGTATGACAGTGATCTGACAGTTCAGGTTTCTTCATTACTAAACAAGATAAAAGTGAAAGTGAAAGTGTTAGTTGCTCAGCCATGTTAGACTCTTTGGGGACCCATGGACTCTCTAGGCCACCAGGCTGCTCTCTCCAGGCAAGAATACTGGAGTGGGTAGCCATTCCTCCCTCTAGGGGTTCTAACCCAAGTCTCTTTCATTGCAGGCAGATTCTTTGTTGTCTGAGCCACCAGGGAAGCCCAAGCAAGACTAATGTGGCACTTAAAATCTGATATTCTTTTATGGTCAATTTTGAAATCACTGAAATGTTATTTAATACAACCATAGTGGATTTATTTTAAAAAGTACTTGTAATTGTCTTCTATTTGGCCCTTAAATGTTATTTTTGAGTTTCAGACTTAGGATGTGTTTCCCTTCCAGTTAGTTATGTTTCTTTATCTAAGGTCTGCATTGCACTACACAAAATCACTTCAACAACAAGCAAAAATAAATATAAATGGAAAGTACCAAATAATTACAAAACAGTTAGTTACTTTTGATAAAATTAGAAACTATTGTAGTTTAAAATATTAATATTTTCATAATTTTTAAATTGACGAGTGGTCTAGAACCTTGATGAACAGCTTTCTGAGAATAATTTCTGAGAAAAATTCAAAAAATAATTTGTTCCCTAAAATCTCTACANCATTTATGAGTCATCTTAATCTGTTTTAATAAAAATAAAAAATGATAACCATAAAAAATACACTGGAAGTGTAATATGGGCAAAATGTTATCACATACACTTACCTATTTGAATCATAAAACTACCCTGAGCAACTGATAATATATTAGTAATTATTTATATGTTATTTATGAAAAAAATCAATGTGTTTACTTCAGTCAGAGGATGAGTATGTTGTGAAGCCAAAACAGGGCCTAGATTATTGATTCTTCATCCAATTATTCACTATTACTACATAGGCAGCCAACATGATAAATTTCTGTTGAAAGTAAAGAAAGATCCTGTCATCTTGCCTGTTCTTGTTTTCAGCTGTGTTCCCAGTAACTAGCTGAATTCATGGCTTGATAAATATCTGGTGGATATCTGGTAAATAAATAAAAACTCCCAGTCTGATAAAGGATCAGGAAGCTTTATTCTTATAAATGAGTTAAAAATAACAGACTGTGTGAAAGAGTCTTCCAGAAGAATTGGAGATGTAGGAGGGAGTAGGCTTTGTTGTTGTTTTTAGCACTTGCGCCTCTATCACAAATAGTGAAGTTTTGCTGGAAACATGCCCCCGCCCCCCCACACACACCACTATGTATTAATAGATACATATCTCTGCAAATCCAAGGCTTCTGTCCTCATCTGATCCATTAGTAGAAGTCTTCACATAAAAATTTGGAGCATTGCGAGTTATGTTAGTGTGTTGCAGTATTCTTCATCCAATTATTCACTATTACTACATAGGCAGCCAACATGATAAATTTCTGTTGAAAGTAAAGAAAGATCCTGCCATCTTGCCTGTTCTTGTTTTTAGCTGTGTTCCCAGTAACTAGCTGAATGCATGTCTTGATAAATATCTGGTGGATATCTGGTAAATAAATAAAAACTCCCAGTCTGATAAAGGATCAAGAAGCTTTATTCTTATAAATGAGTTAAAAATAACAGACTGTGTGAAAGAGTCTTCCAGAAGAATTAGAGATGTAGGAGGGAGTAGGCTTTATTGTTGTTTTTAGCTCTTGCGCCTCTATCACAAATAGTGAAGTTTTGCTGGAAACATGCCCCCCCCCCCCAACACACACTTCACTATGTATTAATAGATACATGTCTCTGCAAATCCAAGGCTTCTGTCCTCATCTGATCCATTAGTAGAAGTCTTCACATAAAAATTTGGAGCATTGTGAGTTATGTTAGTGTGTTGCAAAATTAATTCCATTAAGTTAAGGCTAGGAGGAAGTAGAAATTTTGTAAAACAGTTATATAATTATGACTGATTTGACTTGTCATACGGTAGAAACCAACACATATATTGTAAAGCAATTTTCCTCCAATTGAAAAAAATTATTTAAAACAAACAAACATGAAATCATTGAATGTGAATTCCAGAGGACAGGATAAAAATAATTATGATAGAGAATGGGCTTTGGAGGAGTTAAGAGTTTAGAATAATAGTGACAAAGTCCAACATGACTTTAGAATGCCACAGATGATAGAGGAAACCAAAATGTAGGCTTACTCAGTGTCACAGAGTGAGAGCATATGAGGTATGTTGGAATTAATTGCTTCAAGACTTCAAGGTGTTTAGTTGCTCAGTTGTGCCCAACTTTTTGTGATCCCTGGTGGACTGTAGTCCACCAGGTTCTTCGTCCATGGAATTCTCCAGGCAAGGATATTGGAGAATGGGTAGCCATTTTCTTTTCCAGGGGATCTTCCTGACCTAAGGATAGAATCCAGGTCTCCCACATTGCAGATGGATTCTTTACCATCTGAGCCACCAAGGAAGCCACCTCAAGACCTCAAACAGAAAACTAACTCAGGGTGACATGAATAATAATAAACTGAAGGTTTCAGAGGCAATAACAGTGTTAGCTGGTAGATAGCAAACCAGTCTATAGAAAAATGCAGAAGCATAACTTGGTGGGTGGGAAGTTCCCTTAAATTAAGCTCAAAAAGAAGCTTCTGGTAGTTGCAAGACAGGCATTTTGGTTGTGATTGTGTAATCCATAGGAAGTTAAGTACAGGAAACATTTGAAGATATTTTAGATGTAGATTTCCAAATGTATATCCCCAGTCTTGGCTCCTCTGGAACTCTAGATTCATACTGAATTGATAACTTGACATTTCCATTTTTATGTCTAATAGATATCTCAGATTTAGTATGTGCTAGACAGAATTCTTGTATTTCTTTCATACCCACACATGTTCAATCTTTCCCATATCAAAAAACAATACCATTACTGACGCAGTTTAATCAGGAAAAATCTTAAAGATATTCTGATGTCGCTGTCTTTCAATTTTGGACTTCTCAATTAAAGCAAGACCTGTTAATGCTCCTTTTAAAACATACTCTGAATTCATCCACTTCCATATCAAAAAACAATACCATTACTGACGCAGTTTAATCAGGAAAAATCTTAAAGATATTCTGATGTCGCTGTCTTTCAATTTTGGACTTCTCAATTAAAGCAAGACCTGTTAATGCTCCTTTTAAAACATACTCTGAATTCATCCACTATTCTCAATCTGCTTTATCACCACTCTAGCCTTAGGCACTTATAAATCATCTGAATTACTGAAATCACCTCATGCTGCTCTACCAACTTCTATTGTACACACTTAATTTATACTCTCTACAGAGTAGAAAGAAGGATTTTTAATATATATGAATATATTATTTCCTGGCATAAAATTACATCCCATTGAATTTAGAAAAATGTCCAGCTTCCCTCCTCTAATTCACAATAATTTCCACAAACACGTACTCACTTTCTAAAGTTCTCCCCTTAACCTTTCATAATCGATACGTATTTCTTCAGTTCTGCTTCTCTAGCCTAAGCAGTTCATGGCTGTCTTTTGCATTGTTTGAACACACTGTCTGGAAAGATATTTCCATAGAGTTTCAAAAGGATGTGTGCTTCAAGACACATCTCAAAATTAATAGCAATTTTCAGAAAAGATTAGCTAGCAAGGCAGTCCAAAAAAAAAAAGCCTAGATGGTACATATCACCTCATTCAACTTAAAAATATGATACATTTGTCCAGATGATGGTTCAGTTGTCTTTGATCTGCAGGATCTGGCGTAGTTTCAGAAACAACTGTCCAGGTTCCTGGAGCAACAGGGACTGGTGCCTTAAGACCTGGCACCAGCGTACCTTCATCTGGATTGCAAATCCAAGGCTTCTGTCCTCATCTGATCCATTAGTAGAAGTCTTCACATAAAAATTTGGAGCATTGTGAGTTATGTTAGTGTGTTGCAAAATTAATTCCATTAAGTTAAGGCTAGGAGGAAGTAGAAATTTTGTAAAACAGTTATATAATTATGACTGATTTGACTTGTCATACGGTAGAAACCAACACATATATTGTAAAGCAATTTTCCTCCAATTGAAAAAAATTATTTAAAACAAACAAACATGAAATCATTGAATGTGAATTCCAGAGGACAGGATAAAAATAATTATGATAGAGAATGGGCTTTGGAGGAGTTAAGAGTTTAGAATAATAGTGACAAAGCCCAACATGACTTTAGAATGCCACAGATGATAGAGGAAACCAAAATGTAGGCTTACTCAGTGTCACAGAGTGAGAGGATATGAGGTATGGTGAAATTAATTGCTTCAAGACCTCAAGGTGCTAATGGGCTTTGGAGGAGTTAAGAGTTTAGAATAATAGTGACAAAGTCCAACATGACTTTAGAATGCCACAGATGATAGAGGAAACCAAAATGTAGGCTTACTCAGTGTCACAGAGTGAGAGCATATGAGGTATGTTGGAATTAATTGCTTCAAGACTTCAAGGTGTTTAGTTGCTCAGTTGTGCCCAACTTTTTGTGATCCCTGGTGGACTGTAGTCCACCAGGTTCTTCGTCCATGGAATTCTCCAGGCAAGGATATTGGAGAATGGGTAGCCATTTCCTTTTCCAGGGGATCTTCCTGACCTAAGGATAGAATCCAGGTCTCCCACATTGCAGATGGATTCTTTACCATCTGAGCCACCAAGGAAGCCACCTCAAGACCTGAAACAGAATACTAACTCAGGGTGACATGAATAATAATAAACTGAAGGTTTCAGAGGCAATAACAGTGTTAGCTGGTAGATAGCAAACTAGTCTATAGAAAAATTCAGAAGCATAACTTGGTGGGTGGGAAGTTCCCTTAAATTAAGCTCAAAAAGAAGCTTCTGGTAGTTGCAAGACAGGCCTTTTGGTTGTGATTGTGTAATCCATAGGAAGTTAAGTATAGGAAACATTTGAAGATATTTTAGATGTAGATTTCCAAATGTATATCCCCAGTCTTGGCTCCTCTGGAACTCTAGATTCATACTGAATTGATAACTTGATATTTCCATTTTTATGTCTAATAGATATCTCAGATTTAGTATGTGCTAGACAGAATTCTTGTATTTCTTTCATACCCACACATGTTCAATCTTTCTCATATCAAAAAACAATACCATTACTGATGCAGTTTAATCAGGAAAAATCTTAAAGATATTCTGATGCCTCTGTCTTTCAATTTTGCACTTCTCAATTAAAGCAAGAACTGTTAATGCTCCTTTTAAAACATATTCTGAATTCATCCACTATTCTCAATCTCCTTTATCACTACTCTAGCCTTAGGCACTTGTAAATCATTTGAATTACTGAAATCACCTCATGCTGGTCTACCAACTTCTATTGTACACACTTACTTTATACTCTCTACAGAGTAGAAAGAAGGATTTTAAATATATATGAATATATTATTTCCTGGCATAAAATTATATCCCATGGCATTTAGAAAAATGTCCATCTTCCCTGCTCTATTTACAATAATTTGCACAAACATGTACTCACTTTCTAAAGTTCTCCACATAACCTTTCATAACTGATATACATATCTCCGGTTCTGCATCTCTAGCATAAGCAGCTCATGTCTGTCTTTTGCATTGTTTGAACACTGTCTAGAAAGATATTTCCCTAGAGATTAACTCAGCTGTATGCTTCATGACACATCTCAAAATTAATAGCAATTTTCAGAAAAGATTAGCTAGCCAGGAAGTCAAAAATAAACAGCCTAGATGGTGCATATCACCTCATTCATCCTAAGAATTTCATACATTTGTCGAGAGGATGATTCAGTTGTCTTTGATCTGCAGGACCTGGCATAGGCTCACAAACAACTGTCCAGGTTCCTGGAGCAACAGGGACTGAGGCCTTAAGACCCGGAACCAGCGTACCTTTATCTGGAGCAGCAGTGAGCCCTGGATCATCACCAGGAAGGTCAGGAGCAACTGCAGTGTCTAGTGAAGGTTCTCAGCCCACTGTCGCCTTATCTGCAGCAACAGGGACGACTGCTGGACAGTCCGGCACCCGTTTCTCCTCCGCTGGAATACCAGCAACACCTGGACCAGCCACAGGAAGGTCAGCAGCCGCTGGGACACCGGGTGTCGATTCCCAGCAAACTGCCAGCTTATCTGCAGCTGCAAGGACGGCTGCTGGAGGATTAGGAACCAGTGTGCCTTCAGCTGAAACACCAGGAAGCAGGTCATCAGTACCTGGAGGGTCAGAAACCACTCGACAGCCTGGCCCACTTTCAGAGTCCACCACCCTATCGCCTGGGGTTACAAGGACGAGTGCTCTAATAGGATCTGAGCCCAGTCTACCTTCAGCTGGAGTATCGGGCTTGCCTGGCTCCACACAAGGCGGATCCGCAGCAACTGGAAGAAGTGGTGCAGGGTCAGCGCCTACTGCCCCATTCTCAGGAGACACCAGGACCACTGCTATATCAGGAACCAACGAACCTCTCTCCGGAGCGCCGGCGACCCCCGGGTCATCAGCAGGAAGCTCGCAAGCAACCGGAGCAGGTGGTCAAGGTTCGGGGGCCACTTCCCCATTGTCTGGAGCAACAGGGCCGAATGTTATAGGATCAGGAACCAGCATACCTTTATCTGGAGCACCTGGAGCCCCTGAACCATCCACCATAAGAGCAGAAGCAAGTGCAAGACCTGCTGCAAGTTCAGAGCCAAGCGTCACCTTATCCGGAGCAACGGGGACTGATTTCGTAAGGTCTGGAACCAGCGTGCCTTTATCTGGAGGAGCCGTGAGCCCTGGATCATCACCAGGAGGGTCATCAGCCACTGCAGGACCTGGCCTAGGTTCAGAAACAACTGTCCAGGTTCCTGGAGCAACAGGGACTGAGGCCTTAAGACCTTCGTAAGGTCTGGAACCAGCGTGCCTTTATCTGGAGGAGCCGTGAGCCCTGGATCATCACCAGGAGGGTCATCAGCCACAGCAGTACGTGACGTAGGTTCAGAAACAACTGTCCAGGTTCCTGGAGCAACAGGGAGTGTTTTTAAAGGATCAAATACAAATAGGTTTTCCACTCTAATCTCAGAGACACCTGCATCAACAGGTCGCCTTACCTTAACCCATAAAACTTCCATTGTCAGTTCAGGCCCTCGTGCACCATTTTCTGCAATACCAAGAACAATAATCCCTTATGATCTAGTTTCTGGGACAACTGGATCATCGTCTGGAAAATCAAGNTAAAGGATCAAATACAAATAGGTTTTCCACTCTAATCTCAGAGACACCTGCATCAACAGGTCGCCTTACCTTAACCCATAAAACTTCCATTGTCAGTTCAGGCCCTCGTGCACCATTTTCTGCAATACCAAGAACAATAATCCCTTATGATCTAGTTTCTGGGACAACTGGATCATCGTCTGGAAAATCAAGGACCATTTTTATAGGAGCAGCATCAATTTTACCATCACCTGAACAAATAACGCCATCTGGATCAACAGATGGAATAGTAGGAGCAACTACAATCTCTGGTGTCGATTCCAGGACTATCAGACCATCATATGGAGCATCAAGAGCCTCTGGATCCTCCATTCATGAAATAGGAACCACTGGCACACCACTTGAAGTTACAGGAACCAATAGATTCTCTGTTGTTCATTTTCGGACAACTACACCATCATCTGTAGAGACAGGCACCACTTTTACTGAATCTAGAACTAGTGCCTCATCTGTGGAAGGATCAGAGACAACCGGATCAATAGCTGGACTAACCAGAACAAGTAGAATCTCACTTGTAGGTTCAGGAACATCTAGACCATCATCTGGAGAAACAGAGACCAGTATCATTGAATCTAGAGTTAGTGGATCATCTGATGAAGGATCAGGAACAATTGGATCAACAACTGGACTGACAAGAACCAGTAGAATCTCTGTTGTATTTTCAGGGACAACTGGGCCATCGTCTGGCGAAACAGGAACTTCTCTTACTGAATCTAGGCCTAATGGATCATTAGGTGAAGGATCAGAGACAACTGAATCAACAGCTGTACTGGCCAGAATGACTAGAATCTCAGTTGCAGGTTCATTGACAACTAGACCATCATCTGGAGAAACAGGGACCACTGTTACTGAATCCAGAACTAGTGGATCACCAAGTGAAGGATTAGGGAGAACTGAATCAACAGCTGGACTGAGAACCACTAGCATCTCAGTTGTAAGTTCAGGGACAACTGAACCATCATCTGGAGAAACAGAAACCACTGTTACTGAATCTAGGACTAATGGATCACTAAGTGAAGGATCAGGGACAACTGGATCAACAGCTGGACTGACAAGAACCACTAGAATCTCTGTAGTAGGCTCAGGAACAACTAGACCATCATCTGGAGAAACAAGAACCACTGTTATTGAATCAAAAACACATAGAACATCAGCTGAAGGATCACTAACAACTGGATCAGCAGGTGGACTGACAGTAGTTACTAGAATATCTAGTGCTGATTTAGAAACAGCTGGTCCTTTATCTGGAGAAACAAGGACCACTGCTATAGGATCAGGAACAAGTGGAAAATCAGGTGAAGTATCAGGGTTAACTCGATCACCTGCTGAACTGACTACAACCACTAGGATCTCTCGTGTAGCTTCAGGAACAAGTGCACCATCATCTGGAATGACAAGGACAACTGTAACATCTGGTGTAGCTTCAAGGACAAGTGGACTACCATCTGGAGAAAAAGAGACCAATGTTACTGAAACAAGAACCAGTGGACCATCAATTGAAGGATCACAGACAACTGGAACAGCAGGTAGACTAACAATAACTACCAGAACATCTGTAGTAGTTTCAGGAACAGATGCACCATCATCTGGAACATCAGGGACGATTAGGTCATCAGTTGACCTGACTGGAACAACTAAAGTCTCTGTTTTAGATGCAGAAACAATAGAACCATCAACTGTAGAATCATGGACAACTGAGTCCAGAGATTTAGGTTCATCAACCACTGTAGTTTCAGCTGGTGCTATAGGAACCACTAGACCTGGAGAATCAGGGGCAAATAGACCATCTGTTGTAGGTTCAGAGACAGCTGGTCCATTATCTACAAAAACAGAGACCACTGTTATAAGATCAGGATCAAGTGGATCTTCACTTGAAGGAAGAGGGACATCTGGATCAACAGATGGGCTGACAGGAACCACTACAATCTCTTTTGTAGGCTTAGGAACAACTGGACCATCAGCCAGAGGATCAAGGCCAACTGGGAAAGGAGATATAAGATCATCAACCACTGTATCATCAGTTGATGCTACAGAGAACATTAGATCTGGAGGATCAGGCACAACTGGACCATCTATTGTAGGTTCAGAGACAGTTGGACCATCATCTGGAGAAGCAGGGACCACTGTTACAGGATCAAGAACAAGTGGAAAATCAGCTGAAAGAGTAGGGACAACTGTATCAACAGATGGATTGAGACAAACGACTGGAATCTCTCTTGTAAGTTTAGGCACTACTGGACCATCATCTGGGGTGATGTGGACAACACAAACTTCTGTTGTAGGTTTAGAGACAACTAGATCATCAACTGGAGTATTAGCGACAACTAGCATCTCAGCTGAAGGTTCGAAGACAACTAGACCATCACCTGGAAGATTATGGACAACTAGGACATCAGTTGAAGGGTCCGAGACAACTGGGTCATCAACTGGCAAAATCACAGGAGCCAGGAGAACAACTTGGGAGTCAGGAAGTGAAGTTGCCACAGATGAAGGCAAGTCAATTTTAGCCATATTTAAGCAATAATATTCGCAGATGGTGCTGGTGGTAAAGAACCCGCCTGCCAATACAGGAGACATAGAGGTGTGGGTTTGATCCCTGGGTTGGTAAGATTCCCCTGGAGGAGGAAATGGCCACCCACTCCAGTATTCTTGTCTGGAGAATCCCCATTAACAGAGGAGCCTGGCAGGCTACAGTCCACGGGGTTGCAAAGAGTTGGACAAGACTGCTACTGGTAAGTAAGCCGGGGATGCCAGATGCATTTTTTGGACTTGTTTTCATGCTCACTGGCTATTTAAAAATGCAAAAGTAATTAATCTCCAATTAAAATAAATAAATTTATATTAAAAATAATAAAAATACAAAATAATAATAATTCCAATTAAACAATGCAATGCTCTTATACTATCTAATTTAAATATTTAAATGAGTATTGCTATCTCATTTTACTCATGAAGAACTTAGAAAAGATATTATATAAGTTTGGTCCAAGTTATACAGCAAATAAATAGTGAAGACACTATTTCTATCCATTGTTTGCTGACTCAAAGTCTGTTCTTTACCACAAGGGCATCTTCCACTAAGGCAAATATACAATGATCTTTAGTTATCCATTAATAAAAGCTTGCTTTTGATATTTACAAAGCTTAAACTTCCCCATTTCTAACTGTAAATAAGAACTACAGCAGCAGATAATAAAAAGAAGTTTACAAATTTTAAAGTATTAACAAACTTTGGCATTTGCCATGCTGAAACTGCAAGATTTGGGACATTTTATTCATTAAAGCTATAATATTATTATTTTACAAATCAAAATTTTATTTCTTAGCTTCTTTTTACAATTATTA
>SJYT01046258.1:91970-161292 GCA_006410635.1 Cephalophus harveyi | reverse complement strand
GCAAAGAACTACATATGTGTAAACATTTTATATGGGAAAAGGGTTATGTTTCTGTTTTTAGTTTAATAATTTGTAACTCACAGATGATTTCTTGAAAGAGCATTTTACAGTTTCTCACCCTGAGTTGAATTTCTAAGATAATCTCAATGAAAATAACATATTCTTGTTTTTTAATAAAAATGTTATACATCATGGCAGTTGAAGCACTGAAATGGATTTTAAAAATAAAAATCCAAATATATTATTTAACTAAAACATGAATTTAATCTTTCCTTTATTAGGCTCAGACAACACAATTCCACCAGAACTCATTGTAGATAAATTGAAATTAAAATGACAAAATTACACTTTTTCACAATGTGCCTTGAAATAACATTTCACCTTATCAGAGTGCTAGAGTCAATATGGTTTATTTTAAATATATGAATATCAAAATAACTCAAGTAATTGATGAGTAAAATTTAGAAAGATGAACCATCATCTGCCTGTTTCCTCCTCTCTCTTTACTTGCTTCCTTGCCTCTTTCCTTCCTTCCACACCAGGGAGTCCAGGTCTGGAAGTAAAACTAGTGAGGGTGAATCAAAATCTGCTTTCCTTGTCAGTGGGATCTATGAAAAAGGAGTAAGTAGGTGGGTCAGGAAAGGAAACTGTGGAAAGTAATTGATGGCTCATTTCCTTTAGAATCAAAACTGCAGGAAAGGTCTTCCAGTGCTACTTCAGTATTCATTGGGGAGCTAATGCTGTGTTGATCTTTTAATTTTTCTCACTCTAGGTACTTCAGGAAAATTCTCCAAGGCAACCATATCTGGGAGTTCCCACACAGGTAGGTTAACAAGAAGGAACTCTTGATATTTAACCGCATAGTTCAGTTCAGTGGGATCTATGAAAAAGGAGTAAGTAGGTGGGTCAGGAAAGGAAACTGTGGAAAGTAATTGATGGCTCATTTCCTTTAGAATCAAAACTGCAGGAAAGGTCTTCCAGTGCTACTTCAGTATTCATTGGGGAGCTAATGCTGTGTTGATCTTTTAATTTTTCTCACTCTAGGTACTTCAGGAAAATTCTCCAAGGCAACCATATCTGGGAGTTCCCACACAGGTAGGTTAACAAGAAGGAACTCTTGATATTTAACCGCATAGTTCAGTTCAGTTCAGTCACTCAGTCATGTTCAACTCTTTGTGACCCCACGAACCGCAGCACGCCAGGCCTCCCTGTCCATCACAAACTGCCAGAGTCTACCCGAATCCATGTCCGTTGAGTAGGTGATGCCATCCAACCATCTCATTCTCTGTCATCCCCTTCTCCTCCTGCCCTCAATCTTTCTCAGCATCAGGGTCTTTTCAAATGAGTCAGCTCTTCGCATCAGGTGGCCAAAGTATTGGAGTTTCACCTTCAACATCAGTCCTTCCAGTGAACACCCAGGACTGATCTCCTTTAGGAGGGACTGGTTGGATCTCCTTGCAGTCCAAGGGACTCTCAAGAGTTTTCTCCAACACCAGAGTTCAAAATCATCAATTCTTCAGCACTCAGCTTTCTTTCTTTCTTTATTTAACCACATAAGGTAGTTAGTATACCTACTCTTGTAAAATATCAGCCTCATTCTTTTCCTATTATCCCAAATCCTCAGACCTCATCATTCATCATTTTTTTTTTTTTCTTCAGAGGCCACAACTTTAATAGCAAGCAACAGCACATCTGGAACTGGGCTCAGACCTGGTAAGAATGAGATGCTTGAAGTGTGGGTTTAGCATGAATTATGACTCTCCATAGACTAACCTATTGGGAGGTGTGATCTCTTACAGAGTAGCTTTCATCTTTATTTAACCACATAAGGTAGTTAGTATACCTACTCTTGTAAAATATCAGCCTCATTCTTTTCCTATTATCCCAAATGCTCAGACCCCATCATTCATCATTTTTTTTTTTTCCTCAGAGGCCACGACTTTAATAGCAAGCAACAGCACATCTGGAACTGGGCTCAGATCTGGTAAGAATGAGGTGCTTGAAGTTTGGGTTTAGCATGAATTATGACTCTCCATAGACTAACCTATTGGGAGGTGTGATCTCTTACAGAGTAGCTTTCGTTGTCTTTTAGATTTAACATGTTATGGAAGATCTTTCAATACCATCATCTAGCTTGTAACTGTCTAAAGATGGGCTGGTGTGTCTAATTGGTGTGAAGAGTTTCCCCTTGGGATGGCATACACATCACTAGTAGGTTAGGGGAAACCAAGGAATATTACATACCTAGAAAGAAGAGAAAGATTTTATTTGCTTAAATAATCCATTATAATATTCAGTATTTTCCTTGGCACATTCAAATAGTTTTCTTNTGGTGTGTCTAATTGGTGTGAAGAGTTTCCCCTTGGGATGGCATACACATCACTAGTAGGTTAGGGGAAACCAAGGAATATTACATACCTAGAAAGAAGAGAAAGATTTTATTTGCTTAAATAATCCATTATAATATTCAGTATTTTCCTTGGCACATTCAAATAGTTTTCTTCCTTTCATCCCACAGAAGATAACACTGCAGTAGCAGAAGGCCAAGTGACTGGGCATGTGACAGGTGAACCTGGGAGAAAACCACCCTTCTTCTTGTCTTGGAATAAATGAGATGTTTGAGAAAGTTGCTTTGACTTGGGGATATTTTGATTGCTTTCTTAATGACATGAATAATAGAAAAGTCATACAACTGTCAGCTCATCAGGGAAGCAGTGAGAGGACCCTTTGATATGGCATATTTCTCCTAGAGGGAGGACTTTAGAAGACAAACACAAGTCACTGTGATGACTAGACCCTTTGTGTTTCAGGTACCACTAAGGTAATCCCTGGCACAACTGTTGCCCCTGGCAGTTCCAACACAGGTAATTCAACAAAATGATAGGGAATCTTCCATGGGCCCAGCTATGATGAGGTTCCTCAAGTGTTATCCTACAAAAGAGAACTACCATATCTTTTCTATGATCCTTACATGGTTTCCAATCATCTCTCTTCCATTTCCCCCTCTCTCAGAGTCCACAACTTCCTTAGGAGAAAGTAGAACAACAAGGATCGGAATAATCACAGGTGAGCACTACTGAGTTACTAATTGTGCTTTCTATTAATAATATCTTCTCAGTAAAAAGTCTTGTCTGAAATATATCAAAACTATTTGAACTTCCATATTCAGCACATGATGTCTTTTTATGACTTTCTGTTAGCCCTCACTACTTTCTACCTTGTCACTCTCAGAAGTTAGAACCTTCAGAGAAGGAAACATAACCAAAGAAAGGAAATTGGCAGTTCTTGAGTTCTGCCTTTTCATAGGGCATTTGTTAAAGGAAGGGCATTTGTATAAGGTTTACCCAATTTCTTCTGGGGTAAACCTTATACTGTTCTTAAGAGGGGAGTCCAGAAAGGATTCTCTTTTTTGACATTCAAGCTATTACCTTGGTATAAGATGGGGGCAACATATTAATATTTCCATATAGTTACAACTAAGGAAGTAGAGCTGGTGGGAGCAACTCTGGAAATTTATGCCTATTAAATTTTGAATTTCAGATGTTATGAACTTAAATACAATTAAATGCATTTACTCAAATATTGTTTCTATTTCTTGTTATTAGGAGCCACCACTGGCACATCTGAGAGGTCAAGCCCTGGAAGTAAAACAGGTAAATATGGGAGAGGCCCAGAAACCTCTGATATTTAACTCTAAGAAGCAAATCATTTGGGACATAAGCCAATGTCTTTATTGTGGCCCTGAATTTAAAAATGGAGAATGCACCTTGTTTTAACAGGATAACTCTAAGAAGAATCTTATATCTTCAAGTCCCAGACAGTCTTATGGGCCATTCTCAGGTTGGTAAATGCATCACTATTTGAATTCTCTGTTTCTCTCTTCTGCTTCAGGTAACACTGGTGCAATCTCTGGCACAACAGTTGCACCTGGAAGCTCTAACACAGGTAAAGTACTAACCTAATGGGGAGTATAAGGAACTTCGTGATGGTTTGGCTTCCTCCTTCAACTCCTCCAAACCTTCCCTACCATACTCAGTGGATACCACCCAACTTTTCTGAGTTATATGCATCTTCAAAATTTAGTATTCTTCTCCTTTCTTTCTTTCACTTAGGGGCTACAACTTCTTTGGGAAGTGGTGAAACCACCCAGGGTGGAATTAAAATAGGTGAGCACTCGCCTAAACCAGAGAAAGCAATGGCACCCCACTCCAGTGCTCTTGCCTAGAAAATCCCATGGGTCGAGGAGCCTGGTGGGCTGCAGTCCATGGGGTCGCTAAGGGTCGGACACTGAGCGACTTCACTTTCACGCATTGGAGAAGGAAATGGCAACCCACTCCAGTGTTCTTGCCTGGAGAATCTCAGGGACAGGGGAGCCTGGTGGGCTGCTGTCTATGGGGTCGCATAGAGTTGGACACGACTGAAGCGACTTGGCAGCAGCAGCAGTAGCAACAACTAAGCAATTATTTTTCTCTTTATCTTAATCTAAATCATGTTGGCTATTATAAATTTAGGGGAGTTTTGTTCTATTCTATCTGAATCTCATTTTGGGTACAAATTATTAGGATATTGGGCTTCCCTTGTGGCTCTGCTGGTAAAGAATCTGCCTGCAATGTGAGAGACCTGGGTCTGATCCCTGGGTTGGAAAGATTCTCTGGAGAAGAGAAAGGATACTCCAGTATTCTGGCCTAGAGAATTTTGTGGACTGTATAGTTCATGGGGTCACAAAGAGTCGAATATGACTGAGTGACTTTCACTCACTTCACTTATTAGGATATTAACTGCCCTTCATTTTGCTCCATGTGAATTGCCTTTTTGGGTATATTGGTAATAAAGTGGCATAATAGAGACCACACATGATGTACCACTTTAAAGCAATAAAGTTCCTTATATTATTTGTTCTAAAGCAAATCCTAGTTTGAACCCCTCGTAAAAGGGAATCACAAATTGATTCTCTCCTCTTGTGATTTCAGTTACCATGGGGGTGACTACTGGTACAACCGTTGCACCTGGAAGTTCCAACCCAAGTGAGTCATGGAAAAGTTGAAGAAACTTGCCTATATTAATTTAGAGACCTGATGTCTGCTATAGAGATATTACAGATAGTGATACTCTTATACATTTCCCTGAATTTCTGCATCCCATACCACTTTTTCCTATTTCTTCTCAGAGGCTACAACTCCTACAGAAGTCAGAACTACCACTGAAGTCAGAACAGCAACTGGTGAGCGGTTGGCTCTTTCTGCCTTTGGGTTCAACAGTTTTCTATTTAAGTTTGTGTTAGATGATGGATGAGTAAGAAAAATGGCTAAGAAAGAGTTTCATATTCCATTTGAAGAGACAGTATATCAGGTGAGTCAGATTTGACTCTTCAGACTGAATATCTCCATATGTCAGCTTTTCAGATGTGATTCTCTGAAGCTAAGAATGATATGTTGTTCTCAATCCTTTATCCATCTTGCCATTGCAGGTGCTACTTCAGGATTAACTGGAGTTTCCAGGGCACCAGAAAATTCCACTCCTGTTTAGTATTATATGTTTAATTAATTCATCTTGGACTTCCCTTCCATGTAAAACCCATTCTTGTGGGTTTACCCTCGTGACCAAAGTCCCAACAAATCAAATTTTAAAAATTTATACCCCTGAACACACACTGAAGAGTACTCACTGAAGCAACAGGAAACCAAATCACAAGAAATGAAATAAATGTGCAGAGGAAAATCACTTTTACCCAAAGCCTTAAACCATAGAGAAAGGTCTCTTTTCTGAGACTTTTGCATTTATTGGCTTGGGAAATGAAAGAGATACTGGGAAAACATGGTATTTGCTTCTCTTTGGCCAAAGAAGCCCCTTTACTGCTTTTAAGAATCATGTGAATTATCCATTTGTGCTATTCAAAGGACAAAAAAGTATATTGTTACTATCTCTCTCTCTCTCAATTTCATAATCTATCATTCTCTCTCAACCTCATTTTCACTTCCAATTCAAATGTCACTGGTACATCTTTTTTTACCATATTTGTTTCTAAAGATTTCAACATGAATTAGTCAAAGTTACCAAAGAAAGCTCTCTATATGTATCTCAGGCAAAAGCCATCTTCTTTGGGGCCATTTCTTCTATTATTACAACACATTTTCCCAGATTTCAAAATTGTTTAAAATCATGTTAAATTTTTCTTTTGTACTCCTAGAAACTACCACTTCAAGACTCAACAGTGATGCCACTGGGAGTGGAATACAAACAGGTCAGTCATGCTATTGCATAACTGTTGAGATTTAGTTGGTTATTTGTAGGGTTATTTTTAGTTGGTTATTTTCTATAGAGAAGAGATGACAAAATTTTGCATTTAAAGACTTTCCTTGGAGAAGGAAATGGCAACCCACTCCAGTATTCTTGCCTGGAGAATCCGGAGCCTGGTGGGCTGCTGTCTATGGGGTCACACAGAGTCACACATGATTCAAGCGACTTAGCAGCAGCAGAGCCAATTAAAACTGGTTATCTTAGTGTATTAGAATTTCCTGGACCAAAGATTTCATCAGACTCATATTTATTAGAACATAGTTTTCTGACAGTAAATATCATTATGAAAGCAAGAGTCGTTTTTTGAAGGCAAGTAGATACTTTCTTACTTGTCTTCATTGTCACCTCACATAAGATGAAGTCACTGCTAACAAGAAGTTTCCAACCCAGGTAAATTAAGGTGACTGAAATAACTTAAGGCATTCTTGGAGCCTCGCATTGAGATTTTTTGTTTAAAAAATGGAAATGATCAGGAAAGAAATGTTTCCTCTTCTATTAAAAAGCATAGTAGTATAAAACAGTTAAGGAAATTATTACAGTCCAGCATACTTATGAAATGCAACCCAGGTAATGAGAGAGAACTGCAAGAGCAGGTGCTGGGAGGTTCTTTGGAACTTCTATATCTCAAAATAGTAACAGAAATTTCCTAAAATAAGGAAAAAAGGAAATGATGCATCAACTTTATGTTTTGCCATCATAATATTGTAATATAGATGTCAGCTCTGACACAAAAATTTAAAACATGATTTCATGGGTAATGTTCAAGCTGGTTTTAGAAAAGGCAGAGGAACAAGAGATCAAATTGCCAACATCTGCTGGGTCTTCAAAAAAGCAAGAGAGTTCCAGAAAAATATCTATTTCTGCTTTATTGACTATGCCAAAGCTTTTGACTGTGTGGATCACAATAAACTGTGGAAAATTCTGAAAGAGATGGGAATACCAGACCATCTGACCTGCCTCTTGAGAAACCTATATTCAGGTCAGGAAGCAACAGTTAGAACTGAACATGGAACAACAGACTGATTTCAAATAGGAAAAGGAGTAAGACAAGGCTGTATATTGTCACCCTGCTTATTTAACTTATATGCAGAGTACATCATGAGAAACGCTGGGCTGGAAGAAGCACAAGCTGGAATCAAGACTGCTGGGAGAAATGTCAATAACCTCAGATATGCAGATGACACCACCCATATGGCAGAAAGTAAAGAGGAACTAAGAAGCCCCTTGATGAAAGTAAAAAAGGAGAGTGAAAAAGTTGGCTTAAAGCTCAACATTCAGAAAACGAAGATCATGGCATCTGGTCCCATTACGTCATGAGAAATAGATGGGGAATCAGTGGAAACAGTGTCAGACTTTGTTTTTTAGGGCTCCAAAATCACTGCAGATGGTGACTGCAGCCATGAAATTAAAAAGTTTTGACCAACCTAGGTAACATATTAAGAAGCAGAGACATTACTTTGCCAACAAATGTCCATCTAGTCAAGGCTATGGTTTTTCCAATATTCATGTATGGATGTGAGAGTTGGACTGTGAAGAAAACTGAGTGCTGAAGAATTGATGCTTTTAAACTGTGGTGTTGGAGAAGACTCTTGAGAGTCCCTTGGACTGCAAGGATATCCAACCAGTCCATTCTTAAGGAGATCAGTCTTGAGTGTTCTATGGAAGGAATGACGCTAAAGCTGAAACTCCAGTACTTTGGCCACCTCATGCGAAGAGTTGACTCATTGGAAAAGACTCTGATGCTGGGAGGGATTGGGGGCAGGAGGAAAGGGGGACAACAGAGAATGAGATGGCTGGATGGCCTCCAACTCGATGGACGTAGGTTTGGGTGAACTCCGGGAGTTGGTGATGGACAGGGAGGCCTGGCATGCTGCAATTCATGGGGTCGCAAAGAGTCGGACAAGACTGAGCGACTGAATTGAACTGAACTGAAAGCATAATTAAAAGTTATTTGATATGTTGATTACCATGCACAGATTTGCCTTTTTGGAAGATTAATTAGAGAATTAACTAGAGAATTGATATAAAGGAGAGTAGGAGAGTAAGTGTGGAGACATTATCCAGTTTGAGACTGTTAGAAGTTATGCATGATTAGAGACTGAAATAAGGCAGTGATGTGAGAAAATAGAAGGCAGAAGGATGATCAAAAGGAATGAGAAATATATTGGCAAGTTAGAATCAATTTCAGCATGGTGATGGGAGGGATAAAGGATAACAAGGACTGTGGATGAATTCTAATTCATAGTTTGAGTGCCTGTGTGGATGGATGTTAGTGCCATCCAGTAAATTTTGCTGTATACTAGAGGAAGAAAAAGAATTATAACTGACAGGAGATATAGTGTGGTCAGAGTTTTGATAGTTTTAGTTTAAGGTACTCTGAGGTATCCACTTGGTATGCTCAGCAGGAGTAATAAGTGCAACCAGAATATAGAAGATAGGTTTCGTTGAAGAGAGAAATTTGCTAGTGATTTACTTACAAATGTTATTTTAAATTGTGGATGCTGTTTTATTTCCTTATGGTGAACATACAGAGTGAAAAGAGATGAAAAACAAACATGATTCCTTGGGTTATATAGGTGGGCATAGAAGCCTGAAAAAGGGAAGAGTTGCGGCTCAGCAGTTGCTAGTATGGGTTAAGTCAAAGCCATAAAGCAGAGTCTGGGAGTGCTGGAGACTGTATTGCTTCTGATTTAGGGATTCAGAATGTCAGATCAAACAGGGTCAACCAGAATTTGTGGGGAACGTTGGTGTTTTTAATGTCTTTTTTTTTTTTTTCCTTTGCTGAGCGCCTAGCCTTACAACTATAAAACTTTGAAATTAAAAGAACTGCCTCAAAATAATTAAAATTTCAAGATTCTTGATCCTTCCCATTTTAACCTTCAGGAGTCCCTAACGTAATTTCAGGGAGCCAATCTACTATTAATAGAAGCAAAATATGTGAGGATGGGGAAATTAAAAAAGTGAAGATGGGGGAGAGAGCCATCTCCATGATACTAATTCCAGAAGAGAAGGATCCCAGAAAACTGGAGTTTACCACAGGAAATGAAACATATCAAACGATATTTATTTCACTTTTTGGAACAAGGAATCCTAGAGAAGGAATGCAGTCTTCTACAAAAGCACATTGTTTATCCTGAACCATGATCTCCATCCAGTAAGAAAGTTATTCCTGTCCATTTTTTTCCCCCTTTCTTTTCTTCTCTCTCCCTTCCCAGGTACCACTGGGACAGGCTCTGGAACTACATCCTCACCTGGAGGTTTCAATGCAGGTAAGTCAAAAGTGAAAGGAATGCTCCTTTAAGTGGCTGTAGGGAGAAGATCATACACTGCTATATCATTTTCACATTTTCAAACTCCAGCTTCTCAATTTTCCTCCTTTGCTCTTCTAGAAGCAACAACTTTTAAAGAACATGTTAGAACCACTGAAACAAGAATTTTATCAAGTGAGTTTTGCCATGTTTTGGATTCTCAATAATTTTTGAACTTGAGTTTACTGCATATGGGTTGCGAATGAAAATTAACATGGCTTAAAACTGGTTTATTTTAATTTAATAACAGATCATAAGGACGACCTCTATTATCTCCCTGAGTTTTCCTAGAGAACATACTATAGATGTATTTCTCTAGATACATTCTTTATTTGAAAATTTTCTCCCTTTGTTTTGTCAGGCAATAGCCCAGAATCAGTAGGGGTCACCAGTAACCAAGAAGTGAGGGAAGATCGCTATACTAGATGCAAGTAAATTTGTTAATTAAGGCTTTGATTGAGATGCCTAACCCTTGATCACAAGTTTAGACAATTTTTTTTTTCTGTTTTTTGTTTGTTTGTTTGTTTGTTTTGTTTTTGTTTCAGTGCTGGAAAACTGGGAAGTTAAGTCACTAGAAGTAAATCATGTGACTATAGGACAGACATTCTCTCATTGGATATCAGACTCTAGATGATTCTATATTTAGAGAAATAAGATCTATGGTGCAAGTGTGACTTTTCCTCCTATATTTTATTTGAATAGTCATGAGAAAGTGTTTTGGAAAATATGCCAAGCTTAACGTTTTGTGCAAGAAAAATTGTTAAACTGTTTTCGATTGCTTCAGAGAAACAGGACGCTTGTCAATATAGCACTCTTTGGGTGAGAAAGGCTTCGTGAGGCTCATGTTTCTCTCTTATTGTAGGTACCACTGGGAGAGCCTCTGGCACAACAGTTATTCCTGAAAGTTCCAACACAGGCAAGTAAATATTTAATAAGTGGCTCCAAGTAGTTAAGCCTTGGAGCCCTTCTCTGGAATTTACTGTCTGTTGTAGCATCAGCACAGCAAGTTCTAACTTCAGTCTTATTTGCCTTTCTTAGGGACTAGCACTGGAATTGGAAGGCAAACAAGTAAGTGTCAGTGGTTCAAATCTGTCGTGTTCTCAGTTAATGATTCTTATGCCTTTGCTTCAACACAGGGGAATGTTTAGGATAATGGTAAAGGGCCAGGAAATGGGTAGAATCTTTTTAGAGCATGTCCTCTTCCAGCCATCTATTGTTTTCTTGTTCTGAGTTTCTGGGCTCCATGCAGAGCCACCAGATAATTTTGTAAAAGTACACAAGGGCACTACTACTAAAGAGAGGAGTCAGAGGCTGAAATCCAACCAGCATTTCTTCAACAAGTTATAAAATCCATGTGGCTTCTTCTACTCAGAGGGTTTTTTTTTTCTGTCATTGTTTTTTCTTTGTCTTATTTTTTACTTCATAAAATTTCTCTATGGGCTAACTACAACATTAGCCTAGATTTGCATCTGATTTCCTTTCTCTTCCTGTTATTGATCTTTGAAACTAGCAATAGAAGCTATGTCTGATATGAAGTGTCCCTCATTTGTCTTTGCAGGTACTGCTGTGATATCAAGCAGAGTTACTGGTGTCTCAGAAAGTTCCAGCCCAGGTAATGGAAATTACTAACTCTAATGAAGTTAACATGTTCAACATTCTTCTCCCCTTTAACACTCAAGTGTTTCAGAAAAGGAATATTTATGTCTATCAATATTAAACTTGAAGTGTAAAAGAAAAATGGTATCAGATGGAGTTAAACAGCAAAGAAGACTTTAAGATCATGAAACAGAAGTCAAGAGCATTGCAGGAGGGTTGAGATTTTGAATTTAACTTTGCTGAAATAAAGAGCAGGAGAGTTTTTAAATTCTGGGGTGAACTAGTGGAAAAGTACTGGAGACAGTAGGGGAGAGGTTGGTCCATGTATTAGGCAATCTTTGTTTGCTAATTGGTGCTCAAAGAATGAAGTTAGTCTCCTACTTTCCCACAGTGACAGGAAGATGTGGATGCTATTTTCCGTTACTTTTTTTTTTACAATATTGTATTAGTTTAAGATGTACAGCATAGTGCGTCAGTATTTTCATAGATTATACTCTCTTTAAAATTATTGCAAAATAATGACTGTATTCCCTAAATGTATCAATATATTTACTTATTGCTTATCTATATTATATATAGTAGTTTGTATTTGTTAATCCCCTATCCCTATCGTGTCCTTTTCTTCTTCCCTTTCCCCACTAGTATCCACTAATTTGTTCTATATACCTGTGAGTCTGTTTCTATTTTGCTATATGCATTTTGTTTGTTTTATTTGTTAGATTCCACATATAAGTGATGCCACATATAGTGTTGGTCTTTGCATGATATATTTCAGTAAGCAGAATACTCTTCACATTCATCCACATTGTTGCAAATGGCTGAATTTCATTCTTTTTTGGCAGAGTAATATTCCAGTGTAAATATATTCTATATCTTCTTTATAATATTCTATTATATGTGTGTGTATATATATATAAAATTGTATATATATACATATATATGTACATATATATTTCTTTCTACATCTTCTTTATCCATTCATCTGTTGATGGGCACTTAGTTTGTTTCCCTGTCTTGACTATTGTAAATAATACTGCTATATATACTGGAGTGCATGTATCTTTTTGAACTAGAGTTTTTATTTTTGTTTGAATATACATCCAAGAGTGGAATTATGGGGGCATATGGTAGTTCTGGCTTCCCAGTTCTGTCCATATGGTAGCTTTGGCTTCTTTAGTGATAAAGAAACTGCCTGCCAATGCAGGAGACATAAGAGATGTGGGTTCAATCCCTGGGTCAGGAAGATCCCATGGAGTAGGGCATGGCAACCTATTCCAGTATTTTTGCCTGGAGAATCCCATGAATAGAAGAGCCTGGCAGGCCCCAGTTCATAGGGTCACAAAGAGTCGGATATGACTGAAATGACTAGCATGTACACATGAGATTAAAGACCTAAATGTAAGACCTGAAACCATAAAACTCTTAGAAGAGAACATAGGTAGAATACTCTCACATAAACCATAGCAATGTTTTTTGGATCTGTCTCCTACAGCAAAAGAAAAAAAAAAAAAAATGAATGGGATTTAATTATACTTAAAAGCTTTTGCATATCAAAGGAAACCATCAATAAAACAAAAAAAAATCTTGAAGAGCAGACAATATTTGTAAATGATATGACTGACAAGAGGTTAATATTCAAAATATATAAACAGTTCATAAAACACTCCCCTCAAAATTAATACTAGACAGCCAGGAAAACAGGATATATGAAGTAAAATAGTTCAGTGTGAAAATAGTTTTTGTCACTAACAGAAGGGGACTCTTAAGTGATAGTTACCAAGGTCACAGTGAAGGGAAGTGATGGTCACTCAGTCATGTCTGACTCTTTGCCATCCCGTGGACTGTAGCCTGCCAGGCTCCTCTGTCCATGGGATTCTCTAGGCAAGAATACTGGAATGGATTGCAATCCCCTTCTCCAGGGGATCCCAACCCAGGGATTGAAACTGAGTCTCCGATTTTGCAGCAGATTCTTTACCATCTGAGACATGAAATACTCAGTTCTTCTGTGAGCAAGGAGTTGCTGTGTTAGGGCCTACTATGTTTCAATAGCAGGAGAATGAACTGGCATTTGTAGGTATGCTAGTACACTCCAGGTGCTTCGAGACTCTTGTTCTATGTGAAGATGCCTTCAGATACACTCTTCTGCAACCAGAAAAAGTCCAGTGCTCTTTTCCTACTCATTTTAGGTACCTCCAAGGGAGCATCTGAAACAACTACTGGTCCCGGAATTTCTACCACTGGTAAGTCAAATAAAAACAAATGATCTTTGCTTGGTGGCGTCTCAGAAGATAGGACAGTTTATCTGAAATTAAACTCTAGCTTTTATAGCTCCCTTTACTCACCACTTTTGCTCCTCTGTTAGCAGTCACTGCTTCAACAGGAGTCAAGGAACCCTCTGGTTCTGGAATGCAAAAAGACAAATACTAGAAATACAAACTCTTCAATGATCAATGTGCCTGTGATTTTATATAGGGAGTTGAATTTGGGAGAGAAGAGTGGTGGGAAAGAAATAGGCAAGAAAGACCAGGAAGATTATTCTACATTTCCTTATGAAATATGACTTGAATTTTACCTAGGAATTTTTTTTTTTTTCCTCCAGGATTTTTTGGGTTAGGCTTTTACCAGAACTCTTTACTGGAAGTTATCTGAAATCTCTGATAATGAGATTATGAAATGTTCAAGAATTAAAACTTACTGAAAATTTTAATATTTCCTTCTGTAGGCTCCACTTCAAAGTCAAATAGAATCACAACAAGCCCCAGAATATCCTACCCAGGTAGAATGAAATAACCCAAAGGCACTGGCATGAATTGTCTCTTCCACATGAAGCTTTCCTTAAGCATGAATGTGTGTGATCATTTGTGCAGGCATATACACAGAAGCTTGACAGTGTACATCTCTCTAGTAAATAAAATGACAGCACTGTCCTTTTGTTTCTCCTCAGAAACCACTGTTGTAGCTACAGAACAAGAAGCTGAAAATAAGACAGGTCAGTGTTGGAAAAGTACTAATTTCCTTGTCACTTATTCAACTAACATTTCCTTTAACCTTATATTTGCTAGACTCTAGCAGCCCTTGCCATAAAAATGGGGTGGGGGAGATTATTATGGGCACGGATGCTATAGTTTCAGGGTATTTAACGCTACTCAAACAATGCACAACAATTATGGTCCTGGGAGTATATTGAGACTGTTAATTTCTGTTTGCTAGTCGGTAGGGCTGAGTGAAGACGTCAGAGAAGACATGATTGCATTTAATATTGGCCAGGCTGAGGAGGGAATTCTTGCCATATGGCACCTGAAAAGACAGAGACATGAGACAGTGTGAGGGACTTCAGCAATTAACCAGGTATTGGTATTGTCTGTATGAGTTTCAGGGAAGAAATGAGATTAGAAAGGTGAGCAGAGCATGCTTATGAAGGACTTTATTTCCAAACTTAAATGAGACTTTATCCTCATAATAAATGGGGTCACCTTAAGGATTTTGTTAAGAGGGTGATATGATCAGATAAGTCTTAGAAAAATTACTCTGATAGATATGTGAAGATTTTAAGACTGTATTTTTTTTATTGCCTCTATTACAAATTTTTTCCAATGAACTTGGAATTCTGGGTAGGGAAATATTTCTGCTATATTTATGCTTAAAGATCATTTCTCTCTCCTGTTGCTGGTTTCTGTTAATCTGCTAAATATTTATAATTGGGAATTAACCTAGTCTCCCTTAGTAAAGAGAAGCATTTTTTGCCCCAAACTTACACATTTTAATTAATTTATTTTCTGTACCTATTAGCTTTTTGGGTCCTTTTACTTGAACCTGGAGAAACTTAAAAATTTCTCCCAAATATTCTGTTGCTCATAGTTCAGCCTTTTGCTTGGTAGATAGAATAAAAATATTAACCTGATTTTTAGCAGTTTGAAAATAGAATGTGAAATTTATGAGTGGATTGTTGGGTTGACCAAACTTTCTGACATGGGAAGCCTCAAAAAAAGTAAGAAGTTTAAAGCATTTGGCAGGATTGGAGATAGAACAAGATTAAAATACTATAAGACAAAAAGAACATATGAATTCTTAGAGTATTAATACCAGGTAACACATAATATGTTTGTTTTATTTATATATAAAGAATATTATATGCTTTTTATATTGAGTTATCCTTTTCTTTATTTGATTATTTTATTATCCTATTTATCAGAACTGTCTATCAAGAAATTTTGAAGAGAAATTTACTTTGATTCTCATTCCTCCTTTTGATTCTCATATTTCCTTCCCATTGACATTTGAGATCTAAAGGAAACACTCTCTAAAGGTAAAATATCAAATGCCATAAGGAATAGAAAGGGAAGATTGATGAGAATATGTCTGCTTATAAGAATAGCAATGTGGCCATGTATTTTCAGTAATAGACAACTATATTTACTCAAAACCTATTACAAAAACTTGAGAGACTAATATGAAGTGTCTGTTTTTGCACAGGATGTCCAGCATCTCTTTCACCACCTCCAGGTAAGAATACCTTCACTTGAAAATCAAATCATTCTCCATTAATGATTCATCTTGTAAATCAAGCTTCAGAGGTCATACTAATAAAAGTCACTAGCTAAGGAAGTGTTATAGAATAGGAAAACTTGAAGTGGATGAATTTTGCTTTTATTTACCAAATAGTGAATGAATGTCTGTTTCATCACACGCAAACTAATAAAGCCAAACCGAACAAATGTATTTTGTCTCTTAGTCAAAATAGAATTTACTTACACAAAAAAGTGTTTCATGTAACTATATGATATCCTGATTGAAATATTGCCTTTTTTTTTAAACTAGATAATTCCAGCTATTTTTGAGGACCAAATTTTAGCAACAAAAATTAGGGATAATCAGAATTTAATAATTTTAGCAGACTTTGAGTTTCTCTAAAATTATGAAGCCAATGTGGCGTGCTTTCTATTAAGTGGTGAAATTACAAAAAATATCTTTTTATAATATTAGCATACAGTGGGAGAAAGGATATTTTCAAAGAAACAATTTTCATGTAAGGCTGAAAATAAATTTCACAGTGAAATATGTGACCTATGTATTATATAGCCAACACATGCTATGTGTTACACATCTTACATATATTGTATACTTTGGAAGAATTCTCAAGTATTTCATTAGAGAACTGGAGTTTGAGAATAGTAAGTAAGCTAGTTTAGGGTATATACATCAAAGAAGAGAGACAAGGTTGAGATGATAGACTGGAGACACATTATGGCAACCTCAGAAGCCAGATGCTAAAATAAAATATTTAGTTTACAGGACTATAAGAAGTATCTAATCAAGGCAATGATGAGATGAAAAGTAGGCTTTAGGAAAACTATCCTACCTGTGACATAGAGAATTGACTGGATCAGGAAGAGGTCTAAGTCAGAGCAACCCATAAAAAAGCCAATTATGCCAGACCAAAAATACTAAGGTCCTAGAATAGTATTATAATAAGTAAAACCAGGAAAAGAAGGGATTCAAGTGAGGATAAAGATACAAGGTTTTGCAGAGGGTTCAATGCCAAATGATGAGAAGGGAAACAATATGACCTCTAAGTTTTTAGGCTTAAGTAATTAAAAGAATAGTTTAGGCCTTAATAGGAGATGGGTTTCTATGGTGGCTCAGATGGTAAAGAATCTGCCTGTAATGTAGGAGACCTGGGTTCAATCCCTGTGGTGGGAATATCCCCTGGAGAAGGGAATGGCAACCCACTTCAGTGTTCTTGCCATGGACAGAGGAGCCTGGTGGGCTACAGGCCTTGGGGTCTCAAAGAGTCGAACAAGACTGAGTGACTAGCACTTTCACTTTAATAGGAGGTGGCCAATTTAGAAGAAAAACTGGTTTTGAAGGAAATATGATTTAATCTGTTTTGTGCACTTTGAGTTTGAGGTTCTTTAAAATCTGCTGGGATGCTGTTTATTAGGCTGAGGGAGATCTGGGTCCATAGGCCACAAGAGATGTCTGTTCAGAAGTTTGAGAGTATTCACTTGACTCTTGGCACAACAGAACCTTGAGCACTAGGACCAAGGAAGAAGGAACAGTGACCCCACAGGAGACTTGCCTGTGGGTGTCCAGGAGTCTCTAGCAAAGGTGTGGGTCAGTGGTGGCCTGCTGCGGGATTGGGGGCATAGTCTGTGGCAGTACATGCATAGGATCTTTTGAGGGAAGTCACCATTATCTTCATTACCTCCACCATAGTTTAAGTGTTAATTGCTCAGTCATGCCTGGCTCTTTGTGACCCCATGGATTGCAACCCACCAGGCTCCTTTGCCCATGAGATTTTCCAGGAAAGGATACTGGAGTGGGTTGCCATTTCCTTCTCCAGGGGATCTTCCCAACCCAGGGATCCCAGGTCTCCTGCACTGCAGGCAGATTCTTTACCAGCTGAGCTACAAGGGAAGCCCACCATAGTTTGGCCCCATGTAAATAGCAGAGAGGGAACACAACTCCACCCATCAACAGAAAATTGGATTAAAAATTTACTGAGCATGGTCCCACCCATCAGAATAAGATCCAGTATCCCCCTCAGTCAGTCTATCCCATCAGGAAACTTCTATAGGCCTCTTATCCTTCTTCATCTGAGGGCAGACAGACTGAAAACCACAATCACAGAAAACTAACCAATCTAATCACATGGACCACAGCCTTGTCTAAATCAATGAAACTATGAGCTTCTGCCTTGTAGGGCCACCCAAGACAGATAGGTCATGGTGGTGAGTTCTGACAAAATGTGGTCCACTGGAGAAGGGAATAGAAAACACTTCAGTATTCCTGCCTTGAAAACCCCATGAATAATATGAAAATACAAAAACACAGGACACTGAAAGATGAAATCCCTAAGTCGAGAGGTGCCCAATATGCTACTGGAGATCAGTGGAGAAAAAACTCCAGAAAGAATGAAGAGACAGAGCTAAAGCAAAAGCATCACCCAGTTGTGGATGTGACTTGTGATGGAAGCAAGGTCCGATGCTGTAAAGAGCAATATTGTATAGGAACCTGGAATGTTAGGTGCATGAATCAAGGCAAATTGGAAGTTATCAAAAACGAGATAGCAAGAGTGAATGTCGAAATTTTAGGAATCAGAGAACTAAAATGGACTGGAATGATGAATTTAACTCAGATGACCATTATATCTACTACTGTGGGCAAGAAACCCTTAGAAGAAATGGAGTAACCATCATAGTCAACAAGATAGTCCAAAATGCAGTACTTGGATGCAATCTCAAAAATGACAGTGATCTCTGTTCATTTCCAAGGCAACCCATTCAGTGTCATGGTAATCCAAGTCTATGCCCCAACCAGTAAAGCTGAAGAGGCTGAAGTTGAACGGTTCTATGAAAGCCTACAAGACCTTCTAGAATTAACACCCAAAAAAGATGTCCTGTCATTATAGGGAACTGGAATGCAAAAGTAGGAAGTCAAGAAACACCTGGAGTAACAGGCAAATTTGACCTTGGAGTACAGAATGAAGCAGGGCAAAGGCTAATAGAGTTTTGCCAAGAGAATGCACTGGTCATAGCAAACACCCTCTTCCAACAACACAAGAGAAGATTCTAAACATGGACATTACCAGATGGTCAACACTGAAATCAGATTGATTATATTCTTTGCAGTCAAAGATGTAGAACTCTATACAGTCAGCAAAAACAAGAGCAGGAGCTGACTGTGGCTCAGATCATTAACTCCTTATTGCCAAATTCAGACTTAAATTGAAGAAAGTAGGGAAAACTCCTAGACCATTGAGGTATGACCTAAATCAAATCCCTTATGATTATACAGTGGAAGTGAGAAATAGATTTAAGGGACTAGATCTGATAGATAGAGTGCCTGATGAACTATGCACAGGGTTTGTGACACTGTACAGGAGATAGGGATTAAGACCATCCCCAAGGAAAAGAAATACAAAAATGCAAAATGGCTGTCTGGGGAGGCCTTACAAATAGCTGTGAAAAGAAGAGGAGCAAAAAGCAAAGGAGAAAAGGAAAGATATACCCATTTGAATGCAGAATTCCAAAGAATAGCAAGGAGAGATAAGAAAGCCCTCTTCAGTGATCAATGCAAAGAAATAGAGGAAAAGAACAGAATGGGAAAGACTAGAGATCTCTTCAAGAAATAGGGGACATTACATGCAAAGATGGGCTCTGTAAAGGACAGAAATGGTATGGACCTAACAGAAGCAGAAGATATTAAGAAGAGGTGGCAAGAATACACAGAAGAACTGTACAAAAAAGATCTTCATGACCCAGATAATCATGATAGTGTGATCACTCACCTAGAGCCAGACATCCTGGAATGCAAAGTCAAGTGGGCCTTAGGAAGCATCACTATGAACAAAGCTAGTGGAGGTGATGGAATTCCAGTTGAGCTATTCCAAATCCTAAAAGATGATTCTGTGGAAGTGCTGCACTCAATATGCCAGCAAATCTGGAAAACTCAGCAGTGGCCACAGGACTAGAAAAGGTCAGTTTTCATTCCAATCTGAAAGAAAAGCAATGCCAAAGAATTCTCAAAATACCACACAATTGCACTCATCTCACACGCTAGTAAAGTAATGCTCAAAATTCTCCAAGCCAGGCTTCAGCAATACGTGAACCATGAAAGTCCAGATGTTCAAGCTGGTTTTAGAAAAGGCAGAGGAACCAGAGATCAAATTGCCAACATCCGCTGGATCATGGAAAAAGCAAGAGAGTTCNGAAAGGCAATGCCAAAGAATTCTCAAACTACCACACAATTGCACTCATCTCACATGCTAGTAAAGTAATGCTCAAAATTCTCCAAGCAAGGCTTCAACAATACATTAACTATGAATTTCCTGATGTTCAAGCTGGCTTTGAAAAGGCAGAGGAACCAGAGATCAAATTGCCAACATCCGTTGGATCATCAAAAAAGCAAGAGTTCCAGAAAAACATCTACTTCTGCTTAATTGACTATGCCAAAGTCTTTGACTGTGTGGATCACAATAAACTGTGGAAAATTCTTCAAGAGATGGGAATACCAGATCACCTGACCTGCCTCTTGAGAAATCTGTATGCAGGTGAAGAAGCAACAGTTAGAACTGGACATGGAACAACAGACTGGTTCCAAATCAGGAAAGGAGTACGTCAAGGGTGTATATTGTCACCCTGCTTGCTTAACTTATATGCAGGGTACATCATGAGATATGCTGTGCTGGATGAAGCACAAGGTGGAATCAAGATGCTGGGAGAAATATCAATAACCTCAGATATGCAGATGACACCACCCTTATGGCAGAAAGTGAAGAAGAACTAAAGAAACTCTTGATGAAAGTGAAAGAGGAGCTTGAAAAAATTGGCTTAAAGCTCACATTCAGTAAACAAAGATCATGGCATCCAATCCCATTAGTTCACGGCAAATAGATGGAGAAAGAGTGGAAACAGTGGCAGACTTTATTTTGGGGGGCTCCAAAATCACTGCAGATGGTAATTGCAGCCATGAAATAGAAAGATACTTGCTCCTTTGAAAAAAAGTTATGACCAACCTAGACAGCATATTAAAAAGCAGAGATGTTACTATTCCAAGAAAGGTTCATCTAGTCAAGACTATGGTTTTTCCAGTAAGTCATGTATGGATGTGAGAGTTGGACTATAAAGAAAGATGAGCACCAAAGAATTGATGCTTTTGAACTGTGGTGTTGGAGAAGACTCTTGAGAGTCCCTTGGACTGCAAGGAGATCCAACCAATCCATCCTTAAGGAAATCAGTCCTGAATATTCATTGGAAAGACTGATTTTGAAGCTGAAACTCCAATACTTCGGCCACCTGATGTGAAGAGCTGACTCATTTGAAAAGACTCTGATGCTGGGAAAGATTGAAGGCCAGAGGAGAAGGTGACTATAGAGCATGAGATGGCATCACCGACTCAATGGACATGAGATCGGGTAATTTCCGTGAGTTGGTGATGGACAGGGAAGCCTGGTGTGCTGCAGTCCATGGGGCTGCAAAGTGGCGGACACGACTGAGTGACTGAACTGAACTGAACTTGACATTTAGTGGATGCTGTAAAGATGGAGAAAAGTATCAGGGGAAAAGAATAGAGACAAAATGAGAGGGATGAGAAAGATCTGCTATTAGAGAGGAATTTCTGAGTGTTCAGTCTGAAGGAGTAATATTTTCAAGGTGAGAGTTTTAAAATGTTAGCTATTGTAGAGAAGTTGAAGAACTGATAAAGAGACCTTTAGACTGATAATTATGAGGTCTGAGTGACTTGTAGGATTGTGAAGGCAGAAGTCAGAAAGTGACACAAAAGGCGAACAGTAGCCATAGGTTTATTGACTACTGACAGGAGAGATCAAGATTTATCCTTTCTGAGGAGTGTAAAATTAGGAAATATATATATGCTTGCTAGGGACAGTTTGCTCAAAGTAGGTGGACGTGATTGATTTACCTTAAGGCACCTTACAACCCTTCATAATATATCTCTGAAATCCTAGTGCCAATTCAGGTTTGGTCAACCTAGTGGTTATCTACAAATAGCAGACAATTATATTTTGCCAGATTTAATTAGTATTTGTCATTTCATGCTAACAGCTTGTTATGGTCCACTGGGAGAAAAGAAGTCAGTAAGTACACAATTTGTCTCTACTTTAATACAAACTTGCTGTCATTCGTATGTTTGAATAGAAGTCTAAATTTGGATTGTATTTGTAGCCTGGAGACATATGGACTGCCAATTGCCACAAATGCACCTGTACTGATGCAGAGACTGTAGACTGTAAACTCAAGGAGTGTCCTTCTCCACCCACATGCAAACCTGAAGAGAGACTTGTAAAGTTCAAAGATAATGATACCTGCTGTGAAATTGGATACTGTGGTATGTATTCATAATACCTTGTTTTCTTTTCTACTTTATTTTTATTGAGACATAATCGACATAAAACAGTATTAGTTTCAGGCATGCAACATAATGATTCCATATATATATGCATATACATGTGTGTATATATATATATATATATACTGCAAAGTGATCAACACAGTAAGTCTAGTTAACACCACCTATAGTTACAATATTTTTCCTTGGAATGAGAACTTTTAAGATCTACTTTCTTAGCAATATAATGCATTATTTGATTTGAATTGAAGTGATGAGACCAGATGCCATGATCTTAGTTTTCTGAATGTTGAGCTTTAAGCCAACTTTTTCACTCTCCACTTTCACTTTCATCAAGAGGCTTTTTAGTTCCTCTTCACTTTCTGCCATAAAGGTGGTGTCATCTGCATATCTGAGGTTATTGGTATGTTAGGAAATACATAAAACAGAGCCTATATTTAATAATAATTTAATTTGGTAAAATTAATTTAATAATTTACTTTGGGGCTTCCCTGATAACTCAACTGGTAAAGAATCTGCCTGCAGTTCAGGAGACCCTGGTTAAACTCCTGGGTTGGGAAGATCCACTGGAGAAGGGATAGGCTACCCACTCCAGTGTTCTTGGGCTTCCTTTGTGGCTCAGCTGGTAAAGAATCCACCTTCAGTGCAGGAGTCCTGGGTTTGATCCCTGGGTTGGGAAGATCCCCTGAAGAAGGGAAAGGCTACCCACTCCGGTATTCTGGCCTAGAGAATTCCTAGGACTATATAGTCCATGGGATCTCAAAGAATTGGACAGGACTGAGTGACTTTCACTTTACTTTGGTTACTCATTTCTTATACTCACATTTCTACTTGGGCTTCTTAAATTTTAGTTTCTAAAGGTGATCTGATGAAAATCTATGACAGTTTTGGAATATAAAATATGATATTTAAAGAACAAAGCAAAATTATACCTCTAATCAATTACATGCAAAACAGTTGAAATAATAATATTTGAGCTTACCTGAAAGTTCACTTTGTGGGTTGAGGGCCTGATATAAATGGAATTTCCCAAACTGATGTTTGAATTTTGTATATAAAATAATTATAAAGCAATCTGAGTAGCAATCTAGAGAGCTTTAAAAGCATAAAAACATAGGCAAAGGTAGAAGACATATTGTGGGATTTTTTTTAATCCTTGAAAAATATAGAACTACTGTAGATGAATCTTAATTTGTGGATTGAAAATCTTGACACATTCTGTGCCCCTAGTGAAGATCTTTGATTATTCATGGAAGTCTTTAACCTACTTTTTCTTACATATTAATCTAATAGCTCAAAGTGTCTCTGGAAATTCACTAAACATTACAAATTTGAAAAAATGTACAGGACTTATTGTCAACCTGAAACAGAAATGAAGATCAATAATCATTAGTTCCCTCCTCCTCCCCACCTTCCAGGTTGGTGCTTCATTTTCTGACCCTAACAACCCGTGTATCTCTTACTCCTGCCACATCACTGGTTTCGTTGCCATGGTTCAAGACTGCCCGAAACAGACCTGGTGTGCAGAAGTAAGTCATCTTCTTAAGTAATAATAATCAGCAAGATTGACTTCTTATGATAAATATAAATACAACTAGCTTTATTCCTTATTTGTAAAAGTTTTTGCCTAGCAACAGACATAAATCTCTTACTGATTTCATTCCAGTATGTCATCTACCTTTTGTTGCCAAGTATACTTTTCATATCAAATATGTATTTGCAGGCTCTATAAAACTTCATCTAGTGCTATTCTAGAAGTAAGTTACTGTAGAAAGAGTGTTGCTATATTTTAAACAACAACAACAAAAAGCTAGTATTTTTCAAGGTCATGGCTTCAGGTTAATAATTTTCTATAAAAGAACACATTTTAAAATAGAATCACATAAGTATGTACAGCTCAGATTACTCTTTGTGTCACAGCTTTTATCCCCTGAAAATAAGAGGAGAGTTTTGCATTAATGAATGCTTAAGATTAAATTATTAAGGAAGTTTTAGATTTCACTAACTTTTTTCCTGAAGATATAATTGATAACATAAAGTTTTATTTTAGACTGCCAACTTTGGATTTAGAGATTTACTGAGTTTTTACTTCAGACAGTGATAAATTTCAGATTATACTAATGTAAGGTACAAATCTTGCTTGTGAGAAACTTAACTGCTGAGTCATAATGTCATTATTAAAGTATATTTTTCAATTAAGGGAGGAGTATTCTTTTATTCTTGGGCATTTTATTTTAAAGAGGAATTTAGTTTAAGTGTTTTTCCATTTCTACCCACTGTTGAAAAGTTTGATGTTAATAATCTCACTTTTATTACTATGCTTTCCTCTCTGTGCTGATTGGATCTGAGATCTGCATGTTTATCTGTTCCCTTCCTTCCTTTGTAATGTTATTTCAGTAAATTAACAAATACTTTATTATTTATAGAAAAATACAGGATTTTTTCAGTCATTTTCTTTTTCTCTGACTCCTATAGGAAGACAGAGTCTATGATTCAACAAAATGTTGCTATACATGTAAGTAAAATTAAATTCCACATATGAGAGAAATGTAAACTGTTAACAAAAATTTAGTGTTTCTTTAAACAAAATGACAGATCATTAATACAAAGTCTCCTGTGTTTTTAACACAACCAATAATCTAACCCATATGCATACCGATGATTAATATAATGCATTATATTTTCTTACTCATGTTGGGTGCAACACTTTTCCAAGTAAAAACCAGTGATGTTTACAAGGGTGAAAATTTAATTTTTATGGAAACAGTTTTGTTTGCTCTCCTAACATTTGGCAAATTATATTGTAAATTGTTGTATTCGATCATAAGGATGATCAGCAATGAGAAAATAGATGTGCGAAACAACCATCCCCCTATTTTTCCTCCTCCCCTCTTTCCTCCTTCCTCTTACCTTCTTCCCTTTCTTTTCCTTCTTTTCCTTCCCCTTCTCCTATGATAGTAATAATAGAATAATAATAACATTTATTGACTATTACCCTGGTACCTTGTGCTGGGTGCTGAGATAGTCCCTCTATACCATTGTGAAATATTTGTTATTATTCTCTACTTTATGATTAGGAAAATTGAGACTTAGAAATTGTTAATGTTAAACCTCATTTCTGACTCTGTTTTCCATTTTCTTTTAGGTAAACCTAATTGCAGATCTTCATCTGTGAATGTGACAGTTAACTACAATGGTTGCAAGAAAAAAGTTGAGATGGCAAGATGCACAGGGGAATGCAAGAAAACCATCAAGTAAGTTTCTCTTTGTATGTTAAGTCTGTAACATTGTGGAGAAAATTAAGCTTTGAAAACATTACATGAATAAATATTTACATGAGATCTAATTATCAGGACCTGATTCAAATAAAATATTAATATCTACAAAATAAAATAAACATTTTAAATAGCAATTAAGCATTTTGAAGTGTTTTTCTATATAAGTCAGACATAATATGTTTATGGCAAATGAATTTATTTTCATAAGGTGATTACACACAGATGTCAAGCAAATACTCTTGCTTTAAAGTGTTTTTAAAAATGTCACTTGCATTTTAAACATAGCATATATTGCATGTTTTTCCTTTTGTATACTTTCACATGTAGATTAATATATGGAGAATAGTAATTTGGTATTAAGTTGTATATTTTTAAAATGCTCTGTTTATATTTTTATACCATATTGCTCTAACTATGAGATTGCAATCTTCACTTTTTTGGTCTTATGTACCAATTACTATGAATCCATAGCAGAAATATACAATGAAGGCAAATAATAAATTGGCTGGAAGACTTGCTAAATCACTTAGACAATTGGAATCTGAGCACTGATGTCAATTTATTTCAGAAAGCATTCTGAAAATATTTATCACTGAACTTTTTTTTTTCTTTTAGGTATGATTATGATATCTTTCAGTTGAAAAATTCATGCCTTTGCTGCCAAGAAGAAAACTATGAGTATAGGGAAATTGATCTTGACTGTCCTGATGGTGGTACAATACCTTATAGGTACAGGCATATCACTACATGTTCCTGTTTAGACATATGCCAACAGTCTATGACTTCAACAGTCAGTTAATAATAAATGGCCTTACCTTTCCTGTTGTAAAAGACCAGGTATTTATTTTATAAGTGAACAAAAATAATGACTAAATTGTGAAAATAACTAAACATTTACATATTGCTCAAAAAGTGAGTTGTCATTATGAGGTCTTTTGTTCTTTGACTGACTGGATCTAAAAAATAAAAACAGCTTTGCAAGCAATTAGTGAATGTGTGTATTTATTTGGTAGCAGTAAAAATTCTGGAAGTCAAGGAGAAACTGAGTCATGTCATGGCTCTCCAGTATATTTGTCTTCTTCTCTTCATCTGGATGAGGCCATTATCCTGTTTTGTTCCTTCACTTCATGATTAAACTTATGAAAATATGAATTTTGTGCATCACCCCTTTCATCTATGACACCTCCCTCTGCTTAGGATACTGGTGATCTTCTTCTAGTTTTTTCCTGTAGGTTCTGATATCATTTTCACTCTTCCATTCTTGAAACATTTTCCTTGCAGTTTCTATGACATCATTTTTAATTAGCATTCCTATATTCCCTTGGTAGTCAGAATTGGTCATCCCAGACAATATGATGATGGAGACAGAATTTTCAGCCTAAACAGGCTGTTCAAAGTCACAAAAGACCCAAAATGGCTATAAAGGACTTTAAACAAAGGAGATATAATGTAATATAAATGTTGATTTCTGATTCATGTAATATATCACACTGTGCAGTCAACATATTAGCTTCACAGGTTAGTATCCCTCAGTTGGTGTTAGTGAGCAGCTCCCAAAGTCCAGATTTTAGGTTTAACATGTATGAAGAATAAGACAATTTCACTGAGGCTGTATGCACCTATTGCCTTTTGCTCTTCATTTTGAAAAATTTTTTTCAGTTGAAAAGAGTTCTGTACATCAGTTCATGGTAATAAATAAAATATTCAATAATCCATGGATAAAAGTACTTCCTAAGACATGTTAAGCACAAAAGGAAAATTCAAATCAATAATTGGTTATATTGGAGAAAACAAGTACTGATCTCTCCCCCCATCAGAAAAGGATCAAAGTTGTCCACCTGTTACCTGGAGGCTGGCTGGTAGATTAGAAAGCAGGTACTGAGTTGGAATCGATATCTATATTGATTCCAAACCAATATTTGGAAACAAATTTCTAGGATCCACCCATTTTGTTTCATTGATTATAGAAATACCTAGACGAGCAGCTTCAGTTCCAGTTGCCATCAAATTACACTTATTGTGAAGGATATTGTGAGGCATTGTCCAGAGTCCCCTTTAAAAATAAAAGGTTCATTTTCCCAACTTTTGAGAGTGCTCCCAGAAGATTTCTTATGGCTCCCTGCTTCCTTCAGGGATTGCCTCAGTTAAGGAAACCATGTCTTTCAATGTCATGGCCCCTTTCTGGAAAAAAAGTGGAGCATCCAGTGGCTGAGGGATGGTAGGAAGGTTTGGCCCTCTTATCACAATTTGGATCTTAAGAATGCCCTGAAAAGCTGACCAAGGCTTTCATTGAAGACACTTAATGGCTTGATTTCTCCCTCTAGCCAGCCTTGATTCCTACTTTCTCTTCCACAATTTTGGATTCCAAGAGCTTCCCTAATATGTTTGTTAATATCTATCTCAGAGTCTGATCCTAGGGAATTCAATCTTCATTACTTATAGAAATTCAGAATCATTCTCTAGGGTCAGTCCACTGTTTGTAACATTCCAGCTTGAGAACTGAATAGGGGAAGAATGCAGAAATAAGACTGTATCTCTCATTTTGATGGTGGCTTTGAGTTAAACGTATGAGACCTCCACCACTGTCTTGATCTCTCATTTTCTCTCCCCAACCTACTTTCTCTTCCACAATTTTGGATTCCAAGAGCTTCCCTAATATGTTTGTTAATATCTATCTCAGAGTCTGATCCTAAGGAATTCAATCTTCATTACTTATAGAAATTCAGAATCATTCTCTAGGGTCAGTCCACTGTTTGTAACATTCCACCTTGAGAACTGAATAGGGGAAGAATGCAGAAATAAGACTATATCTCTCATTTTGATGGTGGCTTTGAGTTAAACGTATGAGACCTCCACCACTGTCTTGATCTCTCATTTTCTCTCCCCATCTTTCCCTTATATAATTAAAAAATATTTTTTTGTATGCCAACAAGACCATTTTAATGGCTTTAAAAGACAAATGGTGCTATTATAAAATTAATGAGAGGAAAGTTGAACATTAACAGTCACAATCTAGAATTATAATTTTGTTAGAATGCCTTTAGAACTTAATCAATATTCCTGACTATTCTAATATTTCTCTCCCAATGTGTAATTCATACCACAATACTGGTCACTATCCTCTTGTTTGCCTTTGTATGCTTCATAGTCTTACATATAGTTTAGTAAAATATCACTTTATTGAGCGATGATTGGTATATAAAGAGCTGTACATGGAATTGAGTAAGATGGTGGCATATGAGGTTCCTAACTTCTCTCTTCCATTTGGATATACTAAATGAACAACTGTACATGGAGCAACTCCCTTTGAAAGAAATTCCTAAATTAGTTGAGTGATTCCTACACACTGGTTAAACAAAAAAATATTCACAGTGAAATGAACAGTAAACCCTGAGATACTCTCTTTCTTGCCTGGCAAAGAAATATAGCAACTCTTTCCTTCTCCTCCAAAGCTCTGTCTCTGTATTTCTGTTTGGTATTTGTGCACAGACAGCCAATATCCTTTGGCAACAGGTTCAAGAGTTAGAGGACTGGGGGAAAAAGAGACTCCATACTTAAAGAGTCAGTCACTCAATTGTATATAGCCCACCAGGCGCCTCTCTCCATGGAATTCTCCAGGCAAGAATATTGGAGTGGGTAACCATTCCCTTCTCTAGGGCATCTTCCTGATCCAGGGATTGAACTCGGGTCTCCTGCATTGCAGGTAGACTGTTTATCATCTGATCCACCAACAAAAATCTCACGTCTCCAGGACCCAGAGCAAGAGCAATAATTTGAAAGAAGTCAGCATCAGACTTACCTGCTTTTCTGGAGAGTCAGGAAGAAATTGGAGCTCACTCTGAGGACAGAGCCAATGGCATCAGCAATTTTGTGCAGCTTGTTGTACCACATGGAGACTGGTACTGTCAAACTCCATTTTATAATCCTTTCTCTAGCTTATTAGCCTCAGAACAGGATGGAGATGTCTCTTACCAAACAATTCACTAGGTTGGTACATAGCCGCATCCACTAGAAGGCAGACTGTCTTTAGATCCCCTGAGGCTTCAGCCACCTTGGATGTGGCCCAGCTCACCAGAGGGCCTAAGACCTGTATCATACATGGGCCTAGGTCCCGCGTTATCATTGTGCATGCACTGTACCAGACACCGCCCCCAGGCCTTGCATTCAGAGATCCTGGGACCTAGTTCCACTCACCAGTGGGCACCCATCAGCCCCAGAACACCTGACCCTATCCACCAGCTAGCCTGCTCTAACCTCAGGACCAGCCTCATCTATTAGTGGGCAGACACAAGTCACAGGACAACCACAGACCTGAAGCCTGTGGACCCAGCCCGCCTAACAGGACAGCACTTACCCTGGACTGGCTGGGCCCTTCTCCCATCCATTAGGAGGACAACACAAGTTTCAGGACACTCTAAACCTTGCAGTCAACTGTGTCAGGAATCAGCCCCATCCATCAGCTGCCTGACACCACCTTAGGACCCCTGGGTCCTGTGGTCAGACCCCAGGACATGGCTTTGCCAGCCAGTAGGCTGGCACTAACTTCAGGATCAGATTTACAAACCAGTGGGCAGGTGTCAGCCCCGTGGTCTCCTGGTCCATAACCCTTCCCACCGTGAGCCAGCACTAGGCCCTGGGTACCTCAGAGCACTGTACCCAGCTGCATCATGACCCAGCCTCATCACACAATGGCTGACAGCCTCCACACAAAGCAGAATATGGCAACCAACTAGTTCAGGGGCCAATGAAACTTACCAATGAAGCTGACTACTCTTGCCAGAGTAATCAGCCTGCCACAAAAGAAGAATTAATGCAGCCCATATAAGAGGAACCCTAGACCACATAGCTCTAGTGTTCAGAGGGGAATGTGCTGCTTGGATGCATAGAACATCTCCTACCAGATACGTAGAAATAAAGACAATTAAGTTTGGCAATCGGGGTAATCAGGGAACATATTCCAAAGGAAAGAACAAGATAAAACCTCAGAAGAAGAATGAAGTAAAGTGGAAAACAGCAATCTATCCAAGAACTCCTTATTGCCAAATTCAGAGTTAAATTGAAGAAAGTAGGGAAAGCAACTAGACCATTCAGGTATGACCTAAATCAAATCCCTTACAATTATACAGTAGAAATGACAAATAGATTCAAGGGATTAGATCTGACAGACAGACTGCCTGAAGAACTATGAACGGAGGTTTGTGACATTGAACAGGAGGCAGTGATCAAAATCATCCCCATGAAAAAGAAATGCAAAAAGGCAAAATGGTTTTCTGAGGAGGCCTTACAAATTACTGAGAAAAGAAGTGAAAGGCAAAGGAGAAAAGAAAAGATATATCAATTTGAATGCAGAGTTCCAAAGAATAGCAAGGAGAGATAAGAGAGACTTCCTCAGTGATCAATGCAAAGAAATAGAGGAAAATAATAGAAAGGGAAATACTGGAGATCGCTTCAAGAAAATTAGAGATACCAAGGGAACATTTCATGCAAAGATGGGCTCAATAAAAGACAGAAATTGTATGGACCTAACAGAAGCAGAAAAGATTAAGAAGAGGTGGCAAAAATACACAGAAGAACTGTACAAAAAAGATCATGACCTAGATAACGATGATGGTGTGATCACTCACCTAGAGCCAGACATCCTGGAATGTGAAGTCAAGTGGCCCTTAGGAAGAATTGCTATGAACAAAGCTAGTGGAAGAGATGGAATTCCAGCTGGGCTATTTCAAATCCTAAAAGATGATGCTGAGATAGTGCTGCCCTCAATATGCCAACCAAATTTGAAAACTTGGCAGTGGCCACAGAACTGGAAAAGGTCAGTTTTCATTCCAATACCAAAGAAAGACAATGCCAAAGAAAGTTCAAACTACCACACAATTGCACTCATCTCATATGCTAGCATGGAGAAGGCAATGGCACCCCATTCCAGTACTCTTGCCTGGAAAATCCCATGGACGGAGGAGCCTGGAAAGCTGCAGTCCATGGGGTCGCTGAGGGTCAGACACGACTGAGCGACTTCACTTTCACTTTTCACTTTCATGCATTGGAGAAGGAAATGGCAACCCACCCCAGGGTTGTTGCTTGGAGAATCCCAGGGACAGGGGAGCCTGGTGGGCTGCCATCTATGGGGTCGCAGAGTCGGACACTACTGAAGTGACTTAGCAGTAGCAGCATATACTAGCAAAGTAATGCTCAAAATTCTCCAAGCCAGGCTTCAACAGTACATGAATCGTGAACTTCCAGATGTTCAGCTGGGTTTAGAAAAGGCAGAGGAACCAGAGATCAAATTGCCAACATCAGCTGGACAATTGAAAAAGCAAGAGAGTTCCAGAAAAACATCTGCTTCTGCTTTATTGACTATGCCAAAGACTTTGACTGTATGGATGACAACAAACTGTGGAAAATTCTTAAAGAGACAGGAATATCAGACCACCTTACCTGCCTTCTGAGAAATCTGTATGCAGGTCAAGAAGCAAGTTAGAACTGTACATGGAACAACAGACTGGTTCCAAATCAAGAAAGGAGTATGTCGAGGCTGTATACTGTCACCCTGCTTATTTAACTTATATGCGGAGTAGAGCATGAGAAATGCTAGGCTGGATGAAGCACAAACTCAAATCAAGGTTGGTGGGAGAAAAATCAATAACCTCAGATATGCAGATGACACCACCCTTATGGCAGAAAGTGACAAATAACTAAAGAACCTTTTGATATAGTGAAAGAGAAGAGAGAAAAAGTTGGCTTAAAACTCAACATTCAAAAAACTAAGATCATGGCATCTGGTCCCATCACTTCATAGCAAATAGATAGGGAAGCAGTGGAAACAGTGAGAGACTTAATTTTCTTGGGCTCCAAAATCACTGCAGGTGACTGCGGCCATGAAATAAAAAGATGCATGTTCTTTGACCAACCTAGATAGCATATTAAAAAAGAGACATTATTTTGCCAACAAAGGTCCATCTAGTCAAAGCTCTGGTTTTTCCAGTGGTTGTTTATGAATGTGAGAGTTGGACTATAAAGAAAGCTGAACGCTGAAGAATTGATGCTTTTGAATTGTGGTGTTGGAGAAGACTCTTGAGAGTCCTTTGGATTTCAAGGAGATCCAACCAGTCCATCCTAAATTTAGGAAATAAATCCTGAATATTAATTGGAAGGAAAGATGCTGAAGCTGAAACTCCAGTACTTTGGCCACCTGATGCAAAGAATTGACTCATTAGGAAAGACCCTGATTCTGGGAAAGATTGAAAGCAGGAGGCAAAGGGGATGACAGAGGATGAGATGGCTGGATGGCATCACCAACTCAATGGACATGAGCTTACTCAGTAAGCTCCAGGAGTTGGTGATGGACAGGGAAGACTGGCCTGCTGCACTCCATGGGTTTGCAAAGAGTGGGACACGACTGAGTGACTGAACTGAACTGATCCAGGAAAGAGTTCAGGGTAATTATTGTAAAGATGATCAAACTACTTGAGGGAAAAGTAGATGCACAGGATAAGAAAGAATGTTTTAAATACAGGTTAAGAAAATATGAAGAAAAACAAAACAGGGATAAGGAATACTATATCTAAAATGAAGAATAACTAGAAGGAATCAAACTGTAATAAATAACAGTTAAGGTATTAAATCATCCACACACAGAGCTAGTAGGAAGTTTAAAAGACAAAATTAGTAAAATTATTTATATTCACAGTAAGCAGTTAAGAGATATACAAAATAAATGGATGTAAAATATGATGTTGAAAGTATTAATTGTGAGGAGAGAACAAATGCAGTATTGTTAAATACATTTAAAATTGAAAGATCAACTAAAACAATCAAGTATATAATATATATCTTTATAACATATAAATATTTATATATTTAAACTTTATGGTATCCACAAATCAAAAATCTGTAATACACACACACAAAGAAAAAAGATTCCAAGCATAACACTAAAGATAGTCATTAAATCACAAGAGAAAAGAATCATAGAAGAGAAAAGGAACAAAAGAAAAGAGCTCCAAAACTAAAAACAACCCATCCCAAAACAACTTACAAAATGTTGATCAAAATATACATATCAATAAGAACTTTAAATGCAAATGAACAAAATGTTCCAATAAAAAAAATATAGAGTGGCTGAATGGATACAAAAAGGAGATCTGTATACTGCTGTCTACAAGAGACTCCTTCATATCTAAAGACACAACGAGGGGATGGAAAAAGGTAGTTCATGCAAATGAAAATCAAAAGAAAGTCAGATTAGCAATACTCACATCAGACAAAGTAGAGTTTGAAAAAAAAAGACTGATGCTAAAGAAACAAAGAAGGATGTTATATAATGACTAGTCTGTAAAAAAGATATAACAATTATAAATGTATATGTATCCAGCATCAGTTCAGTTCAGTCGCTCAGTCATGTCTGACTCTTTGCGACCCCATGAATTGCAGCAAGCCAGGCCTCCCTGTCATACATAACCACTGGGAAAATCATAGCCTTGACTAGATGAAACTTTGTTGGCAAAGTAATATCTCTGCTTTTGAATATGCTATCTAAGTTGGTCATAACTTTCCTTCCAAGGAGTAAGCGTCTTTTAATTTCATAGCTGCAGTCACCATGAAAGTGATCGCAGTGCCCAAAATAAAGTCTGATACTATTTCCACTGTTTCCTCATCTATTTCCCACGAAGTGAGAATACACAGAAGAACTGTACAAAAAAGATCTTCATGACCCAGATAATTACGATGGTGTGATCACTCACCTAGAGCCAGACATCCTGGAATGTGAAGTCAAGTGGGCCTTAGAAAGCATCACTATGAACAAAACTAGTGGAGGTGATGGAATTCCAGTTGAGCTATTTCAAATCCTGAGAGATGATGCTCTGGAAGTGCTGCATGTAATATGCCAGCAAATTTGGAAAACTCAGCAATGGCCACAGGACTGGAAAAGGTCAGTTTTCATTCCAATCCCAAAGAAAGGCAACGCCAAACCACCACACAATTGCACTCATCTCACACGCTAGTAAAGTAATGCTCAAAATTCTCCAAGCCAGGCTTTAGCAATACGTGAACCGTGAACTTCCAGATGTTCCTGCTTGTTTTAGAATAGGCAGAGGAACCAGAGATCAAATTGCCAATATCTGCTGGATCATGGAAAAAGCAAGAGAGTTCCAGAAAAATATCTATTTCTGCTTTATTGACTATGCCAAAGCCTTTGACTGTGTGGATCACAATAAACTGTGGAAAATTCTGAAAGAGATGGGGATTCCAGACCACCTGACCTACCTCTTGAGAAATGCTGTCTGTAAGAGACCCACTTTAAGCCTAGGGACACATGCAGGCTGAAAATGAGAGTCTGGAAAAAGATATTTCATGCAATTGGAGACCAAAAGAAAGCAGGGGTAGCAGTACACATATTAAGTAAAATAGACTTAAAAAAAAAGAATGTGATGAGAGACAAAGAGGGACACTGAATACTGATCAAGGAATCAATCTAAGAAGAAGATACCGCAGTTATAAGTATATATGCACCCAAAATAGAAGCACCTCAATACATAAGGCAAATGTTAACAACTATGAAAGGGGAAGCTGACAGCACCACAATAATAGTGGGGGACTTTAATACCCCACTCACATCAATGAACAGATCATTCAGACAGAAAAATTAACAAGGAAACACAAGCTTTAAATGATACATTGGACCAGTTAGACCTAATTTATATCTACAGGGCACTTCACCCCAAAACAACGGATTTCACTATTTTCTTAAGTTCACATGGAACATTCTCCAGGATAAATCACATACTTGGACATAAATCTAGTCTTGGTAAATTTTTTTTTAATTGAATCATTTTAAGCATCTTTTCTGATCCCAATGCTGTAAGATTAGATATCAACTACATGGAAAAAATATAAAAAGACAAACATATGGAAGCTAAACAACAAACTTCTGAATAAACTAATCACTGAAGAAGTCAAAAAGGAAATCAAAATATGCATAGAAAGAAATGAAAATGAAAACATGACAACTGAAAATCTATGGGATTCACTAAAAGTAGCCCTAATAAGGAAGTTCATAGCAATAGAAGTCTACCTCAAGAAACATGAGAAACATCAAATAAAAAACCTAACTTTACACCTAAATCAACTTAGAAAAGCAATTAAAAAAAAAATACCCAAAACCCCAAAGTTAGTAGAAGGAAAGTAAACATAAAAATCAGAGCAGAAATAAGTGAAAAAGAAATGAAAGAGACTATAGCAAAGATTAATAAAACTAAAAGCTGGTTCTTTGAGAAGATAAACAAAATAGACAAACCGTTTGCCAAACTCATCAGGAAAAAAAGTGAGAAGACAAATCAATAAAATTAGAAATGAAAATGGAGAAATTACAACAGACAACACAGAAGTACAAATGATCATAAGAGATTACTATGAGTAATGATATGCCAATAAAATGAACAATTTGGAAGAAATGGACAAATTCTTAGAAAAGTTTAACTTTCCAGAACTGAACCGGGAAGAAGTAGAAAATTTGAACAGACCAATCACAAGCACAGAAATTGAAACAACAAACAAAAGCCCAGCATCAATCACATGGCTTCATAGGTGAATTCTATCAAAAATTTAGAGAAAATCTGACACCTATCCTACTCAAACTCTTCTGAAAATTGCAGGAGGAATGCTATGCAGCCTCATTCTATGAGGCCACCACCACCCTGATACCAAAATCAGACAAAGATACCACAAGAAATTAAAACTACAGGCTGGTTTCACTGAATAACATAGATTCAAAAATTCTCAACAAAATTCTAGCAAACAGAATCCAACAACATATTCAAGTGATCATACATCTGGATCAAGTGGGCTTTATTTCAGGGATGCAAGGATTCTTCAATATTTGCAAATCAATCTATGTGCTACAGCATACTAACAAACTGAAAGATTAAAACCATATGATTATCTCAATAGATGCAGAGGAAGTCTGACAAAATTCAATATGTTTATGATAAAAATTCTCCAGAAATTAAGCATAGAAGGAACATACCTCAACATAATAAAAGCCATATATGACAAACCCACAGAAAACATTATCCTCAATGACAAAAAACTGAAAACATTTCCTCTAAAATCAGGTAGAAGACAAGGGTGTCCACTCTCACCCCTACTATTCTACATAGTTTTGGAAGTCCTAGCCACAGAAATCAAAGAAGAAAAAATTATAAAAGGAATCAAGATTGGAAAAGAAGTAAAGCTCTCACTGTTTGCAGAAGACATAATCATTTACATAGAAAACCCTAAAGATGCCACCAGAAAATTACTAGAGTTAATCAGTGAATATAGTAAAGTTGCAGAATACAAAATTAACACACAGAAATCCCTTGCATTCCTATACTCTAATAATGGAAAATCAGAAAGAGAAATTAAGGAAACAATCTCATTCACTATTACAATGAAAAGAATAAAACACTTAGGAATAAATTTACCTAAAGAAACAAAAGATCTGTAAACAGAAAACTATAAAACACTGATGAAACAAATCAAAGATGACACAAATAGATGGGGAAATATATGATGTTCTTGGACTTGAAGAATCAGTATAGTGAAAATGAATATACTACCCCAAACAATCTATAGATTCAATTCAAGCCCTATCAAACTACCAAGCATATTTTTCACAGTACTAGAACAAATAATTTCACAATTTGTATGGAAACACCAAAGACCCTGAATAACCAAAGCAATCTTAAGAAAGAAGAATGGAACCATCCTTTCTGACTTCAGACCATACTACAAAGCTACAGTCATCAGGAGAGTATAGTACTCATACAAAGATAGAAATATAAATTAATGGAACAAAATAGAAAGTCTAGAGATAAATCCATTTAATTATGGACAACTTATCTTTGACAAAGGGGGCAAAAATATACAATGGGGGAAAGTCTCTTCAACAATTGGTGCTGGGAAACTTGTCACCTGTGTGTAAAATAATGAAACTAAGAACGCTTTCTAACACCATACTCAGAAATAAACTCAAAATGGATTAAAGACCTAGATATAAGGCCAGAAATTATAAAACTATTAGAGGAAAACATAGGCAGAAAACTCTCCTGTATAAATCACAGCAAGATCCTCTATGACCCACCTCCTAGAATAATGGAAATAAAAACAAAAATAAACAAATGGAACCTAATTAAATGTAAAAGTTTTTGCACAATAAAGGAAACAATAAGTGAAAGTGAAAGTCACTCAGACATGTCCGACTCTTTGTGACCCCATGGACTCTATAGTCCATGGAATCTTCCAGGCCAGAATACTGGAGTGGGTAGGCGTTCCCTTCTCCAGGGGATCTTCCCAACCCCGGGATCAAACCCAGGTCTCCCACATTGCAGGCAGATTCTTTACCAGCTGAGCCACAAGGTGAAAAGATAGCCCTCAGAATGGGAGAAAATAAGAGCAAACAAAGAACTGACAAAGCATTAATCTCCAAAAATATACAAGCAACTCAATACCAGAAAAATGAAAAAGTGGGCAAAAGACCTATGCAGACATTTCTCTAAAGAAGAGAGACAGATGGCTAATAAACACATGGAAAGATGCTCAACATCACTCATTATTCGAGAAATCAGAACCAAAATGAGGTATCATCTCACACTGGTCAGAATGGCCATCATCAAAAAGTCTACAAACAATAATTTCTGGAGAGGGTATGGAGAAAAGGGAATCTTCTTACATTGTTGGTGAGAATGTAAACTGATACAGCCAGTATGCAGAGCTGTGTGGAGATTTCTTTTTAAAAAATAAGAAAAGAATTTCCATAGGACCTAGCAATCCCACTGCTGGGCATAAACACCAAGGAAACCAGAACCGAAAGAGACACATGTACCCCAGTGTTCACTGCAGCACAGTTTACAACAGCTAGGACATGGAAGCATGCCAGGAGCCAGCATGGGGAATCCCACCAGTGGCAAAGGTCATGAGGAAGGGGGCCTGGCAAAAAGCAAAGGCTGAGATCAGGCCTCAGGGGTACCCCTAGATTTTCCTGAGCATCTACCCCCAAAACCAGAGTCTGCTTGCTTTATTGTACTGTGCTCTCCACTCTTCTGACATAACAGGGGGCTATCCCCGACCACCTTTCTCTGGAAAGAGTTAACTTAGAGCTCCAGTTAACAGTCTCCTGCATATAAAAGGAGTGTCTCAGCTCAAACCCCTCTGATGGCTCTCTAACTTGCCTGATAGTTAGAGACTTTTACAACTTGTGATTGTTTATAGCCCCTCATGAGAGGCACGCAGTTTAAAACATCTTAAAAATATAGAGCCTTTTCTAAAGAGCTAAAAATTATATTGGTGATGGGTTTCACTGTTGAGTCAATGACTGCTGCCAGGCCTCTGTATTCCTTATCTTTTAGGCACCTGGAGGATATTAATCAATGTAATTGGATATAGAAAAAGGAATATAGTAGTTTTGATGTTAGCAACACTAGACTTTTGAGTTAGTGAACTTTCTTTTTGTTATAAATCACTGTACTCCTCTTTCCTTGTTATAAATTGTTGTGTCCTTGCTATGTAAGAATGTAACCTTAATTAGTGCTTTCTGAGAGTGGCACCAGACTTTAGTAAGAACAACACTTTTAAGGCAAATAAGTTTTCTGGTTGACAGACCTTTATCAGAAAAAAGCTGTAAAATGCTAATAGGTCTCCTGGACATAAGATGATGTAAATCACCTAAGACTTGTGTACACAGCTAGGTATGGAGAGAGAAAGCCTGGTCTCGATAAGAGTCAGGGCTGCTGATGCTGCATAACTTTGTATTATCCATTGTTCTCTATGTACAACCAAAAGTATAAAAAGCTTTCCTGGACAATAAAGGATGGACCAGTTTCTCAGACCAGCTTCTCAAACTGGTTTCTTGGAAATCTGGCTCCCCCAGTGTCGACTCTCTCTCTCTTTCTCCCTCTCCCACCCTCTCGTTTCAGGCTGATCCCTTGCAATGCGGAGGCTCACTGAGTCTACTTACTTGCCCTGGCTTCTAACACCCACACGAGAGGGAGCTCAAGGCGGGGCACCCTCTGCTATTCAAGTGGGCACCGGTGGCCTACATAGACGGTGCAAGTTCCTTGTCTTGCAACTTTATTGATTTTCCACGTAAACCAAGTTATTCAGCTTCTTTTCTCCTCTAAATTTCCTACTACACTATTCTTTCCTAATCTCTTTATATTTCTAATTAAATAGTCTTTTCCCAGATGCCAACTCTGTCCCCGCTTCGAATTCCCTGGATCCACCAGGGCTGGACCCCGGCAGAAGCAGCCTAGATGTCCATTGGCAGATGAATGCATAAGGAAATGTGTTACATGTACACAATGGAATATTACTTGGTTATAAAAAGGGATGCATCTTAATCACTTCTAATGAGGTGGATGAACCAGGAGCCTATTATACAGAGTGAAGTAAGTCAGAAAGAGAAAGACAAATACTGTATATTAACAAAAATATATATGGAGCTTAGAAAGACAGTAGCAATGATCCTACAATCAGGACAGCAAAGGAGACACAGATATAAAGAACAGACTTTTCAACTCAGCAAGAGAAGGCAAGAGAAGGGTGAAATGATTTGAGAGAATAACACTGAATCATGTACATTACCATATATAAAATAGATGACCAATGCAAGTTCTGTACATGAAGCAAGGCACCAAACCCAGTGCTGTGGGACAACGTAGAGGGATAGGGTGGGAGGGAGGTGAGAGTAGGCTTCAGGATGGAAGGGACACATGTATACTTGTGGCCAATTCATGTTGATGTACAGCAAAAACCATCACAATACTGTAAAGTAATTATTCTCCAAATTAAAATAATATATTAAAAAAAAACAAGAAATAAATAGTCTGAAAACTTTTAAAGTGAAAATGGCAAAGTGACTTATTTACTTGACAAGTCCTTAATTAAACCTTAAGAATACCTCTAAAAAATAAATTATTGCTATGAACAATTATACATCAACAAAATGGACAAAAAAAAAAATCAACAAATTCCTAGAAATGTACAACCTGATAAGACTGAACCAGGAAGAAACAGAAAATACAAACAGACCAATTACCAGTAATAAAATTGAATCAGTAATTTTTACATTACATTACATTTACAAAAGTTCAGGAACAGATGGCTTCAGAAGTAAATCCTCCCATTTAGAAGAGGAAAAACATTTTGTTCTTCTCACACTATTCCAAAAAATTGCAGAGGAAGAATCACTTCCAAATTCATTCTATGAGCCAGTGTCACCCTAATACCAAAACCAGACAAAAGAAGGAAATAACAGGCCAATATTACTGATGAACATAAAGATGGATGCAAAAATCCTCAATATGATGTTAGAGAACTAAATCCAGCAATATGTTAAAAAGATCAAACACCCTGATCAAGTGGGATTTATCCCAGGGATACAAGGATTGTTCAATATCTGCAAATGAATCAGTGTGATAAACCACATTAAAAAAACTGAAGAATAAAAATCATATGATCATCTCAATAGATTCAGAAAAAAATTTTGACAAAATTCAAGATCCATTTATGATTAAAAAAAAAAAAAACTTTCAGCAAATTGGTTTTAGTGGGAACATATCTCAGCATCATAAGGGTCGTATATGACAATCCACAGCTGACATCATACACAATGCTGAAAAGCAGAACCCTTTCCCTCTAAGATCAGGGGTGTGTCAAAGATGTTCACTATTGCCACTTTCATTCAGCATATTATTGCAAGTCCTAGCCACAGCAGTCATAAAAGCAAAAAGAAACAAAGTAAATACAAATTGGAAAGGAAGAAGCAGATGACATGACATTATATACAATTTTAAAAGTCAATTTACTGAATGGGAGAAATAACATCCAAAATATACAAATAGCTCATATAACTTAATTTTAAAAAATCACAAACATCTATTTCAGAAAACCTGAATAGACATTTTTCCAAAGAACAGGTACAGATGGCCAATGGGCACATGAAAAAATTCTCAACATTGTTACTCATCACAAAATGCAAATGAAACCCACAATGAGATATCATCTTACACCTGCCAGGATGGGTATCATTTTGTCCACATCGATGGATTCAACAAATCTTGGACTGGAAACAGGAGAAAAATTCCAGAAATTTCCAAAGGGCAAAACTTGAATTTGTTACATGTCAGCCCCTGTTTGTTTTTTCAGCATTTACCTGTATTAGGTATTACAAATAATCTAGAGATGACATAAAGTATACAGGAAAAAATGTGTAAATTTATACAAATATTACACCATTTTATGCAACAGACTTGGACATCTGGGGATTTTGGTATCTATATGGGTCCTGGAACCATTCCTCCACAGATATAGAGGGACAACTGTATCGTGGTTATATATTTTCTTTTTAATCCTTCTCTGTTAAAAATATATACTTGAGTTTTTATTGATGGGTGATTTGATGTCTCTGATTTGCTTTAAAATCTCCAGGGGAAAAAAAGTGATGATGCTTTTGTGTTCCTTCTGACACATGCTAGATAAAATTTGGCAAAAGGGATTTTTTTAGAGACATTGAGGCATAAAGGAATTAATGTCTGGCTTTGGCTACACAAAGGTTTGAAATAAAATTTATTTATATTTCAAAGAAATACAGATATGCAGATGACACCACCCATATGGCAGAAAGTGAAGAGGAACTAAAGAGTCTCTTGATGAAGTGAAAGAGGAAAGTGAAAAAGCTGGCTTAAAACTCAACATTAAAAAAAATGAAGATCATGGCATCAATTCCCATCAGTTTATGGCAAATAGGTGGGGAAACAATGGAAACAGTAACAGACTTTATCTTTTAGGCTCCAAAATCACTGCAGATGGTGACTAGCCATGAAATTAAAAGATGCTTGCTCCTTGGAAGAAAAGCTATGACAAACCTAGACAGCATATTAAAAAGCAGAGACATTACTTTTCTGACAAACGTCTGTATAGTCAAAGCTATGTTTTTTTCAGTAGTCATGTATGGATGTGAGAGTTGTACCATAAAGAATGCTAAGTGTACATGAGTTCCCAATCCTGAACCCCCCTCCCACCTCCCTCCCCATACCAATACAGTATTGTAAAGTAAAATAAAGTAAAAAACCAAATAAATAAATAAATAAAGAGTGCTAAGTGACCTGTTTATAAAGTAAAAATAAATAAATAAATAAATTTAAAAAATCTCAAAAAAAAAATCTATGACAAACCTAGACAGCATATTAAAAAGCAGAGACATTACTTTTCTGACAAAGGTCTGTATAGTCAAAGCTATGTTTTTTTCAGTAGTCATGTATGGATGTGAGAGTTGTACCATAAAGAATGCTAAGTGTACATGAGTTCCCAATCCTGAACCCCCCTCCCACCTCCCTCCCCATACCAATACAGTATTGTAAAGTAAAATAAAGTAAAAAAACAAATAAATAAATAAATAAAGAGTGCTAAGTGACCTGTTTATAAAGTAAAAATAAATAAATAAATAAATTTAAAAAATCTCAAAAAAAAAAAGAAAGAAACGCCAAAAAAAAAAAAAAAGAGAGAGAGAGAATGCTTAGTGGCAAAGAACTGACGCTTTTGAACTGTGGTGAGGAGGAAGACTCTTGAGAGTCCCTTGGACAGCAAGGAGATCAAACCAGTCAGTCTTAAAGTAAATCAACCCTGAATATCTATTGGAAACTGAAGGTCTAAAACTTTGGCCACTTGATAGTAAGAGCTGACTCATTGGAAGAGACTCTCATGCTGGGGAAAATCGAAGGCAGGAGGAGAAGGGAACGGCAGAGGATGAGATACCTGGATGGCATCACTGACTCAATTGACATAAGTTTGAGCAAGCTCTGGGAGATGGTGAAGGACAGGGAAGCCTGGCATGCTATAGTTCATGGAGTCACAAAGAGTCAGACATGACTGAGCAACTGAAAAATAACAACAATGGTCAAAGAAATGAAATTCCTTGTAGTTCCATATGATATTTAAATCTATACTATATCAGAGAGTGACTTATTTCTCTATATTTTAGAAGTTTTTAGAGAGACGTCTAAGTTACAGTTGTGTACATGAAGCGTTTAGCAAATAATTCTTTTTTGACTTAAGTTTAATCTCTCTTGCAATAAAATTATTTACAAGAACTTCCAATAAAAGAATAATCACATTATGTTGTATTTGAACAAGGTCCTGGTAGATGTGAGAGAGAGAAAAGAAGGAATAGGGCTTGATGAGATAAAAATTCATATTTTAAGACAATAAAGATTTAAACAAATTTTTTTCTTTTCCCAATTTCCTCCCTCCCTTCCACCTAATGTGCACTGTGCATCTGCATTTTGATTTTCCTAAAGTCAAAAACACCTGCTCAATTATAATAATTTTTTTTCCTTCTTGCACCAGCTATGTAACTTCTTAGAAGATAACATTCTTTTCTCAATCCTGTATGGAATTATAGTGACTCATCACTCACCTTATATGTGCAGACAATATTGTTGAGCTTTATGTATAATGCCAATATACCATTTTCTTGAAGATATCAATTAGTAAAGAACTAACTGGTCAGATGGCCTGGTGAGATTCTGGGTCACACCTAATCAAAGTTCTTAACTTAAATATTTACTGTTATCACTAGTAATAAAATCATAAGTAAATATTTAAGCTAAGAACTTTGATTAGGTGTGACCCAAATCTCACCAGGTGATAATAGTGACTAGGTGACATGAGAGAAGAGAATGGCAATCTCAGTATTCCTGCCTTGAGAAGCCCATGAGCAGTATGAAACGCAAAAAGAGAGGACACTGAAAGATGAACTCTCCAGGTTGGTAGGTGCCCAATATGCTACTGGAGGTAGCATAGTGGAGAAATAACTCCAGAAAGAATGAAGAGACGGAGCCAAAGCAAAAACAACACCTAGCTGTGGATGTGACAGGTGATGAAAGCAAGGTCTGATGCTGTAAAGAACAATATTGTATAGGAACCTGAAATGTTAGGTCCATGAATCAAGGCAAATTGGAAGAGATCGAAGAGGAGATGGCAAGAGTTAAGGTTGACATTTTAGGAATCAGTGAACTAAAATGGACTGGAATGGGTGAATTTAACTCAGATGACCATTATTGACCATTATATCTACTACTGTGGGCAAGAACCCCTTAGAAGAAATGTAGTAGCCATCATAGTCAACAAAAGAGTCCAAAATGCAGTACTTGGATGCAGTCTCAAAAAAGAGAATGATCTCTGTTTGTTTCTAAGGCAAACCATTCAATATCACAGTTATCCAAGTCTATGTCCCGACCAGTAATGCTGAAGAAGCTGAAGTTGACTAGGTCTATGAAGATCTACAAGACCTTCTAGAATTAACACCCCCAAAAAATGTCCTTTTCATTATAGGGGACTGGAATGCAAAGGTAGGAAGTCAAGAAACACCTGGAGTAACAGGCAAATTTGGCCTTGGAATATGGAATGAAGCAGGGCAAAGGCTAATAGAGTTTTGTCAAGAGAATGCACTGGTCATAGCAGACACCCTCTTCCAACAACACAAGAGAAGACTCTACATATGGACATCACCAGATGGTCAACACCGAAATCAGATTGATTATATTCTATGCAGCCAAAGATGGAGAAGCTCTATACAGTCAACAAAAACAAGGCCGGGAGCTGACTGTGGCTCAGATCATGAACTCCTTATTGCCAAATTCAGACTCAAATTGAAGAAAGTAGGGAAAACCACTAGACCATTCAGGTATGACCTAAATCAAATCCCTTATGATTATACAGTGGAAGTGAGGAATAGATTTAAGGGCCTAGATCTGATAAACAGAGTGCCTGATGAACTATGGACAGAGGTTCATGACATTGTACAGCAGGCAGGGATCAAGACCATCCCCAAGAAAAAGAAATGCAAAAGAGTAAAATGACTGTCTGGGGAGGCCTTACAAATAGCTGTGTGAAGAAGAGAAGCAAAAAGCAAAGGAGAAAAGGAAAGATATACCCATTTGAATGCAGAGTTCCAAAGAATAGCAAGAAGAGATAAGAAAGCCTTCTTCAGTGATCAATGCAAAGAAATAGAGGAAAACAACAGAATGGGAAAGACTAGAGATCTCTTCAAGAAAATTAGAGATACCAAGGGAACATTTCATGCAAGGATGGGCTCGATAAAGGACAGAAATGGTATGGACCTAACAGAAGCAGAAGATATTAAGAAGAGGTGGCAAGAATACACAGAAGAACTATCACGATGTGTGTGATCACTCACACCCAATCACGATAGTGTGATCACTCACCTAGAGCCAGACATCTGGGAATGCGAAGTCAAGTGGGCCTTAGGAAGCATTACTATGAACAAAGCTAGTGGAGGTGATGGAATTCCAGTGGAGCTATTTCAAATCCTGAAAGATGATGCTGTGAAAGTGCTGCACTCAATCTGCCAGCAAATTTGGAAAACTCAGCAGTGGCCACAGGACTGGAAAAGGTCAGTTTTCATTCCAATTCCAAAGAAAGGCAATGCCAAAGAATGCTCCAACTACCGCACAATTGCACTCATCTCACATGCTAGTAAAGTAATGCTCAAAATCCTCCAAGCCAGGCTTCAGCAATACGTGAACCGTGAACTCCCTGATGTTCAAGCTGGCTTTAGAAAAGGCAGAGGAACCAGAGATCAAATTGCCAACATCCGCTGGATCATGGAAAAAGCAAGAGAGTTCCAGAAAAACATCTACTTCTGCTTTATCGACTATGCCAAAGCCTTTGACTGTGTGGATCACAATAAACTGTGGAAAATTCTGAAAGAGATGGGAATACCAGACCACCTAACCTGCCTCTTGAGAAATCTGTATGCAGGTCAGGAAGCAACAGTTAGGACTGGACATGGAACAACAGACTGGTTCCAAATAGGAAAAGGAGTGCGTCAAGGCTGTATATTGTCACCCTGCTTATTTAACTTATATGCAGAGTACATCATGAGAAACGCTGGGAAGGAGGAAGCACAAGCTAGAATCGAGATTGCTGGGAGAAATATCAATAACCTCAGATATGCAGATGACACCACCCTTATGGCAGAAAGTGAAGAGGAGCTAAAAGGCCTCTTGATGAAAGTGAAAGAGGAGAGTGAAAAAGTTGGCTTAAAGCTCAACATTCAGAAAACGAAGATCATGGCATCTGGTCCCATCACTTCATGGGAAATAGATGGGGAAACAGTGGAAACAGTGCCAGACTTTATTTTTTTGGGCTCCAAAATCACTGCTGATGGTGACTGCAGCCATGAAATTAGAAGACGCTTACTCCTTGGAAGAAAAGTTATGTCCAACCTAGATAGCATTTTCAAAAAGAGATGGTGATTGTAGCATGAAATTAGAAGACACTTATTCATTGGAAGGAAAGTTTTGACCAACCCAGATAGCATATTAAACAGCAGAGACATTACTTTGTCAACAAAGGTCCATATAGTCAATGCTACTGTTTTTCCAGTCATCATGTATGGATGTGAGAGTTGGACTATAAAGAAAGCTGAGCACAGAAGAACTGATACTTTAAAACTGTAGTGTTGGAGAAGACTCACGAGAACCCCTTGGACTGCAAGAAGATCCAACCAGTCCATCCCAAAGGAAATCAGTCCTGAATGTTCATTGGAAGGACTAATGTTGAAGCTGAAACTCCAATACTTTGGCCACCTGATGCAAATAACTGACTCATTTGAAAAGACCCTGATGCTGGGAAAGGTTGAAGGTGGGAGGAGAAGGGGACAACAGAGGATGAGATGATTGGATAGCATCACCGACTTAAGGGACATGAGTTTGAGTCAACTCGGGGNCTGAAACTCCAATACTTTGGCCACCTGATGCAAATAACTGACTCATTTGAAAAGACCCTGATGCTGGGAAAGGTTGAAGGTGGGAGGAGAAGGGGACAACAGAGGATGAGATGATTGGATAGCATCACCGACTTAAGGGACATGAGTTTGAGTCAACTCGGGGAGGTGGTGATGGACAGGGAGGCCTGGTGTGCTGCAGTCCATGGCATCTCAAAGAGTCAGACTGAACTGAACTGAACTGAACTGAGTGACTGAACTGAACTGAACTGAGGTGACTTGAAATGATTTAAGTGATTTACATAATATATATTTATCCAAGATCAATGATTTTAATAGTGTAATTCTAGATATGGGAAGAAGCAAAAACAGGGACCCTTTTCCTGAATGCTGTAGACTAATGAGGCAACTGGTCCAGAGGCTTTTGACTACTGTTAACAGGGTGTAGTCCCGTAATAGCACATTAAGTGGCCTACCAACAAAATCCTCACCTGACCTAGGAATGAACATTCATATCTCTCTGAGACAAATTGGTTATGAGATGTTTCTCAAACCTTAGTTGAAATTAAGACCTAAGAAGGAGATTGTAAAATAAAGACAATTGCCCAAAATACAGTTCCACAAGAATTAAGCCGTTAGTCGCTGTAGTCATTGACTTACAATACACTTTAAAAGAATTTCAGGGTGAAGATCAGGATGAGGCATTTTGTGTTCTGGGAAAACTGGCAGAACCGGCTCTCAGAGAGATATTTTCAGGATAAAAATTTATAAACCCAACTTCTTGCATCTTCCCTTATTTGGCAAAGCACTAAAACCAGTAAGATATATGTCCCTTGAGAACAGAAACCTTCTACCTAAGATAGGTGCTTAATTGCATTAATCGCATATTACTGGCCTCCCCATTTAACTTTTTGGAACAGTTCTCAGAGCTCTCTAAAAGACAGTCTCCAGGTTATAACCCTCAGGTTTGTTTGAATAAAAATTTCCATTTACTACTGTTTAATTTTTTCATTGACAGGTTAGATTTCAACTCCAGTGATTTCTAACTGGGAGTAAGAGAGTACCGGTATACACTGAGGGTCTGGCACTGGGGGAATCAACTTTGGATCTAAATTTAGAACTTGGAAGGTTAAGATCCTTGATCCATTCAATCATATCACTGAAAAGCCATACCCAAGGTCTGGTATGATATTATGGTGCAAGAGAAGTACATGTGTTTGTTTTGTACCTTGTTCCTGCCATAGAACTCCTAAACCTAAATGATGAGAATTTCCTCAGTGATGAGAGTTATGAGGGAGTTATGTTAATGATAAGACTTTCTAAGGATGGGGACTGTTGACTAGAAAAATCAGCCATGTCATTAGAGGGTTGAAATTTTCAGTTACGTGTCCCCCTGCCCTCCATATAAAAAACTCTGGAGTAGAAGAATAGGGCTAGAGACTGGGTCCAATCACTGGTGACCAATAATTTAATCAATCATACTTACGTAATGAGGATAGAATAAGGGATGGGGTCCTGAAAACTTTTCTGATTGGTGAACATGGAAATCTCTGGTTGGAGATTCAGGGAGAATGGCAAGTTCAGAGAGGACCTAGATCTGTGAAAACTTTTTTGGGGTTCTGTGAACCATTTTAGCAAATTAAACCATATGCATCTCAACAGATGCAGAAAGAACTTTTGATAAAACTTAAAGGAGGAAGAAGAGGGCAGCCTAGGAAGCTCTCATCTATAGTCTGTCAGAAGACTATCTTGACTTATAATTGGCATCTCACATTTGAGGAGGTGGAGTGGGACTTAACCTATAGGATCTGGGGCTAACTCCAAGTAGCTAGCATCAAAATTGAGCTGAACTGTACAACATCCTATATGGCTTGGTGGTGTGGGGGAGAAAACCTTCACTATTGTAATTGGTGACCAGAATTTTAGGTAAGAAGACTACAGAAATACTGAATTACCAAAATATAAGAGGGAAGAGAGAAGGGAGGTATACCAGAGTTTATACCTGAGATACTTGGTTGTCTCACTGAAAGGAAATGTTACATTTTATAGCTGTAATCATCTTATACAAAATTGTATATGACATAAAGACACAAACTTTGTCCTAGTTCTGGACTATGAGAAGAATTCCAGATTATTGGAATTCACTTTAATCTTTTTCAGAAGAAATATGTGTGGAGAATATATTACAGAGGAAACCATGTGCCAAAAATTGTGTTTGTTTATATTGGCCTATCCAATATAAATTATTCTGAGTTTATTAGGAATGATTGTATCTCAAGAAAAGACAAATGCTTGTTCTGTTTATGCTCATCGTAAGTATTATATATTATTTTATTAATTTATCTGTTAAATTTTTACTGAGCATATACTATGTGCTTTGGTCTACAAATGTGCCATGAACATGATCTTGCACTCATGGATGGTTACAAGATGTGATCACAAAGGAAATAAAAAGGAACTTACTTTAAATACAGCACAACATAAGGCTTCTTTGAGATGAGGTTTGAGATGAGACCTGAAAAATGAAAATAAGTGCCAGCCATGCTAAGAATAGTGAGAAGAGCATTATGTGTGGGAGAAACAACATAGGAGAATCTTGAGCCAAAAATTGTGTTTGTTTATATTGGCCTATCCAATATAAATTATTCTGAGTTTATTAGGAATGATTGTATCTCAAGAAAAGACAAATGCTTGTTCTGTTTATGCTCATCGTAAGTATTATATATTATTTTATTAATTTATCTGTTAAATTTTTACTGAGCATATACTATGTGCTTTGGTCTACAAATGTGCCATGAACATGATCTTGCACTCATGGATGGTTACAAGATGTGATTACAAAGGAAATAAAAAGGAACTTACTTTAAATACAGCACAACATAAGGCTTCTTTGAGATGAGGTTTGAGATGAGACCTGAAAAATGAAAATAAGTGCCAGCCATGCTAAGAATAGTGAGAAGAGCATTATGTGTGGGAGAAACAACATAGGAGAATCTTGTATCTTCAAAACTCAAAAAATCAGCTCACATCACTTAATTTATTAAGGCAGAGAGTACTCTAAAATGAGGCCAGAGAACAAGCAAGTGCCAAACACATGAGGTTTTACAGATCAGAGAATGGCTTTTGTATTTTATTTTAATTATAATTGTAGATTCATATGTATTTATAGAACTTGAATGCTAGATATGTGGAGAATAAGTTGGGAAAACGACAAAAGAGGAGACACGCTAAGTTGTTTCAGTCGTGTCCGACTCTTTGTGACCCTATGGTCTGTAGCCCACCAGCCTTCTATGTCTATGGGATTCTCCAGGCAAGAATACTGGAGTGGGTTGCCATTTCCTTCTCCAGGAGGTCTTCCCAACCCTGGGACCAAACTTGCATCTCTTATGTCTTATTGCAATGGTAGGCAGGTTCTTTACCACTAGCACTACCTGGGAGACAGTAAGTGCTATACCTAGTATTTATACAGATTCTCCAGGCAAGAATACTGGAGTGGGTTGCCATTTCCTTCTCCAGGAGGTCTTCCCAACCCTGGGACCAAACTTGCATCTCTTATGTCTTCTTGCAATGGTAGGCAGGTTCTTTACCACTAGCACTACCTGGGAGACAGTAAGTGCTATACCTAGTATTTATACATTACACATCTACAGGAAGAAAATTGTGGCAGATACACCCTTTGGTTTACAGATATGTGTTTTTCTTAGTGAAATTTTCTTAGCCAAAATTATCTAAATATGGTCATATCTTCTTTAAACTCTCAATTTATGTTCATTCATTTTTAAGTCAATAATTCAGACAGTAATCATAATTCTACCTGACACAAACCATCTGTACCAATCATAGTCTCTGCCATGGAGAAATGTAGAAGAGCACTGGGGCATAAATACTAATATTCCTTCCGAAGGATAAACTATTGTAAATATCTATCTGTAACAATAAAATAGTTTAGATTTTCCTATACAGAATATTGGGCTAAGAATGTATTTTCTAAGTTGGATTAGTTTGGAAAGAGAAAATATTTGCATAATACATCAATTAAAATAGAATTCAGAGATTTTTTAACAAGAAGACTGGATTTCAAGGACTAATGACCTTAGCAACCTGGACTCTAGGATAAAGTAGGGTCCAAGTCCATGCCAGATCTAACTTAACTGATTAGTAATCAAGTGTAGCCAACTGAAACCTGATGGAAGTAATTCACTTATTTGTAAGAATAATACAAGAATTAATACTTCCCAGTGTTTTACTTAAATTTCATAATATCAATCTTCAAATAGAGATATTTAAAATAATTAAGATCAAGCATGTTCCTTCCTTTATGACATTCAGTTTTACTAAAAAACAGAAGACTGTCAAGTACATATTTGAAGGACTTTAGAAACTGTTTTATCTGCTACCTGGACAAGCTAAGGATATCTCCAGAGCAAGAGTATAGCAGGTTAATTTATTTCACATTGACCCAGCAACTAATGTATGCAATATTATTGAAACCTTTGCCTACTGCCATGGCAGGACTAACAAAGATGAAGCCCCTTGTGGTTTATACCTTCAAAATTTTTTCACATTCTCTGAAATATTTGATGTGGGTTTCTGCAGATATCTTCTCTTTTGTTACCAGAAACTTACTTTGTAGTTAAAAACTAGCAAAACATAGACACTAAAGAGCAAATTAGCAAGCACCAATGGTGGCTTATAATCCAGGGTCAAACTTAGGCATAATAGTAGAAAGAAAGTACTTTCTGGACTCTACATTTGGCATTTTAGTGAGTGGCATAAGCAGGCAGTTCTCATAAAGTACATGCAAACAATTGAAGATTTAGTGTAGTCTGTAAAATGATCCTATATTAAGTTGGTGCAAACGTAGTTGTGGTTTTACATTGTTGAACTTTGTTGGAATACATTCTTAAATAAATGTGATTTTTTATACATTTTAATGGGCATTTCTTCCTTTTTTTTTGCTAATGACATAACTTGTTGCTAATTTTATATTTATTTTAGACTATAGAAATGATGTCAGACAAAAAGCTAATTCAACCAATTTTTTAATTCAAATTAAAAATGGTTTGTAAAGCAGTGGAGACAACTTGCAACATTAACAACACATTTGGCCCAGGAACTGCTAAGGAATATACACTGCAGTGGTGGTTCAAGAAGTTTTGCAAAGAAGATAAGAATCTTGAAGATGAGGAGTGTAGTGAGAAGAAGCTCTAAAGCACTTTCCAAAGCCAAACTTGCACTAAAAACGGTCATGGTCACTGTTTGCTTTTCTGCTGCCAGTCTGATCCACTACAGCTTTCTGAATCCCAGTGAAACCATTTTATCTGAGAAGTATGCTCAGCAAATCGATGAGATGCATTGAAAGCTGCAACGCTTGAAGCTGGCACTGGTCAACAGAATGGGCCCAATTCTTCTCCACAATGATGTCAGATCACATGCCACAAACTAACACTTTAAAAGCTGGACAAATTGGACTACAAAGTTTTGCCTCATCTGCCATATTCACGTGACCTCTCACCAACTGACTACTGCTTCTGCAAGCATCTTGACAACTTTTTGCAGGAAAAATGCTTCCAGACCAGCAGGAAGCAGAAAATGCTTTCCAAGAGTTCAGTGAATCCCAAAGCACGGATTTTTTTTTTTTTTTTGCTACAGGAATATACAAATATTACTTCTTGGCAAAAATGTGTTGATTGTAATAGTTCCTATTTTGATTAATAAAGATGTGTTCAAGCCTAGTTATAATGCTTTAATGTGGTTGGAAAATACAATTACTTTTGTACCAACCTAAATTTCTTTCATATCTTTCATTTTTGTTTTTAGTGTAAATTCATTGACCTACTTCTTTTGGTGCTTACCTATTCAGGAAGAGATACTTTATGATAGCTGTCTTTCTTTAGTCATAAAATGTGAGGAGTTTGACACTTTTTCAGTCTTTTCTGCCTATTTTCTGGTTACCCTAAATACTTAAATACTTGAGCATTCTCAGTTCTAAATAATCATAATGAAGCACTTAGATTTTCTTGAACATGCCCTTCTATGTCATCTGTGTTATTATTTACTATTTCTTTACCTACTTTGTTAAATTTGTAAATACCAATTCTCTTCTCATAGACCACCTGTCCACAAGCTCTTCTCATAAGAATATATAACTCATGGAAAAGAAAAGTCATTTATCAAGGGCTTCCCTGGTAGCTCAATTGGTAAAGAATCTGCCTGCAGTGCAGGAGACCCGGGTTTGATCTCTGGGTTGGGAAGAACCCCTGGACAAGGAAACAGCAACCCACTCCAGTATTCTTGCCTGGAAAATCTTAGGGACAGAGGAGCCTTGCAGGCCACAGTCCATGGGGTCACAAGAGTTGGACACGACTTAGCAACTAAACTGCCACCATATATCAAGACGCCCCGCTCCACCTGGGCATTGTTGACTGTATCAGGATAGATAACTGGTACAGCCAAGGCTAATCAAATTCTCTTTTCCACAGTTTTGGGTTTGGGGTATTAGAGGGGCTATACAAAACAACTTCAGGCTGTACAAAAACATACACAGAGAGACAAAACCAGAACTGGTCATGGGAACAGAAAGATCATTTAAAGTGAGTTTAGTTGGTACCAGTAAGCCAAAGCAACATGGAACCTGAACCGATGGCAAAACAGGAACTAAATGTCCTAAGGAGGAAAAGTGAGAAGACTGGCAAGAAAGGAGAGACAGACTCAGTCCAGTTCAGTTCAGTTCAGTTCAGTCGCTCAGTCGTGTCCGACTCTGCGACCCCATGAGTTGCAGCACGCCAGGCCTCCCTGTCCATCACCAACTCCTGGAGTTCACTCAAACTCATGTCCATCAAGTCGGTGATGCCATCCAGTCATTTTATCCTCTGTTGTCCCCTTCTCCTCCTGCCCCCAATCCCTCCCAGCATCAGAGTCTTTGCCAGTGAGTCAACTCTTCACATGAGGTGGCCAAAGTACTGGAGTTTCAGCTTTAGCAGTCCTTCCAAGGAACTCCCAGGACTGATCTCCTTTAGAATGGACTGGTTGGAGACTATGTTGCCCCAAAGAAGGAGGCAGAGAGAGCAAATGTATCAGTGTGCCATTTTCAGAAAGAGATTGATTTTCTTCTACATTTTATAACTAAATTCCTTTCAACTAGAGTATCTGGAGTGGGTTTCTCTACTTATTAATAAAAAGTTACCTTAAAAGTATTTTAAATTTATTACATACTTAACAAAATTTACATGTATGGATGTGAGAGTTGGACTGTGAAGAAGGCTGAGCACCGAAGAATTGATGCTTTTGAACTGTGGTATTGGAGAAGACTCTTGAGAGTCCCTTGGACTGCAAGGAGATCCAACCTGTTCATTCTGAAGATCAGCTCTGGGATCTCTTTGGAAGGAATGATGCTAAAGCTGAAACTCCAGTACTTTGGCCACCTCATGTGAAGAGTTGACTCATTGGAAAAGACTCTGATGTTGGGAGGGGTTGGGGGCAGGAGGAGAAGGGGACAAGTGCAGGAGACCCGGGTTTGATCTCTGGGTTGGGAAGAACCCCTGGACAAGGAAACAGCAACCCACTCCAGTATTCTTGCCTGGAAAATCTTAGGGACAGAGGAGCCTTGCAGGCCACAGTCCATGGGGTCACAAGAGTTGGACACGACTTAGCAACTAAACTGCCACCATATATCAAGACGCCCCGCTCCACCTGGGCATTGTTGACTGTATCAGGATAGATAACTGGTACAGCCAAGGCTAATCAAATTCTCTTTTCCACAGTTTTGGGTTTGGGGTATTAGAGGGGCTATACAAAACAACTTCAGGCTGTACAAAAACATACACAGAGAGACAAAACCAGAACTGGTCATTGGAACAGAAAGATCATTTAAAGTGAGTTTAGTTGGTACCAGTAAGCCAAAGCAACATGGAACCTGAACCGATGGCAAAACAGGAACTAAATGTCCTAAGGAGGAAAAGTGAGAAGACTGGCAAGAAAGGAGAGACAGACTCAGTCCAGTTCAGTTCAGTTCAGTTCAGTCGCTCAGTCGTGTCCGACTCTGCGACCCCATGAGTTGCAGCACGCCAGGCCTCCCTGTCCATCACCAACTCCCGGAGTTCACTCAAACTCATGTCCATCAAGTCGGTGATGCCATCCAGCCATTTTATCCTCTGTTGTCCCCTTCTCCTCCTGCCCCCAATCCCTCCCAGCATCAGAGTCTTTGCCAGTGAGTCAACTCTTCACATGAGGTGGCCAAAGTACTGGAGTTTCAACTTTAGCAGTCCTTCCAAGGAACTCCCAGGACTGATCTCCTTTAGAATGGACTGGTTGGAGACTATGTTGCCCCAAAGAAGGAGGCAGAGAGAGCAAATGTATCAGTGTGCCATTTTCAGAAAGAGATTGATTTTCTTCTACATTTTATAACTAAATTCCTTTCAACTAGAGTATCTGGAGTGGGTTTCTCTACTTATTAATAAAAAGTTACCTTAAAAGTATTTTAAATTTATTACATACTTAACAAAATTTACATGTATGGATGTGAGAGTTGGACTGTGAAGAAGGCTGAGCACCGAAGAATTGATGCTTTTGAACTGTGGTATTGGAGAAGACTCTTGAGAGTCCCTTGGACTGCAAGGAGATCCAACCTATTCATTCTGAAGATCAGCTCTGGGATCTCTTTGGAAGGAATGATGCTAAAGCTGAAACTCCAGTACTTTGGCCACCTCATGTGAAGAGTTGACTCATTGGAAAAGACTCTGATGTTGGGAGGGGTTGGGGGCAGGAGGAGAAGGGGACAACAGAGGATGAGATGGCTGGATGGGATCACTGACTCGAGGACGTGAATCTGAGTGAACTCCGGCAGTTGGTGATGGACAGGGAGGCCTGGCGTGCTGAGATTCATGGGGTCGCAAAGAGTCAGACATGACTGAGCGACTGAACTGAACTGAACAAAATTTAACAAGATCTTAACAAAAGATTTACTTTAACAAAGTTTTAAGTACACACTAAACTATTGCAAACTATAGAAATGATGTTGTTCAGCTGATCTCTAAAATTTACTATCTTGCTTAAATAAAATTTTATGCTGTTGATTAGTTTTGCTTAAAATACTGTCCTTCTACATTTACCTTAATTCTACTCCTCCTGCTCAGCAGCTTTTTCTCTTCAGAATACCTATCTCCTCCTACCCTTCTCCAGTAGAAGGACCGCTGCATTCTCAGGTGCTTCACAATATTTTACATGCTTTTCTCATAACCCTCATAAAACTTTACTGGATGAACTGTTATGTGTCTATCTCCTTTTGGTTAGATGGTAAAGTTTTTAAGAAATGAATTCTGTCTTTTTGAGATTTAGATTCCTGACACCTAGTACTATGCCAAGCACATAACTTGCACAATAATATATGTCTATGGAATAAATGAGAATGCTAAGACGATAGCTTCAGGAGAATATACATTTGAAATTTTAAAATTTTATTTTATTTACCCACCCAATGGAATAAATGAAAGATTGGATGGGTAAATTAAATAAAATTTTAAAATTTCGAATGTGTATTCTCCTGAAGCTATCTTCTTAGCATTCTGTTTTTTTCCTTCTAGAAGTTCTATACTATAATAGTGTTTTCCAAATTCTAGTCTACAAATAGGTACTTAGTTGGTAGCCTAATAATAAGTTTCTAAAATTCAAATTTAGTGGGACTGAAGTGTGGGCTGCACATTGGTATTTCTAAGCATGTTTTGAAACTCATGTTTTCAGATAATAGAACTTCAGACTTTCTCACTGTGCTTCTACAGTGAGAAAACCATTTTTTTCCCAGGATCAGTAAACTTTAAAAGGCTAAATCCCACAAACCCTTTTTAGTCTTCATCCTGCCAGTGCTACTTTCAGCACCTGCCATTATTATTTATTGACATAAGTTCCTCTGTCCCAGAGAATTTGAAGGGAGTTCTACTTTAATACTCATGCCAGTTTTCTAAATCTCCCTTAGTCTTGATCTTTGGCTTCTCTTCTTAAATTTCAAATTAATGTGCCTCAAAACCTAAATCTGATCTAACAAAGCAGAGGGAACTGAAAATTTAAAAGAAATGCCATAAATAACAAACTAGCACCAGAGACAGTCCCAGGCCCTGGGAGGGGAGGTTACATGGTAGAGTGAAAGCTAGAACAGTGTCACGTCAAACTTTAGAGCCTCTTCACTCTTTCTCATAGACTCAGATTTGTTGGAATCCATGCATTCATCTGTTCCAACCTTTTGATTTAAAGATAACTCATCCCTGAGAGGATAAGTGGCTTTTCCAAATTCACAGTTAATGTAGAGCCAGATCTGAAACATACAACACTGGTGATACAATCATGTGTCTTTTCTAGGAAATAAACAGAATTTTTCCCCTGTTTTATAGGTTTGTTTTTCCCTGATTTGTTTTTGTTTTTTCCTGATTATATAAAAATTGTATTGTTTGTATACAATAATTTTGGAAAACTGCTTGACAGTATCCACTAAAGCTGAGAATTAAAGACCCTTTAGGGTAGAAATTTTATATCTGAGTGTATACTCAGAAATGTGCACATATGTTTACCAAGAATTTTATAGTAGCATTATTTTAATAACTCTCAAATGGAAATGACTCAAATGTCCATTAACACTAAAATAGATAAATCTTGCATTTTCAGAAAATAGAGTGCCAGGTAAGACACTGAGAATCAAAACAACAACAACCAAAAAACTTAACAAAAAATAAAACCTCACAACTATATATAATAATACAGATTAATTTTACACAAATAATATTAAGGCAAATCAGCCAGACATTAAAGAGTATATATTTCATGGCCATTTTTGTAAAGTCCAAAAGCAGGCAAAACTTACTATGATGAAAACAGAGAGTAGTTCCCTTGGGATGGCAATGTTATAGGAATGACTCAGGGGGCAGAAGGGAACTTCTGGACTTTCAGTAATGTTTTGTTCCTTGACATGGATGCTGGTTACACCATGTGTTTACCGTATGAAAATTCATGGTGCTATAAATTTTTCTATCAAGGGTACTTTTATTAAATTTATTAAAATATAAATTATCTTAAGGAAAGAATAAATATCTTTAGAGAATTGAGAATGCATTGATAATCCCCAATCTTCAAAACTAAGTTTTTTTCATACTGACCCCTGGGACCTATGAATATAGTAGTTTACATGGCAAAAGAGAATTAAGCTGTAGACAGATTATGGTTGCAATCAGCTGATCCTGACATGAAAAGATTATCCTGAATCATCTGAGTGGGCCAGTATAGTCACAAGGGTCCTTATGAGTGGAAGAACCAGAGAGATGGCAGTGTGAGAAGGACTCAGCCCAACACTGCTGACTTTGAAGATGGAGAAAGAAAGCCATGAGCTAAGGAAAGTAAGAAATCTCTAGAAGCTGAAAAAGGCAAGAAAACATTACCTCCGAGAATCTGCTATATATAGCCTAAAGAATACCTTGAGTTTAGCCGAGTGAGACCAGTTTTGGACTTCTGACCACCATAACTGTAGGATCATAAATTTGTGTAGTTTTTAAGGTATTCTTTGTTATTTGTTATAAGCAGCAATCAGAAAATAACACATGTACATGCATGTGTATACCACAGAATTTATGCACACGCATATGGATACCTATGTGCATATATGCATTTCTAGCCGATGTTTAATTTATGCAGTGCCTGGCACAGGATAGAAACTCAAAGAGAATTTTAAATATATAAATGAATGAATGCATGAATAAATGAATAAATTGAGTGACTACTCTATGTTTTATGTATAGAGATAAGAAAGAAGTTGGTAGTGGAGAGTTAGCTCTTGGCCTGTGGAATAGTCAGTTCATACTGCAAAAACCCCTCAGAACTTCTGTGGCAAACAACGTGAACATTCTTTCTAGCTCACAAATTGTCAGGTCAGCGGGAGTAGCTTAACTTCACATTTCATGGCAGATGGGTGGTTTTATGTGTTTCTCAACCTATTCTCATGGTGATGGCAGAAAGAATGGTGGTGGCCCAACTAGCCGAGCAAGCACATGACCTGCATCAAGTCGGCTAACTCACTGACCAAAGTAGATTTATATGGCTCAGTCCAAATTCTAGGGGCACGAAGTATATTCACCTTTTGCAGGGAGAATTTCAAGGTTAAGGTACCAGAGGAAGGGAAGAATCGAGACCAAAAATTTATCATAACCTCTCTGCTATTTACCAAAAAGTACTGCTGAAACCAAATATTGATATTGGAGTATTCCAGATAAGACTTTCAAGGATCCAAGAAGGAAAGTGTACACTGTCATGTAAAAAAGAACAAATAAGAAAGATGTCATTATTGAAAAAGGAAGATTTCATCTGATTAGTTAGGAATTAACTAGAAGTGTAGGTATGTCTTAAAACAGGAATTTATAAATACCAGGAAAATTGATTTTTCCTTTTTAAGTGGATTTACATTATAGAACAATTTTAGACATATAACTGATGAAATAAAATTTATTTTTTAAGCCAGGACAAGATAAAACTAAACTAGAATTGTCTCTCTTTGTTTTTTGGACCTCCTCCTTTCCTCCCTAATCTGCATTAAGGTGAACCAGAGCTCCTCAAAGATGGGAGTGCCTGCTCAACTATAAGGATCATTTTTTCCCCTTTCTTCCAATGCTGGCATAAAAGAATAGTGTTCTTTTCCAGCATTGTAGAGTGTCCAGCACATGTAGAGGGTTTGTTGCTCACTTTGTACATGTTTTCCTGAACTATGCATCTTTAGTGAAGTTTTGTAAAATATCAGCATTCATTTTCATGTACAAAACTGTCTTGAAAATGTATACGACTGGCCTTTTGATTTCTAACAGACTTCGGGCAATTCTCAAAGCTTTCTGAGAATCTGCTTCCTGGGTTACAACCCTCAGTTTGGCTTGAATAACATTTCCTATTTTCTTCTTCACTTGATAATTAATTGAATTTTTGTTAACTCGGCAAAACTGAGCAGAATGAATAGAGTGTTCCAATGTATCTCCTGCCTGCACTCTTCCACCTCCACCTCCACCCCCAAAATCCATCCTTTCTCATTATCAATATTTTGCAACAGAGTGGCACATTTATTAAATTGATGAACCTACATTGACTAGATTTTTATCACCCAAAGTCCCTTAATTTACATTAGATCCACTCTTGGTGTTGTACATTCTATAGATTTGGAAAAATGTATAACAACATTTTACATCCATTATATCTACAAAATAGTTTTACTGCTCTAAAAACATCTATTCATTCCTCCCTCACCACTACCCACTGGCAACCACGATTTTTTTTTTTTTAACTGTTTCCATCTGTGCGTGCATGCGAGCTTAGTCGCTACAGTCATGTCTGACTCTCTGCAACGCTATGGACCATGGCCTGGCAGGCTCCTCTGTCCATGGGATTCTCCAGGCAAGAATACTGGAGTGGGTTGCCATTTCCTTCTCCAAACTATTTCTATAGTTTTGCCTTTTTCGGAATATCATACAGTGGGAGACATACACTGTGCATCCTTGTCAGACTGGCTTCTTTCACCTAGGAGTATGCGTTTAAGATCCCTCTGTGTATTTTTATGGCTTGATAACATTTCTTTTTAACACTGGATAATATTAAGCGTGTGGGCCTCCCAGGTGGCTCCAGGGGTAAGAAACTCACCTGCCATAAGATGTGAGAGATATGGGTTCGATCCCTGGGTTAGGAAGATCCTTGGAGGAGTGCAGGGCAATCCACTCCAGTATTCTTGCCTGGAGAATCCCATGGACAGAGGAGACTTGAGGGTTACAGTCTCTGGGGTTGAAAAGAGTGGGAAATGACTGAAGCAACAGCACACACACAATATTCACTGTGTAGATAACCACAGTTTATTTATACATTCACCTACTGAAGACATCTTTATTGCTTTCAAGTTTTATTAATATGAATAATGATATTATAAATATCCACGTGAAAGGTTTTTGTGTACATGTAAGTTTTCAGCTCTTCTGGGTAAAATACAGGGAAGCATGATTGCTGTTCTGTATGGTTAGAGTATATTTAGTTTTGTAAGAAATTGTCAAACCATATCCCACAGAAGACTCTTGAGAGTCCCTTGGACTTCAAGGAGATCCAACCTGTCCATTCTGAAGGAGATCAACCCTGGGATTTCTTTGGAAGGAATGATGCTAAAGCTGAAACTCCAGTACTTTGGCCACCTCATGTGAAGAGTTGACACATTGGAAAAGACTCTGATGCTGGGAGGGATTGGGAGTAGGAGGAGAAGGGGACAACAGAGGATGAGATGGTTGGATGGCATCACCAACTCGATGGATGTGAGTCTGAGTGAACTCCAGGAGTTGGTGATGGACAGGGAGGCCTGGCGTGCTGTGATTCACGGAGTCGCAAAGAGTCGGACACAACTGAGGACTGAACCGAACTGACTGATCCCACAGTGGCTATACCATTTTGCATTCTCACTAACAGTGAATGAGAGCTTCTTTTGCTCCATATTCTCACCTGCATCTGCTTTTGCCAGCCTTTCAGATTTTGGCCATCCTAAATATTAATAACCTCAGATATGCAGATGAAACCACCCTTATGGCAGAAAGTGAAGAGAAACTCAAAAGCCTCTTAGATTTGCAATGGTATCTCACTCTTGTTTGAATTTTATTCCCTGAGGACATGTGATATGGAGCGTATAATCATATGACATGTACTGTAATATATTTATTTTCCATCTGTTTGTATTCTTTGATGAGATCTCTATTAAGATCTTTTCATCTTTATTTGCTTTCTTGTTGAGTTTTAAGAGCTCTTTGCATAATTTGATAAGAGTACTTTATCAGATGTACTTTTGCAATTATTTTCTCCCAGCTTGTGATTTGTGTTCTCTTTCTTTTGACATTCCTTTTCACCAAACATGTGTTTTAAATTTAATGAAGTTCAGTTAATCAGTTATTTCTTTCATAGATTGTGCCTTTGGGGTTGTATCAAAAAAGTCATCACCATACCCTAAATCATTTAAATCTATACTATGTTATCTTCCAGGAGATTTCTAGTTTTACATTTCATATATAGGTTGATAAACTATTTTGGGTTAATTTTTGTAAAGGGTGTAATGTCTGTATTTATATTCATTTAAAAAATGTGGATGTTCAATTTTTCCACAACCATATTTTGAAGAGACTATATTTTCTCCACTGTTTTGTCTTTGCTACTTTGACAAAGATCAATTTGCTATATTTATGTGGATCTCTTTCTGGGTCCTCAGAGTGTTACATTTACTCTGTCAATTCTTACATCAATATCACTCTAGTTAAATTGCTATAGTTTTGTGGTAATTTTTGAAGTTGATTAGTATCAGTTCTCTGACTGTTCTCCTTCATTATAGCTTTGGCTACTTTAGATCTTTTGTCTCTCCATATAAACTTTAGAATTAGTTTCTTGACATTCACAAAATAACTTGCTGGGGCTTGGTTTTGCACTGTGTTGAATCTGTAGGTCTTTTTGGGCAGAACTGACACTTTGAGAATAGGAGCATTCATGTCCATAAACATGGAATATTTCTTCATTTATTTTCTATTTGTTTTTTTTATTAGAATATTATTATTTATCTCATGTGGATAGAACTTGTACATGTACATTTTTAGATATATAATATGTGTTTAAAATTTTGAGGAGTGCTAATATGAATAGTATTGTTTTGTAGCAGCCTGCAACCTATTTGGCACCAAGGACCAGTTTTGTGGAAAATAATTTTTCCTTGGACTGGGGTAGGGGCATGATTTCAGGATAATTCAAGCACATTGCATTTATTGTGCAATTTGGTGGCTCAGAGGTTAAAGCATCTGCCTGCAATGTGGCAGACCTGGGTTCAATCCTTGGGTCAGGAAGATGCCCTGGAGAAGGAAATGGCAACCCACTCCAGTGTTTTTGCCTGGAGAATCCCATGGACAGAGGAGCCTGGTGGGCTATAGTCCACGGGTCACAAAGAGTCGGACACGACTGAGCAACTTTTGATTTGGTTGGTATGTCTATTATTATTATATCAGTTCTACATCATATTATCAGGCATTAGATCCTGGAAGTTGGGGATACTTGGCATTTTGAATTTTAAATCTGCTTGTTCATTGCTAATATAAAGGAAATCTATTGACTTCTGCATATTAACCATATATTTTGCAATCTGACTATTGTTGCTTATTAATTTCAGGAAGGGCTTTTTTATTGAGTTTTTTGGGTTTTCTACACAGATAATCATGCTATCTGAAAATAAAAACTGTTTTATTTCTTCCTCTATTTGTATACCTGTTTACTTTTTCTTGTCTTATTGGTGAGCTAGAATTTCCAGTGTGATGTTGAAAAGGAGTCAAAAGCGGGGCTATCCTTGTCCCTTTCCTTGTCTTAGTGGGAAAGCTTTGCATTTCTTACCATTAAGTATGATAGTGTAGGTTTTTTGTAGGTTTAATTAAATGTTATAGGTTTTAATTAGTCTTAATTAATTTCATAGGCTTTATTAAGTTTAATTAGGCCCTATTTCTTTATGTTTTTATTTTCATCACTATGGGAGATGGATTGAAAAAGATATTGCTGCTATTGTCAGAGAGTGCCCTGCCTATGTCTTTCTCTGAGAGTTTTATAGTATCTGATCTTTAATCCATTTTGTGTTTATTTTTGTGTGTGGTGTTAAAGAGTTTTCTAATTCCATTTTTTTACATATAGTTGTTCAGTTTTCCTGGCACTGCTTATTGAAGAGAATGTCTTTCCTTCATTGTATAGCCTTGCCTTCTTTGTCATAGATTAATTTAACCATAGGTGCATGGCTTCAAATCTGTGCCTCCTATCCAGTTCCATTGATCAGTATGTCTGGTTTGGTGCCAGTACCATACTGTTTTGATGACTAGTTTTGTAGTATGGTCTGCAGTCAGGGAGCCTGATTCCTCTTCCTCTAGCTCTATTTTATTCTTTTTCAAGGTTGCCTTGGCTATTTAGGGTCTTTTGTGTCTCCACAGAAATTTTAAGATTTTTTTTTTGTTCTAGTTCTATGAAAAATGTCATTGGTAATTTGATAGGGATTTCATTGAACCTGCAGATTGCCTCAGGTAGTATAGTCATTTTTCACAATATTGATCCATCCAATCCAAGAACATGATCTATATTTCCATTTGTTTGTGTTATCTTTGATTTCTTTCATTAGCATCTTATAGTTTCCAGAGTACAAGTATTTTGTTTTCTAGGTAGGTTTTATTCCTAGGATTTTTATTCTTTTTAGATGCTATGGTCAGTGGGATTGTTTCTTGAATTTCTCTTTCTGATCTTTTGTTTTTAGTATTTAAAAATGTGACAGATTTCTGCACATTAATTTTGCTTCTTGCCACTTTACCCAATTCATTTATGAGCTCTAGTAGTTTTCTGGTAACACCTTTAGGGTTTTCTATATATAGTGTCATGTCATCTGCCAACAGTGACTGTTTTACCTCTTCTTTTCCTATTTGGATTCCTTTTGTTTCTTTTTCTTCTCTAACTGCCATTGCTGGGATTTTGTAAACTCTGTTGAATAAAAGTATTGAGAGCAGACATCCTTGTCTTATTTCTGATCTCAGAGGAAATGTTTTCAGTTTTTCACTGTTGAATATGATGCTAGCTGTAGGTTTGTCATATTGTAGATTGTATTATGTTGAGGTATATCTTCTATGCCCACTTTCTGGAGAATTTTTTAAATCATGAATGTATATTGAATTTTGTCAAAAGCTTTTAATGAATTTATGTAATGATCATATGGTTTTTGTTCTTTAATTTGCTGATGTGGCATATCACACTAGTTAATTTGTTGATATTGAAAACCTTTCAACTCAAAAGCTTTTGCACTGCAAAAGATACTATAAACAAAATGAAAAGACAACAGAAGGGGAGAAAATATTTGCAAACAATGTGACTGACAAAGAATTAGTCTCCAAAATTTACAAACAGCTCATGCAGCACATAGCCAGAGGAGAGGAAACACTGGGACCAGAGCTTGGTGGTGATGGTGAATTGGCCACAGGGCAGTCAGCAGCAGCCGAGAAGCTGAGGGGGGCCTCCTGCTCCTGGATGGCCTAACGGCTCTGGGGAGAACAGTGACTCCTGGGCGGATCAGTGCAGCTCAGCAGCAGGCTGGTGGCAGCAGTGAGGCTGGAGTGCCCTCTGCTTCTGGGCATCCTTCAACATCGGCTTCAGCCTCCCCTAGAACTTCTTCCCAGTCTCTCCAGTGGGGACTTGCCTCATTCTCAGGTTGCAAGTTGACTGACACCCGATGGCCAGTAAAGGTTGACACTCTCAACGAGGACCAGCAGTGGGACAACCAGGGCACCAGGCACATCACCCAGCTACGTGAAGGACATGACCCTGCTAGTTAAGGCCTGGCAAAACATGGTTCACTGGAGAAAGGAATGCACACCATGTCAGTATTTTGGCCTCGAGAGTCCCCTGAACAGTTGAAAAGGCAAAAAGATATGACCTGAAGATGAGCTCCCCCAGGTTAGTAGGAGTCCAATATACCATTGGGGAAAAGCAGAGAAATAGCTACAGAAAGAAAGAAGGGACTGAATGAAGTGAAGCAGAAATGAGGCCCAGTTGTGGTTGTATCTAGTGGTGAAAGTTATGTCCAATGTTGTAAAGAACAATATTGCATAGGAACCTGGAATGTTAGGCCCATGAATCAAGGTAAATTGGATGTGATCAAACAGGAGATGGCAAGAGTGAACATTGACACTTTAGGAATCAGTGAACTAAAATGGGCTGGAATGGGTGAATTTAACTCAGATGATCGTTTTATCTCTACTGTGGTCAATGGAGTAGACCTCATAGACAACAAAATATTCTTAAATGCAGTACTTGAGTGCAGCCTCAAAAATGACAAAATGATCTCAGTTTGTGTCCAAGGCAATTGATTCAACATCATAGTAATCCAAATCAATGCTCCAATAACTAATGCTGAAGAAGATGAAGTTGAATGATTCTGTGAACAAGATCTATAAGACCTCCTAGAACTAACTCCAAAAAAAGATGTTCTTTTTATTAAAGGGGACTGGAATGCAAAAGTAGGAAGTCAAGATACCTGAAATAACAGAGAAGTATGGCCTTAGAGTACAAAATGGAGCAGGGGGAAGCTAACAGAGTTTTGCCAAGAGACCACATTGGTCACGGCAAACACCCTCTTCCAACAACACAAGAGATGACTCTACACATGGACATCACCAGATGGCCAACACCAAAATCAGATTGATTATATTCTTTGCAACCAAAGATGGAGAAGCTCCATACAGTCAGCAAAAACAAGACCAGGAGCTGACTGTGGCTCAGGTCATCAGCTCCTTATTCCAAAATTCAGGTTCAAATTGAAGAAAGTATGGAAAATCACTAGGCCATTAATGTATGATTTAGATAAAATCACTTATGATTATACAGTGGAAGTGACAAATAAATTCAAGGGACTAGATCTGGTAGACAGAGTGCCTGATGAACTTTGGATGGAGGTTCGTAACATTGTTCAGGAGCTGGTGACCAAAACCAGAAAACCAGAGGAAAACAATAGAATGGGAAAGACTAGAGGTCTCCTCAAGAAAACTGGAGATACCAAGGTAACATTTCAGGTAAAGATAGATAACACAATAAAGGACAAAAATGACAAGAATCTAACAGAAGCAGAAGAGATTAAGAAGAGGTGGCAAGAAAACACAGAATAACTGCACAAAAGTGTTCTTAATGACCCAGATAACCAATAGTGTGGTCACTCACCTAGAGCCAGACTTGGTGTAGAGTGAAGTCTAGTGGGACTAAGAGGGCATCGCTTTGGACAAAGCTAGTGGAGGAAATGGCATTCCAACTGAAAGTGAAAGTGAAGTCGCTCAGTCGTGTCCGACTCTTTGTGACCCCGTGGACTGTAGCCCACCAGGCTCCTCTGTCCATGGGATTCTCCAGGCAAGACTACTGGAGTGGGTTGCCATTTCCTTCTCCAGGGGATCTTCCCAACTCAGGGGTCGAACCCAGGTCTCCTGCATTGCAGGCAGACGCTTTAACCTCTGAGCCACCAGCTGAGTTATTTCAAATCCTAAAATCCTAAAAGATGATGCTGTTAAAGTGCTGCACTCAATATGCCAGCAAATTTTAAAAATTCAGCAGTGTCCAGAGAACTGGAAAAGGTCAGTTCTCATTCCAATACCAAAGTAATGCAATGCCAAAGGATGTTCAAATTGCTGTACAATTATGCACCTTTCACATGCAAGAAAGCTAGAAAAGAAATTATGCTCAATTTCCTTCAAACTAGGCTTCAGCAATATGTGAACCAACAAATTCCAGATGTACAAGCTGGATTTAAAAAGGCAGAGGAACCAGAAATCAAATTGTCAATATCCACTGGATCATAGTAAAAATAAGGAAATTCCAATAAAAACACTTTCTGCTTCATTGACTATGCTAATCCCTTTGACTATGTGGATCACAACAAAACTGTGGAATATTCTTGAATATATGGGAATACAAGACCACGTTACCTGCCTCCTTAGATCTGGACATGGAGCTGGTTCAAAATTGGGAAAAGAGTATGTCAAGGCTATATATTGTTACCCTGTTAACAGAGTACATTATATGAAATGCTGGGCTGGATGACTCACAAGCTGGAATCAAGATTGCCAGGAGAAATATCAACAACCTTAGATATGCAGATGATACCACTTTAATGGCAGAAAGTGAGGAGGAACTAAAGAGCCTCTTAATGAAAATGAAAGAGGAGAATGAAAAAACTTATTTAAAACTCAACATTCAAAAAACAAAGATCCTGGCATCTGATCCCATCACTTCATGGCAAATAGATGAGGGAAAAAATGGAAACAGTGTCAGATTTTATTTTCTTGGCTCCAGAATCACTGTGGACAGTTACTGGAGCCATGAAATTAAGAGACACTTGCTCCTTGGAAGGAAATCTATGACCTAGACAGCATATTAAAAAGCAGAGACATCACCTTTGCTGACAAAGGTCCATATAGTCAAAGCCACGGTTTTTCCAGTAGTCATACATGGATGTGAGAGTTGGATCATAAAAAAGGCTGAGCACTGAAGAACTGACACTTTCAAAGTGTGGTGCTTGAGAAGACTTTTGAGAATCCCTTGGACAGCAAGGAGATAAAACCAGTCAACTCTAAAAGAAATCAAACCTGAATATTCATTGGAAGGACTGGTGCTAAAATTGAAGTTCCAATAATTTGGCCACTTGTTGCAAAAAGCTGCTTCATTGGAATAGACCCTGATGCTCTTAAAGATTGAGGGCCAGAGGAGATGCAGGTGACAGAATGAGATGGTTGGATCACATTGCTGATTCAGTGGCATGAGTTTAAACAATCTCAGGGAGATAGTGATGGACAGGGAAGCCTGACGTGGTGCAGCTGATGGTGTTGCAAAAGGTCAGACACAACTTAGTGACTGAACAACAACATGCAGCTCAATACCATAAAAACAAACAACTCAGTCAAAAAATGGGCAGATGATTCAAATAGACATTTTCCCAAATAAAACATATAGATGAGCAAGAGGTACATGAAAAGATGTTCAGTGTTGCTAATTATTAGATAAATGCAAATAAACACTATAATGAGCTATCACCTCACACCTGCCTGAATGGCCATCATCAAAAAATCTACAATTGATTTAGAGACGGTGTATCTAAAAGGGAACCTTCCTACACTGTTCATGGGAATGTAAACTGGTACTACCACTATGAATATCTGTGTGGATGTTCTTTAAAACATTAAAAATAGAGATACTATATGATCTAGCAATCCCACTCCTGGGCATATATTTGGAGAAAAACTTGGTTCAAAAGTTCATGCACCCCAATGTTCACTGCAGCACTGTTTACAATAGCCAATACGTGGAAGAAACTTAAATGTCCAAATGAATGAATAAGGAAGATGTGGTACATTTATACAATGGTATATTACTCAACCATAAAAAAGAGTGAAATAATGCCATTTACGGCAACATGGATGGACTTGAAGATTATCATACCAAGTGAAGTAAGTCAGACAGTGAAAGACAAATATCATACGATATCACTTATATGAAGAATCTAAAAAAAGATACAATGAAAACTATTAGCTTATTTTAAAATGGTATAAAAACAAAGTATATGTTCATAAAATATTAAAAGAATGATCAGATTTATGCCAAGATGTGTATAAGAG
>SJYT01046258.1:76991-91883 GCA_006410635.1 Cephalophus harveyi | reverse complement strand
ATATTAAAAGAATGATCAGATTTATGCCATGATTTCTTAATATAAGTGGTTTCAAAATTCTATGAATTAAGTAATATTTTCTTTAGGAAAAAATTTAAGAAGCCATTTCAGTCCTCTTAACTGTCCCCTTACTATTCATGGGCCTGGTGAGCAGCACCCCATAAACATGATCTGCAGATTCTCTCTTATTTAAGAAACATAACCAGGTTCTGCTTCTAGCATCCTCTCTGAATGTTCTTCACTGGATATTCAGCTATTTCTCATTGCTCTGTATTCTCTGCATGGCCACTTCAGAATCAGGTCAAGGATGCAATTTCAATTCTATTGTTTATTGAAAGCTTCAACTCAGTATCCTTTAATCCATCTGCTGTAGCCTTTATCTCCATCCTCAGACAATCCAGCCCCGGTTGAGGTTCTCAGAATTCCTGTCACACTCCAGCATCTCAGGCTCCAACTTATTGACAATAAGAGACTTAAAGTTTTGAATAGTTTGGATTATTCATAATAAAGAAATGTTTTATTTATGAATTTGTACTTTAAAATTCTGCTTCATATATATATTAATAGAAGTATGAAGCATGTGTCATGGAACAAATATCATGTGATCATTTATACATAATGGATTCATCAAGGCCTTTTAAAGACTTTACTCAAAAGGGTCCTTCATGTAACATATTCTAAAAATAAAGTATAATTTTGGCTAATGGAACCAGAAATGATAAACTGCTTAGAAACTTATACTCAGTAATAAAATTTTATGAGATTAGCAATCTATCAACACAAGTAGTTTCCATGAGAAACCATTCTATAACCACTTGTGGGGGAGGATAGTACACAAATAAACAGGTTGAGGTATCCTGAATCATTATTTCCTTCCATAAATATACCTGCCAGTGAAAGTGTGAAACTTGAAACCACTGACTAAGTTTGCGTCTCTGATAAACATCAGTTAGCTACTTACTGATTTCTGTTTCTGTTCCTCCTTTTTTCTACATGCTATATGATCTGTCTTCTTTTGCCAGCCCTTCCCTTTGGGTATGTCAATACTGTTATATATGCAAAGTGTGATTTGAATAAACATTTTCACTGGAACATGGATGCTCAGGAAACTTCCTAACCACACGTGTTCCTGATATCTCATACGTAAGGTGGTTTTGGATGGCTCATTTTATTCGTTATGCATTGATATTATTAGATTAGAAGTTGGGCTCTGAGGAATCTACCTCACTGATTCTTTCAACAAATATTTACTGTCTACTATGTGGGAGGCATTGTTCTAAGTATTGGCAATTAACATTGTTTTTAATTACTAGTTTATGCCCTTTTTTACTTGTTATTATGATGGAGAGAACTGCCTTTAGCTAAACAAATAAACAATTGTAAGATAATATTAGGCTCTGATATGATCAATAAAGAAAAAGCAGAGTATAAACAGAGTTGTGTGCCCATGATCAGTCATGTCCAACTCTTTGCGACTCCATGGACTTCAGTCTGCAAGGCTCCTCTGTCCATGTCATTTTCTGGGTAAAACTATTGTAGTGAGTTGTCATTTCCTCCATCAAAGGATCTTCCCAACCCAGGGGTTGAACCCACATTTTCTGCACCTCTTGAATTGGCAGGCGGATTCTTTACCAGTGAGCCGCCCAAGAAGTTCTTTCAGTTCAGTTCAGTCGCTCAGTTGTGTCTGACTCTTTGAGACCCCATGGACTGCAGCACACCGGGCCTCCCTGTCTATCACCAGCTCCCAGAGTTTACCCAAACTCATGTCCATTGAGTCAATGATGCCATCCAACCATCTCATCCTCTGTCATCCTCTTCTCCTCTTGCCTTCAATCTTTCCCGACATCAGGGTCTTTTCAAATGAGTCAGCTCTTCACATCAGGTGGCCAAAGTATTGGAGTTTTGGCTTCAGCATCAGTCCTTCCAATGAATATTCAGGACTGATTTCCTTTAGGAGGGACTGGTTGGATCTCCTTGCAGTCCAAGGGACTCTCAAGAGTCTTCTCCAACACCACAGTTCAAAAGCATCAATTCTTCAGCACTCAGCTTTCTTTATAGTCCAACTCTCACATCCATACATGACTACTGGAAAAACCATAACCTTGACTAGACAGACCTTTATTGACAAAGTAATGTCTCTGCTTTTTAGTGTGCTGTCTAGGTTGGTCATAACGTTTCTTCCAAGGAGTAAGTGTCTTTTAATTTCATGGCTGCAATCACCATCTGCAGTGATTTTGGAGACCCCCCCACCCTAAAAAATAAAGTCAGCCACTGTGTCCACTGTTTCCCCATCCATCTATTTGCCATGAAGTGATGGGACCGGATACCATGATCTTAGTTTTCTAAATGTTGAACTTAAGCCAACTTTTTCACTCTCCTCTTTCACTTTCCTCAAGAGACTCTTTAGTTCTTCTTCACTTTCTGTTCTGAAGCTCTTTGGAAGGTAGTAAAAGAAAGTTTCTTTGGATTGGACTTTCAACAAAACCTCTCCTAGAAATTGATCATTAAATTTGTATATAAAATGAATGAGGAAGCATGCCTTATAAGTTTCTGCTGGAAAATATTTTAGGCAATGAAAACTTAAGTTCACATCCCAATGAACTGGGAATATAATTGATGTTGTCCAGTATGGCAAGAGTGGGCAGAGGAGTGACTGAAAAGACAGTAACAGGAAATCAAATCATATAGGACTTTAAAAGCCATGGGAGAGATATTAGATTTTTTTCCCTAAATTACGGTTAGAGTTAAGGTTAGGGTTGAGTTGAGAGCAGAAAATTAACATGACAATTTAAATTTTGAAAGGATTACTAGAAATCCTTACATTGAGAGTTATACTGTGAAGACTACGGAAGAGAAAGTAAGAAGACAAATTATTTTTATTTGCTATGGTTCAGGCAGACAGTGGTGTTGGCTGTGCCTGTGGCAATGGCAATGAGAAGGTGATAAGTGGCACAGTTGGAATAGAACAGTTGCAGTGTGACTCTAAAGCTTTGGACCTGAATAATGGAGTGGTGTCCATTTTCTGAGGTGGGCTATGTTGGGAGAAGAAAAGTGTTGTTGGGAGAGATTTGTGTGTGTGAACTTTAAGATGCCCATTTAACAACCAAGTGGAGATGCCATAGAGAGAGTTGGTATCTGAGCCTAATATTCAGGGGGTGGTTTGTACTAGAAATGCACCTTAGGGAGTCATTTCCAAGCTATAGATATTCTTTGGAACCATGATAGTGGACAAGATCACCTGCAGACTGAGTCTAGTTAGAGGAGTTTTGAGGTTGGATTTCCAGGGCACTCCAAAAACCAGAGAATGAGGACCCAGAAGAAGAAGCTTGTGAGGGAGCAGATATCCTGGGTCTCCAACCCTATACCCTGAACATATTTGCTAAGCCAGTCACTAGAACATGACAATCACTGTTTCTCTAAATCTCTAATATAGGAACAAATATTTACGGCAATAGTTGTTAATAAAATATTGGTAATAAAAATAACTTTCAGACAACTTGCCCATCTCTCTCTTCCACACAATAACTAAAAAACATAATGAAACTGGCTTTTCCTTTAGAAACTTTCCACCAAATTCTAAGCTGAGGCTGGAAAAGAAACCACAAACCCTAAATTTATCATGTATTAGATAGGTAGAACTCACTCCTTTGAGAGTAAACACATTAGAGATATTCCAGACAAGACTTTTGGTTGGTGTGGGGATTCACTCAAGCACACAAAGTAATTGAACACTTAGGATATATACTTAGGTGCTTTCCGTGCCTCATAGTGTTTGATAGTCAGATACTGTGGACTGATAATCTAGAAGCAACTACAACAGAGTGATGAGAAAGTCTGATGTTGACTCAGATTATCCAAAAAGGCTCAGTTTTGGATAACTTCAATTTTATTTGACCTTTGTTTTGCTCTTTATAATTCATTTGCCATTGTTCAGTTTCTGGAATTTCCAAAGGATTTAATAGATTTGATTTAAAGAAATGTTATTAGAAGCAAACTTTTGCAATATGGTAAAAGCATTGAAACAAACAACCCAATCAAAAAATGGGTAGAAGACCTAAAGAGACATTTTTCCAAAGAAGACACACAGATGGCCGAGAGGCACATGAAAAGATGTTCAACATCACTAATGAATGTTGGAGAGAATGTTAAGAGAAAAGAACACTCCTATACTGTTGGCAGAAATGTATATTGGTACAGCCATCTTGCTGGACAGTATGTAGATTCCTTAAAAAACTAAAAATAGAGCTACCATGACTCTGCAATGCCACTCCTAGACATATACCTGGAGAAAACTGTGATCCAAAAGGACACACTCACCCTAATATTCATTGCAACACTGTTTACAATATCCAAGACATGGATGCAAACTAAATGTCTATTGACAGCAGAGTGGATGAAGAAGATGTGGTGCATTTATAGAGTGGAATATTACCCAGCCATTAAAAAGAATGAAATAATGCCATTTGCAGCAACATAGATGGACCTAGAGATTGTCATACTGAGTGAAGTAAGTCAGATAGTGATGGAAGAATATCATGTAACATCACTTATATTTGGAATCTAAAAATAAATGATACAAATGAACTTACAAAACAGAAACAGACTCATGGATAACCAACAAGGACCTGCTGTATAGCACATGGAACTCTGCTCAACGTTATGTGGCAGCCTGAATGTGAGTGGGAGTTTGGGAAAGAATGAGTACATGTGAATGTATACAGCTGAATTCCTTTGCTGTTCACCTGAAACTATCACAACATTGTTAATCATTGTATCCCAGTACAAAACAGAAAGTTAAAAAAATGGCTAAAGCTAAAAAAAATAAAACTTTAAATATATAATAGAAATTAAGGATGTTTTTAAAATATATAATTTTGTCAATTTCTCTTGAAGGGAGTAAAAGAAACTTTAATTCAATCCATTAGAAAAAAAATGATTTTTTTTTTAAATAGAAAGAATTCCCTGGGAAAGGAATTAATTAGTCATAAAGGCTATTAAATCTCCTAAAACGAACAAACGGTTCCACTGGAAATTAGATGTTATGTTGCTGGCTGTTGTTGTGTAGTTACTAAGTCACGTCCAACTCTTTTAAGACCTCATAGATGGTAGCCCGCCGGGTTCCTCTGTCAGTGGGATTTCCCAGACAAAAGTATTGGAGTGGGTTGTCATTTCCTTCTCTAGGGGATCTTCCAACTCCAGGGACTGAACCCACATGTCTTATACTGGCAGGCAGATTATTTAGCTCTGAGAAGAGATTAAAAGAAATTTAAATTCAATCCATTAGGAGGAAAAAAACTGATTTTTAAAAAATAGAAGTCTCAGGGAAAGGAATTAACTAGTCATAAGGGCTATTAAATCTCCTTAAATGAACAAAGTATTCCATTGTAAATTATATAAATATTCTTTAAAATATTACTTTTACTGAAAAGATGTCATTTACATTATTAAAATGACCTAATTTGAAGAAAATATCCTTAGAGACATACAAAAACACAGGGTGGTAGGAATATTAAATATGATAAATTTTAAACCCTTAATCCTCCTCTTTAATCTCCTTATTTTTATCCCCCCCCCTTTTTTTTAAATTAATTGCTTTAGAATCAGGAAATTTTTGTAATGTATCCTTGGTGTGATGGCTTACTGGTGACAGTCAACTAATTTTCACCGGTGAAGGAAGGTTATATTGTCAAAAACAAACAAACAAGCAAACAAAAAAACAAACAAAAAACAAAACCACTTTCCAAGCATAGGATGGCAAATTAGCAACTTTGAGTTCTATTTCTGTCCTGTTTCTGTTTGGCAAATCATACTCAGAAATTGAGACTGTCTTTAGCAAGAATTTATTCAATATAGGTTCACTGTGGAAACTATAAAATTTCACAAATCAAGAGCATACGGGATAATGTTTCTTAATACTCTATAGCAATAATAGATGGATCAAACTATTGTTCCACCCGAGGGGAAGATGATAGGAATAAAGTTCAAATTTAGTTGAGGTGTAAATTTCTACAAGTTTGTTCTCAGGACACTGGGTTAACCAAGAAGGAATAGCCAGCTGCCCAAGCGAAAGTGAAAGTCCTTTGCTGCTACAGCATGTTGCTAGGAACAAAAGTAATGATATCAGCAGGTAAGGTTTCCCTGGAGGGGCCTGCAGCTTTCCATCACTGCCAACAAAGAGTTGTTTTCCCCAAGCAGGAATTAACATCTCTAAGTCTTCAGAGAACAGTTTAGATCAGCAGTGTAAACTCGCACTGATCAAACACTTTGAGTTGTTGGTCAAACCTCTTTGTATTTTGAGCTAAAAGTCCCTTAAGCCATAGTTGTTCCTCCACATGCTCTTACTATCAAGCCCTCAACAGTGCTGGTCAATAGCTGAGTTTACCAACAACTACAGACATAAATGACAACATCCTGAAACACATTTCTCAATATAAACATTTTCACTCTTAGAACAAAACAAATTCATTTTTAGAACCATCAGCAAGTGGATTTTAAATCATTTCAAAACAATACACAACTACTTCCAAGTTATTCAGGGAGATATAAAGCAAAGCATATAAAACTATATTAGGTCTATTCACTGTAGATGATCTAAATGGATACTTTGATTATGAACTATGTAACCTCAACCTGAGTTACTGGATTCCAGGTGTAGCAATTATTTATATTAGAGTGGGGCTGGAGAACTATGGATGGAAGTTCATAACACTGTACCAGAGGCAGTGACCAAAGCCATCCCAAAGAAAAAGAAATGCAAGAAGGCAAAGTGATTGTCAGAGGAGGCTTTATAAAGAGCTGAGGAAAGAACAGAAGTGAAAGACAAGGGAGAAAGGGAAAGGGAAGGAAAAGATATACCCAAGTGAATTCAGAGTTCCAGAGAAGAAGAATGAGAGACAAGAAGACCTTCTTAAATGAACAGTGCAAAGAAATTGAGAAAGACAATAGAATGGGAAAGACTAGAGATCTCTTCAGGAAAACTGGAGATATCAAGAGAACATTACAAGAAAGGATGGGCATGGTAAAGGACTGAAACAGTAAGGACCTAACTGAAGTAGAAGAGATTAAGAGGTAGTAAGAATACAAGATGGAGAAGGCAATGGCAACCCACTCCAGTACTCTTGCCTGGAAAATCCCATGGGTGGAGGGGCCTGGTAGGCTAACTATACAAAAAATGTCTTAATGACCTGGATAATCATGATGGCATGGTCATCCTAAAGTGTGAAGTCAGGTGGCTCAGGAAGAATTACTAAGAACAAAGTTGGTGGAGATGATGGAATTCCAGCTGAGCTATTTAAAAATCCAAGATGATGCTGTTAAAGTGCTGTACTCAATATGTCACTAAATCTGGAAAAGTCAGTATTAGACACAAGACTGGAAAAGGTCAGTTTTCATTTCAATCCCAAAGAAGGGCAATGCCAAAGAAATGTTCAAACTACCATACGATTGTGTTCATTTCACATGCTAGTAAGGTTATGCTCAAAATTCTTCAAGCTAGGCTTTTTAGCAGTACATGAACTGAGAATTTTTAAATGTACAAGTTGGATTTTGAAGAGGCAGAGGAGCCAGAGATCAAACTGTCAACATTTGTTGGATTGTGGAAGAAGCAAAGGAATTACAGAAAAACATCTACTTTTGCTTCATTGACTGTGCTAAAGCCCTTGATGTATGGATCACAACAAGCTGTGGGAAATTCTTAAAGAGATCAGAGTACCTTATCTGTAGCCTGAGAAACCTGTATGTAGGTAAAGAAGCAACAGTTAGAACTGAACGTAAAACAACTGACTGGCTCAAGATTGGGAAGGCAATAACAAGCCTGTATACTGTCACCCTGCTTATTTATCTTATATGCAGAGTATATTATGCAAAATGCTGGGCTGAAGGAATCATAAGCTGGAATCAAGATTGCCGGGAGAAATATCAGTAACCTCAGATATGTAGATGATACCACTCTAATGGCAGAAAATGAAGAGGAACTAAAGAACCTCTTGGTGAAGGTGGAAAGAAGGCAATGAAAAAGCTTGAAATACAACAGTAAAAAAATTAAGATCATGGTTTTCAGTCCCATCACCTCATGGCAAATAGAAGGGGGAAAATTGGAAGGAGTGACAGATTTTCTTGGGCTTCAAAATCACCACACACAGTGATTGCAGCCATGAAGTTAAAAGATGCTTGTTCCTTGGAAGGAAAACTATAACAAATGTAGACAGCATATTAGAAAGCAGAGACATCACTTTGCTGACAAAAGTCCATCTAATCAAAGCTATGGTTCCTCCAATAGTCATGTACGGATGTGAGATTTGGATCATAAAGAAGGCTGAGCACCAAAGAATTGATGCTTTTGTTCTGGAGAGACTCTTGAGAGTCCCTTAGACTTCAAGGAGATCAAACCAGTCAATGCTAAAGGAAATCAATCCAGAATATTCATTAGAAGCACTGATGCTGAAGCTAAAGGTCTAATACTTTGGCCATGTGATGTGAAGAGCCAACTCACTGGAAAAGACCTTGATGCTGAGTAAGATTGAAGGTAAAAGAGAAGGGGGCGGCAGAGATTGAGATATTTAGATAGCACCACTGACTCAATGGATATGAATTTGAGCAAACTCCGGGAGACAGTGGAGGAAAGAGGAGCCTGGTGTGCTATAGTCTACGGGGCGGCAAAGAATCAGACATGACTTGGCAATTGAACATTGACAACAACCTGAAACCGAGTTGCTGAATTCCTGGTGTAGCAATCATTTATACTAGATTTGGTAATAAAAATTTCCCTTAATTAAAAAAATAGATGCTTTAAAAATATATATATAGTGAATATATAGTTTTGCATTATGAATCTATATTGGCTAGAAAAAATTTTAGAACGAACATACTCTAAAAATCTGCATTAAGATTGTGTCAAAATCTTTAGAATCTTTAGAATTACAGGAAAAAAGAAAAAGACTTTCTTCTGAAACTGTTAACTCTCACACTAACTTTTGTTATCCTAGATTGATCTCTCTCCTACTATATGATTCTACTTTTGGAAGCAAAATGTCAGACCTTAGAATACCATTAGAATTAATCTGCTTTATTACAAGATATGTTTCTGCATAGTAACTCAAATCTGGTTTAAAAACATCTCCAAAGCAGATGTATCTACCCTTAGAATGGCAATTTTTACTAGGTTCAAATTGTGCTAACATTTTATGTCACAAGCAACTAATTTTTTTTACCTTATTCATTTTGAAATTTTATGTTTTTCTCTGCTTTTATCTTCAGTCTTAGTTCAGGCTGCTATAACAAAATGCCGTAGACAGAGTGACTTTAACAACAATGTTTATTCTTCACAATTCTGGAGGCTAGAATGTCCAAGATCAAGGGGACAGCATATTCAGTATCTAGTGAAGATATTCTTCCGGTTTACAGGCAACTACATTTCTGATGAATAAGAAAGGGCTCTCGTCTCTTCCTTTGGTTATAATGGCACTAATCCCATCACCAGTAGTTCACCCTTAGGACCTCTAAACCTAGTTATTTTTCAGAGGCTCCACCTCCAAATACTATCACATTGTGGGTTAGGGCTTCAATAAATGAATTTGGGGAGGGCACAAACATTCATTCAGTCCATAGCAGTCTCTTTTAAAGCATGTAAGGCAATAATAATGCCAATAATAACAACTTTTATTTGCAGAACACTTGCTCTGTGCCAAACACTCCCTTGAGGATATTACAATCATCCTAGCTCATCTAATTTTCACAACAATTAGATGTGAAATCTGTTAGGTAGGGTGATTATTATCACCTCCATTTTACAGGGAAAACTGAGGAAAAGTGACACTAAGTAGCTTGCTTAATATCATTAATTTGGGAAATGGCAGAGTTGGGATTTTAACTCAGTCTGATTTTAGAGACCATTTTTTTTGCCAGCATTTTACATAGATTTTTTCCTTACCCCTATTTGTTTGTTTGTTTGTTTTTGTTTAGCTTATTAGTAATTTTTAACAAAGGGTATAATACTCAGGGCTTCCCAGATGGCACAGTGGTAAAGAATACCTCCGCCAAACAGGAGAGGCAAGAGACAGGGTTCAGTCCCTGGTCAGGGAAGATCCTCTGGAGAAGGAAGTGGCAACCGGCTCCAGTATTCTTGTCTGGGAAAGCCCATGGACAGAAGAGCCTGGAGGGCTACAGTCCATGCTCTTGCAAAGAGTCAGACACATCTTAGAGACTGAACAACACTATAGTACATAAAACGAAGGAAAGCAATCTCTAGTTCTCATTTAATAACTGATCATTAGCACTTGTTGTCCAGTTGCTCAGTCATATGCCAGTCATTTGTTTGCATCCCTGTGTACTACAGCACATCAAGCCAGCTTCCCTGTCTTTCACTAGCCCCTGGAGTTGGCTCAAACTTATGGGCATTGAGTTGATGATGCCACCCAACCATTTCATCCTCTGTTGCCCTCTTCTCCTTCTGCCCTCAGTCTTTTCCAGCATCAGGGTCTTTTCCAATGAATTGGCTCTTCACATAATGTGGCAAAGGGTATTGGAGCTTCAGCATCAGTCCTTCCAATGAACATTTAGGATTGATTTCCTTTAGGATTCACTGGTTTGATCTCCTTGATGGTCAAGAGACTCTCAATATTCTTTTCCATACCCACAGTTCAAAAGCATCAATTCTTTGTGCTCAGCCTTTTTTATGATCCAAATCTCACATCCATACTAGGAAAACCATAGCTTTGACTATACGGACCTGTTTTCTAATACACTGTCTAGGTTTGTAATAACTTTTCTTCCAAGGAGCAAGCTTCTTCATGGCTGCAGTCATTCTCCTAAGTGATTTTGGGGCCCAAGAAAATAGTCTGTCACTGTTTTCATTTTTTCCCCATCTATTTGCCATGAAGTGACGGGATTGGATGCCATGTTCTTAGTTTTTTTGAATGTTGAGTTTTAAACCAGCTTTTTCACTCTCCTCTTTCACCTTCATCAAAAGGCTCTTTAGTTTCTCTTTGCTTTCTACTATAGAGGTGGCATCATTTGCATATCTGAGTTTATTGATATTTCTCCCAACAATCTTAATTGCAGCCTGACATTTTGCATGATGTATTGTGCATATAAGTTAAATAAACAAGGTGGCACTAAACAGCTTTGACATTCTCCTTTCCTAATTTTGAACCAATCCATTGTTCCATGTCTGGTTCTAACTGTTGCTTCTTATTTATTTATTTATTATTATTTTTTTAATTTTACTTTACAATACCATATTGGCTTTGCCATAATTGATATGAATCCACCACGGGTGTATATGAGTTTCCAATCCTGAACCCCCCTCCCACCTTTCTCCCCATATCATCTCTCTGGGTCATCCCAGTGCACCAGCCCCAAGCATCCTGTATCCTGTATCGAACCTAGACAGGTGATTCATTTCTTACATGATAGTATACATGTTTCAATGCCATTCTCCCAAATCATCCCACCCTCTCCCTCTCCCACAGAGTCCAAAAGTCTGTTCTATATATCTGTGTCTCTTTTGCTGTCTTGCATACAGGGTTATTACCATCTTTCTAAATTCCATATATATGTGTTAGTACACTGTATTGGTGTTTTTCTTTCTGGCTTACTTCACTCTGTGTAATCAGCTCCAGTTTCATCCACCTCATTAGAATGGATTCAAATGTATTCTTTTTAATGGCTGAGTAATACTCCATTGTGTATATGTACCACAGCTTTCTTATCCATTCGTCTGCTGATGGACATCTAGGTTGCTTCCATGTCCTGGCTATTATAAACAGTGCTGTGATGAACATTGGGGTACACGTGTCTCTTTCAATTATGGTTTCCTTGGTGTGTATGCCCAGCAGTGGGATTGCTGGGTCATAACTGTTGCTTCTTGACTTGCATACAGGTCTAATGATTCTCAGGGTTTCCAGCAAATCAGTGATTGTGTTTCAGAGCCCTGCACAGTTACTGGTTTATTTCATAACTGCTGAGTTGGGATAGCATGCTGAACTCTGTGAACAGCACCCAGGTAACTACATGTAAAAACTGTATTTAATGTAGAAGATGGTAGAATTAAACAGAGGTTCAGAATAGAGGCAGCTGAGTATGCCAAATTTTTCTAAGTTGGGGGTATATTTTACTAGTAGCAATTAATATCTGGTTTAACTCAGAAATATTTTAATATTCAAATTCAATTAGGGAGTTTCTATTATGAATTAATATAGTTTCATGTAATTTATGTGTTTCCCTGGATAGCCCAATAGTATGTTAGTAGCAATGCTTTTGTTAAAAGTATTCATATCAAAACAACAAATAAAGCATGCTTTTATGTCATCTTTTCATTTCAATTCCATTTTTATTATTCAGCTATAAGTATTTAGAGAAATCCCTAAGAAGATCTTCTGTACTGTTAATTTTCAGTTGCCCATAATAAATTTCTTTGCTCATCTTCAAAGAGCTTTTCAACAAAAGATTATTACATTAAATATAGTGGCAGGCATTGTTAACCATATCATACAGACAATCATTCCTGAGGCATAGACTTAGAATATTGCCTGATATTGCAAAGCAAGTCAGTTTCAGAGTTAGACTGATGTTCTAATATGTTATTCATGCCACAATCTGATAAAAGGTTAAAAGTTTTGTGAATTAAAAATAATAGTAACATCATGAAAATATCTGTGGTAGGATGTGGAATTTGAATACATATAAATTTGTATTATAGAATTCTTACATGAAAGGGCTCTTAGGGAACAATCTTGTCAAACTTCCTGGTAAATAACAGGTAAGGATAGATTAAGTGATTTACCCAAGGCCACACAGTTTTCTCATGATACTGAAAGTATAGAATTTCATTTTATTTTCATTTTACACTTATTGACAGGATAGTGCATCCCAATTTTCTGCTGCGTGGCAGGAATTCAAAGATGAGCAATGCACTAGGATTGCAAATAAAGGAGAAAAAGGAGGTAACAGAATAGTTGCAATGTGGTGTGATTATTTATGTGAGATGGAGAGTCCACTCCTTTCTAATACTGCTCTGCCCCTATAGCACTGCCTCCTCATAGTCCAAGTCAGGAAAACAAATGCACTGTTGTTAAAATGATCAAGTTTTGACTGAGAATTACTCATAATTATAATTCTAAATTAAAATATGGAAAACTACAAGTTATAGTTGGTAAAATGTTTTGTCATATTTTGTCAAATATTCTCTAGCTAGAAAGATTATCAACTGTAAGATATGGATATAAATGTGTGCATATGTTTATTAGTGTTATTACACTTAGTAAAGTTTATTAAATTTATGAAAGTCAAATTATGGGATATTGCATTTCTTGTGTTCAGGTCTATTTTGAGTCAAATAATCACAAACATGAAAGTTTCTCCTGAAGCTTACAATTTATCACTGACCTATAGATGCACAGTCCAGCCCCAAAAGGAAACACTGAATAGATGAGGAAGTCCAATAATTAATTTCAATGATTTATTTAAATTTGGGGCTTTGGGAATGACTATAGGTTTTGTAGTACATACAGAAAACTTAGCAGAAAAGTAATAAAATGAGAAAATCATCACTCAAATTAACCTCCGAGATTCCTGGAGGAATTGGGGCAGCAGTGAGAATTGGTACAATCAAAACACTTTTATTTCACAAAAGGAATATAAATTTGAGCAGTTACCTTAAATAGTATAAGCATCTGGCTCAGCTGGTAAAGAATCTGCCTGCAATGTGGGAGACCTAGGTTTGATCCCTGGGTTGGGAAGATCCTCTGGAGAAGGGAAAGGCTACTCAATCCAGTTTCTCTCTTGGAGAATTCCATGGACTTTATAGTCCATGGGATTGCAAAGAGTTGGACATGACTGAGTGACTTTCACTTTCACTTGTATATATTTCCCCTAATAGTCTCATCCTAAAGTTTTTTATATCTGTATATTCTCTTAGTATATATCTATTTTTTCAAAATTCAAACTGAATTCATATTTCTAAGGGTAAGATAATAGCTTGTGTTCTTGCATGCTCAGCAGCTCAGTCGTGTCTGGCTCTGAGACCCCATGCTATGTAGTCCCTAAGGTTCCTCTGTTCGTGAAAATTTCCAGACAAGAATACTGGAGTGGGTTGCCATTTCTTACTCCAGAGCATCTTCCTAACCCAGGGATTGAATCCATTTCTCTTGGGACACCTGCATTGGCAGGAAGACTCTTTAACATGCACCACCTGGGAAGCATCCAGAATCTGTTAATACTATAACCCTATATTTATTTTCACACAATTGTTTTTGAGTACATCATTAGCATTTCTTGATATCTGATCATTCTCTGTCTGATCCTAGGCATACCATAGGTAGTATATCATTTTCTAGAGATGTTAAATTGATAAAATTAGCTTTGCCAAAGCATATCTAATATGAAAGGAATAGATCTCACAGAAAAGTTTGCTCCTGGTTTTCTGAACAGCCCTAGGTATATCACTGAACTTCTCCATGGTTACTGCATTTTTTTTTTCTCTTTGAGCACATCTCTTAGATAAGAGATCTTAGGGCTTTAAAGAAAAAGATTTCTCATTGTGGTCTTGATTTGCATTTCCCTGATAATGAGTGATGTTGAGCATCTTTTCATGTGTTTGTTAGCCATCCGTATGTCTTCTTTGGTAAAATGTCTGTTTAGTTCTTTGGCCCATTTTTTGATTGGGTCATTTATTTTTCTGGAGTTGAGCTGCATAAGTTGCTTGTATATTTTTGAGATTAGTTGTTTGTCAGTTGCTTCATTTGCTATTGTTTTCTCCCATTCAGAAGGCTGTCTTTTTACTTTGCTTATAGTTTCCTTTGTTGTGCAGAAGCTTTTAATTTTAATTAGATCCCATTTGTTTATTTTTGCTTTTATTTCCTGTATTCTGGGAGGTGGATCATAGAGGATCCTGCT
>SJYT01046258.1:53780-74931 GCA_006410635.1 Cephalophus harveyi | reverse complement strand
TGGAGATGTGTATAAGAGAAAGATATTCATGGATCAGAATACTCAACATTATGAAGATAATAATTCTAAGTTTGATCTTCAAATATAGTATAAAGCCTATAAAACTCCCAATTGACTTATATTGCTAAAATTTACAAGTCAATCCTAAAATTTGTATTGAATAGCAAAAATTTCCTGAAATAGAACAAAGTTGGAGGACTTAAACTATCTAACTTCAATAATAACTACAAAGCAACAGTAAACAAGACAGTGTGGTAAAGATAGACATACGGATCAATAAAAGAATTTAGGTTCCAGAAATAAACCTCTAAGTATGTGTATGTATGTATATTGGAAAAAAAACAATGATAAACCTAGACAGTGTATTAAAAAGTGGAGTTATCTCTTTGTTGACAGAGGTCTGTATAGTCCAAGCTACGGTTTTTCCAGTAGTCATGTGCCAATGTAAGTGTTGGACCATAAAGAAAGCTGAATGTTGAAGAATTGATACTTTCAAACTGTGGTGCTGGAAAAGACTCTTGAGAGTCCCTTGGACTGCAAGGAGATCAAACCAGAATATCCTAGAGGAAATCAGTCCTGAATCGTCATTAGAAGGACTGATGCTGAAGCTGGAGCTCCAATACTTTGGCTGGATGATGTGAAGAACCAACACGCTGGAAAAAGACCCTGATGCTGGGAAATACTGAGGGCAGGAGGAGAAAGGGGCCATAAAGGACGAGATGATTGAATGTCATTATTGACTCCTTGTACATGAGTTTAAGCAAACTACAGGAGCTAGTGGAGGACAGTGAAGCCTGGCATGCTGAAGTCCATGGGGTCACAAACAGCAGGACATGACTTAGTGCCTGAACAACGACAACTGATACATGACCCACTGAATGTAGCTAGAGGTACTAGGTCAGTTTCAATGGGGGAAATAATAATCTTTTCAAAACAGAGTCCAGATAATAATGGTTTCCATATGCGAAAAGATGAATTCTCACTCTTATCACACACTGCACAAAATTTAACTGAAAATGGACCATAAACCCAACTCTACAGTTAAAACTATGAACTAGGAAAAGAAAATATAGACACAAATCTTCATGGTCTTGGGTTAGGCTAAAATTTTTTGACTGAGGCCAAGCACATGTGATTTAAAAAAAAAAAAAAGTAAGTTAAAAACTTTGCGCTGCAAAAGGCACCACTGAAAAAAATACAAAGGAAAGGCACAGAAGGAAAGGAAATATTTGCAAATCATATATCTGGCAAAACACTTGTATCAAAAATACCTAGAACTTTTATAACTCAATAAGAAGGCAAATGACCCAATTTTTGAATAGATATTTCACCAGAGCAGGTTTATGAATAATTACATGATAAGATGCCTGGCACAATTAGTCATTAGGGAATTGCATGATGTGTGGCAAAACCAATACTATATTGTAAAGTTAAAAAAAATAAATAAAATAAAAAAAATAAAACTGCAATGAGATATTACTTCACATCCACAATAATGGTGATAATTTAACATATATGCAGAGGACATCAAGTGCCAGGCTGGATGAAGCACAAGCTGGAATCAAGATTGCTGGGAGAAATATCAGTAACCTCAGATACGCAGAGGACACCATCCTTATGGCAGAAAGCGAAGAAAAACTAAAGAGCCTCTTGATGAAAGTGAAAGAGGAGAGTAAAAATGTTGGTTTAAAACTCAACGTTCAAAAAGCTAAGATCATGGCATCTGATCCCATCACTTAATGGCAAATAGATGGGGAAACAATGGAAACAGTGACAGACTTTATTTTCTGGGGCTCCATAATCAATGCAGATGGTGACCACAGCCATGAAATTAAAAGATGCTTGCTTCTTGGAAGGAAAGCTATGACAAACCTAGACAACATTATTAAAAAGCAGAGACTACTTTGCCGACAAAGGTTCATATAGTCAAAGCTATGGTTTTTTTCAGTAGTCATGTATGGATGTGAGAGTTGGACCATAATGAAAGCTGAACACCAAAGAATTGATGCTTTTGAATTTTGTTGGAGAAGGCTCTTGATAGTCCCTTGGGCTGCAAGGAGATCAAACCAGTCACTCCTAAATGAAATCAATCTTGAATATCCATTGGAAGGACTGATGCTGAAACAAGCTCCAATATTTTGGCCACCTGATATAAAGAACTGACTCACTGGAAAAGACCCTGATGCTGGGAATGATTGAATGCGGGAGGAGAAGGGGATGACAGAGGATGAGATGACTGATGGCATCACGGATGAATATGACTTTGAGCAAGCTCTGGGAGTTGGTGATGGACAGGGAAGCCTGGTGTGTTGCAGTCCATGGGTCACAGAAAATTGGGCATGACTGACTGAATGAACAGAACTGAACTCACTGATAAAGACAATAACAAGTATTGGTGAATATATGGAGAAATTGGAAAACTCATCCATTGTTGGTAGTGATACAAATGGTGAAGTCATTTTGGAAAATAATTAGACATTTTCTTAAAAAGCTAAATACAAATTTACCACATGACTCAGCAATTCTAATCCTACATACCTTCCAAGCAAAATGAAAATATATCCACACAAAGGCTTTTTGTTGATGGTCATTGCAGCATATTTACAATAACCAAAATGTGAAACATTCCAAATATACATAAACCATAAAATGGCCAATCAAATTATGGTATATTCATACAATGAAATACTAATTAGCAATAAAAAGGAGAGATATTATAGCATGGATGAAAGATGCCAAACACTGTGATCACATATTGTTTTATTCCATTCATATGAAATGTTTCAGAAAAAAAAATCCATAGAAATAAAATTAGATTAAGGGCTGGGTATGGAAGGAAAATATAATAGTTGAATGATGGTCCACAAAGATGTCCATATCCTAATACTGAAAGTCTGTTTTCTTATATGGCAAAAGGAATTTTGCATAGATAATCTAGTTAAGAATTTTGAGATGGGGAGATTATTCCTGATTATATGGGTGGGCCTAGTGTAATCACAAGAGTCCTTATAAGAAAGCAAGAGTGTCACAATCAGTGAAGACAATTTGAAGATGTTGCTTCTGGATTTAAAGAAGGATAAAGAGGCTAGCTAAGAACAAAGGCATTCTAACAGTCTCTAGAAGCTAGAGAAGAGATGATGTAAGAAATGACTAGCAAAGAAACAGATTTTCCCTTTGAACTTCCGGAGAAGAAACAACCTTGTTAACACCTTAATTTTAGTCCTAAAAGATCCACTTTGACTTCCAACTTCTAGATAATAAATTTGGCTTGCTTTAAATCATTAATTTTGTGGTAATTCATTACATTCATAATAGAAAATAGGGCTACATTTCTTCTAAAGACTCCAGGGAATCCCCCCAACCCCTTTTTTAACTCTAGAGGCTTGCCTGACTTTTTTGGCTCATGGCCCCCATCACTGACTTCTTGCTTCCATGGTCACAACCCCCTCTCTGATTTCTGTTCCCTCTTTTATTTATAAGAACACTTGTGATCACATTGAGCACACTGACACAAGATAAATCTCTTCATCTCAAGATCCTTAACTTTGTTAAACCTACAAAATCCCTTTTGTCATTTAAGATAACATACTTATAGGTCTCAGGGACTAGGACATAGATATCTTTGAAGGTAACTATTCTGCCTACTACATTTCATAAAGATGCAAAAATTATACATTTGATTAAAGTATCTTATAAAGTTGAGGTTATAAATGTACCAAATCAGGTTTTTGAAACTCTTCCATTTTTCTTTACAAACTGAATCAGATTTCATTTAAAATCATTGATTATTAAAAATCGAAATTGCTCTCATATTCAATATTAAAATATTCATATTATGAGTTTTATTAATTTTACCATTTCTAAATATAACAGTAAATCTTCTCAGGGTTGAAAAGATAGTAACCTAAACAACTTGCTTGAACATTGTTCCAGTCTCAGCAAGCCTGAAGTTATTAGTATAATTGCTTATTAGTCTGAAGATTAAGGTAAGGATGAAGAATGGGCAATGCTTATGTACAGGAGTTAATTGGCCCCATTTTATGGTTCTTTAATATGAAAGTTCATGTTTACAGGCTTATATATATGAAGTCAGTTATGCCATCCAACCATCTCATCCACTGTCATCCCCTTCTCCTCCTGCCTTCAATCTTTCCCAGCATCAGGGCCTTTTCAAATGAGTCAGTTCTTCACATCAGAACATGGCCTAAGTTTTGGAGCTTCAGCTTCAGCATCAGTCCTTCCAATGAAGAGTCAGGACTGATTTCATTTAGGAGTGACTGGTTTGATCTCCCTGCAGTCCAAGGGCCTCTCAAGAGTCTTCTCCAACACCACAGTTCAAAAGCATCAGTTCTTTGGTGCTCAGCTTTCTTTATGGTCCAACTCTCACATCCATACTACTGGAAAAACCATATCTTTGACTAGATTTGCTGACCTTTGTCAGCAAAGTATGTGTCAGCTTTTTGAATATGCAGTCTAGATTTGTCATAGCTTTTCTTCCAAGGAGCAAGTGTCTTTTAATTTCATGGTTGCACTCACCATCTGCACTGATTTTGGAGCCCCCCAAAATAAAGTCTGTCACTGTTTCCATTGCTTCTCCATCTATTTGCCATGCATGTGATGGGACTGGATGCCATGATCTTAATTTTTTGAATGTTGAGTTTTTAGCCAACTTTTTCACTCTCCTCTTTCAATTCTTTCATACATCAACACTTATTTCTACTTAATGAGGTGAAGTCGCTCAGTCGTGTCCGACTCTTTGCGACCCCATGGACTGTAACCTACTAGGCTTCTCCGTCCATGGGATTCTCCAGGCAAGAATACTGGAGTGGATTGCCATTACCTTCTTCAGGGGATCTTCCCGACCCAGGGATCGAACTCGGGTCTCCCACATTGGAGGCAGATGCTTTAACCTCTGAGCCACCAGGTTCAATATATCTATTAACTGTCTGATTGAATTCTGCATTATGTTTGTCCTTCCTGTATAGGTCCAGTACTTTGGCCACCTCATGAGAAGAGTTGATTCATTGGAAAAGACTCTGATGCTGGGAGGGATTGGGGGCAGGAAGAGAAGGGGACGACCGAGAATGAGATGGCTGGATGGCATCACGGACTCGATGGACGTGAGTCTGAGTGAACTCTGGGAGATGATGATGAACAGGGAGGCCTGGCGAGCTGCGATTCATGGGGTCGCAGAGTCGGACACGACTGAGCGACTGAACTGAACTGTATAGGTCACCACATTTCTAAAGTTATTTTAATGAAATCTCTTTAGATTTCTACTTTGTTCTATCTTTTATAACAAAAATCTCCATTCTAGCAGGAACTTGATGGTTGTGCTGAAGTTTTGTAAATAATGCTTCTCTAAAATGGTTTATATCACCCTCTACTTTGCTGAGTCTACAAATAATTGGAATATTTCAGTAAGCCAACGATGTCACAGTCATCAGCAATTGCAGCCACATCTTATGGTGAGCTGGTGAGCCCAGAGGGAACTCAGAAAAGAACACCTGCCATTTAGCAACCATCAAACTGCAGCCAATTCTTAGGTGAGCCCTGAGGAAACTCAGGATGTGAAAACACAGGATACTGGCCCCAGATCAATGAGGTGAACATAAAAGGAAGATAATGATCATCTGAATTAAACTCTCTTATCCCCATCCATTTCAGTTCACTGTTTCATAAAATGTCAATGTTAAATCTTGCAATCCCCTGCTTGACCATGCCTAATTTACCTTAATTCATGAATGTAATTTTTCAGGTTCCTATGCAATATTGTTCTTTACAGTATTGGACTTTACTTTCACCACCAGACACATCCACTATTGAGCATCATTTCTGCTTTATCCCAGCAGCTTCTTTCTTTCTGAAGCTATTAGTAATCACTCTGCTCTTCAAAATAGCATATTAGATACCTTCTGACTGGGGGAGCATCATCTTCCAGTATCACATAGTTTTGCTTTTTTATAACGTTCATGGGGTTCTCGCAGCAAGGGTACTGGAGTGGGTTGCTATTTCCTCCTCCAGTGGAACATGTATTGTCTGACCTCTTCATTATGACTCATGTGTCTTGAGTGGACTTGCAAGTCATGGCTCATAGCTTCACTGAATTGTGAAAGCCCCTTTGCTACCACAGGCTGTGATCCACCATTAGCATTGTATTTAATACTGTGGATGGATAAGAATCTTTTAGAAGAAGTGGAGTAGTCCTCATAGTGAGCAAAAGAGTCTAAAATTCAATACTTGGGTGCAATCTCAAAAATGACAGAATGAACTCAGTTCATTTCCAAGGCAAACCATTCAACATCACAGTAATCCAAGTCTATGCCCCAACCAGTGATGCTAAAGTTGACCAGTTCTGTGAAGAACTACAAGACCTTCCAGAACTAACACCAAACAAGATGTCCTTTTCATATACTGGATTGTAATGCAAAAGTAAAAAGTCAAGGGATACTTGGAATAACAGGCAGGTTTGGCCCTGGAGTACAAAACGAAGTAGGGCAAAGGCTAACAGAGTTTTGACAAGAGACTGCACTGGTCATAGCAAACACCCTTTTCTAACAACCCAAGTGATGACTCTATACATGGACATCACCAGATGATCAATACTGAAATCAGATTGATTGTGTTCTTTGTAGGTGAAGATGGAGAAGTTCTATACTATCAGCTAAAACAGGACCTAGAGTGGACTGTGTCTCAAATCATCAGCTCCTTATTGCAAAATTCAGGCTTATATTGAAGCAAGTAAGAAAAAGGGTTTGATTTGACCCTTTTTGATATTCATTGGAGGTGATGAATAGATTCAAAGCACTGGATCTGGTAGACAGAGTTCCTGAAGGACTATGGAAGGAGGTTTTTAACATTGTACAGGAGGCAGTGAACAAAGACATCCTCAAGAAAAAGAAGTACAAGAAGGCAAAGTGGTTGTCTGCGGAGGCTTTAAAAATAACTGAGGAAAGAAGAAAAGTGAAAAACAAGGGAGAAAAGGGAAAGATACACCTATATGAATGCAAAGTTCCAGAGAATAACAAGGAGATCTAAGAAGTCCTTCTACAATGAACAACGCAAAGAAGTAGAGGGAAACAACAGAATGGGAAAAGTTAGAGATCTCTTCAAGAAAGTAAGAGCTATCAAGGGAATATTTCATGCAAGGATGGGCAAGATAAAGGACAGAAAAAGTAAGAACTTAATAGAGGCAGAAGAGACTAAGAAGATGTGGGAAAAATACATAGAAGAACTGTACAAAAAAGGTCTTAATGACCCAGATAATCACAATGGTGTGGTCCCTCACCTGGAGAAGGACATTCTGGAGTATGAAGTCAAATTGGCTTTAGGAAGCATTACTACAAAGGGCTTCCCTAGTAGCTCAGCTGGTAAAGAATCCACCTGCAATGCAGGAGACCCTGGGTTTGATTCCTGTCAGGAAGATCCACTGGAGAAGGGATAGGCTACCTACTCTAGTATTCTTGGGCTTCCCTGGTGGCTCAGCTGGTAAGGATCTTCCTGCAATGCAGGAGACCTGTGTTCAATCTCTGGGTTGGGAGATCCCCTGGAGAAGGGAAAGGCTACCCACTCCAGTATTCTGGGCTGGAAAATTCCATGGACTTTATAGTCCATGGGGTCACAAAGAATCAGAAACGACTGAGTGACTTTCACTTCACTACAAGCAAAGCTCAGAAAAGAACACCTGCCATTTAGCAACCATCAAACTGCAGCCAATTCTTAGGTGAGCCCTGAGGAAACTCAGGATGTGAAAACACAGGATACTGGCCCCAGATCAATGAGGTGAACATAAAAGGAAGATAATGATCATCTGAATTAAACTCTCTTATCCCCATCCATTTCAGTTCACTGTTTCATAAAATGTCAATGTTAAATCTTGCAATCCCCTGCTTGACCATGCCTAATTTACCTTAATTCATGAATGTAATTTTTCAGGTTCCTATGCAATATTGTTCTTTACAGTATTGGACTTTACTTTCACCACCAGACACATCCACTATTGAGCATCATTTCTGCTTTATCCCAGCAGCTTCTTTCTTTCTGAAGCTATTAGTAATCACTCTGCTCTTCAAAATAGCATATTAGACACCTTCTGACTGGGGGAGCGTCATCTTCCAGTATCACATAGTTTTGCTTTTTTATAACGTTCATGGGGTTCTCGCAGCAAGGGTACTGGAGTGGGTTGCTATTTCCTCCTCCAGTGGAACATGTATTGTCTGACCTCTTCATTATGACTCATGTGTCTTGAGTGGACTTGCAAGTCATGGCTCATAGCTTCACTGAATTGTGAAAGCCCCTTTGCTACCACAGGCTGTGATCCACCATTAGCATTGTATTTAATACTGTGGATGGATAAGAATCTTTTAGAAGAAGTGGAGTAGTCCTCATAGTGAGCAAAAGAGTCTAAAATTCAATACTTGGGTGCAATCTCAAAAATGACAGAATGAACTCAGTTCATTTCCAAGGCAAACCATTCAACATCACAGTAATCCAAGTCTATGCCCCAACCAGTGATGCTAAAGTTGACCAGTTCTGTGAAGAACTACAAGACCTTCCAGAACTAACACCAAACAAGATGTCCTTTTCATATACTGGATTGTAATGCAAAAGTAAAAAGTCAAGGGATACTTGGAATAACAGGCAGGTTTGGCCCTGGAGTACAAAACGAAGTAGGGCAAAGGCTAACAGAGTTTTGACAAGAGACTGCACTGGTCATAGCAAACACCCTTTTCTAACAACCCAAGTGATGACTCTATACATGGACATCACCAGATGATCAATACTGAAATCAGATTGATTGTGTTCTTTGTAGGTGAAGATGGAGAAGTTCTATACTATCAGCTAAAACAGGACCTAGAGTGGACTGTGTCTCAAATCATCAGCTCCTTATTGCAAAATTCAGGCTTATATTGAAGCAAGTAAGAAAAAGGGTTTGATTTGACCCTTTTTGATATTCATTGGAGGTGATGAATAGATTCAAAGCACTGGATCTGGTAGACAGAGTTCCTGAAGGACTATGGAAGGAGGTTTTTAACATTGTACAGGAGGCAGTGAACAAAGACATCCTCAAGAAAAAGAAGTACAAGAAGGCAAAGTGGTTGTCTGCGGAGGCTTTAAAAATAACTGAGGAAAGAAGAAAAGTGAAAAACAAGGGAGAAAAGGGAAAGATACACCTATATGAATGCAAAGTTCCAGAGAATAACAAGGAGATCTAAGAAGTCCTTCTACAATGAACAACGCAAAGAAGTAGAGGGAAACAACAGAATGGGAAAAGTTAGAGATCTCTTCAAGAAAGTAAGAGCTATCAAGGGAATATTTCATGCAAGGATGGGCAAGATAAAGGACAGAAAAAGTAAGAACTTAATAGAGGCAGAAGAGACTAAGAAGATGTGGGAAAAATACATAGAAGAACTGTACAAAAAAGGTCTTAATGACCCAGATAATCACAATGGTGTGGTCCCTCACCTGGAGAAGGACATTCTGGAGTATGAAGTCAAATTGGCTTTAGGAAGCATTACTACAAAGGGCTTCCCTAGTAGCTCAGCTGGTAAAGAATCCACCTGCAATGCAGGAGACCCTGGGTTTGATTCCTGTCAGGAAGATCCACTGGAGAAGGGATAGGCTACCTACTCTAGTATTCTTGGGCTTCCCTGGTGGCTCAGCTGGTAAGGATCTTCCTGCAATGCAGGAGACCTGTGTTCAATCTCTGGGTTGGGAGATCCCCTGGAGAAGGGAAAGGCTACCCACTCCAGTATTCTGGGCTGGAAAATTCCATGGACTTTATAGTCCATGGGGTCACAAAGAATCAGAAACGACTGAGTGACTTTCACTTCACTACAAGCAAAGCTAGTGGAGGTGATAGAATTGCAGCTGAGCTATTAAAACCCTAAAAGATGACACTGTTAAATGCTGCACTCAATAGGTGAAGTTGCTCAGTCGTGTCCGACTCTTTGCGATCCATCCATGGGATTCTCCAGGCAAGAATACTGGAGTGGATTGCCATTTCCTTCTCCAGGGGATCTTCCCGACCCAGGGATCGAACCCGGGTCTCCCGCATTGGAGGCAGATGCTTTAACCTCTGAGCCACCAGGGAAGCCAATACATCAGCAAATTTGGAAGACGCAGCATGCCCACAGGATTGGAAAAGATCAGCTTTCATTCCATTCCCAAAGAAGGGCAATGCCAAACAAGGTTCAAATACCATATAATTGCACTCATTTCACATGCTAGCAAAGTATGCTCAATATCCTTTAAGCAAGCTTCTGCAGTGAACTAAGAACTTTCAGATGTACAAGCTGGATTTAGAAAAGGTAGAGAAACCAGGGTTCAAATTACCAACATTTGTTGGATTAGGATCATGGAGAAAGCAAGGGAGTTCCAGAAAAACATCCACTTCTGCTCCACTCTTATGGCAGAAAGTGAGAAGAACTAAACAAACTCTTGATGAAAGTGAAGGAGGAGAGTTAAAAAGTTGGATTAAGCTCAACATTCAGAAAACTAAGATCATGGCATCCGGTCCCATCACTTCATGGCAAATAGATGAGGAAACAGTGGAAACAGTGGCTGACTTTATTTTGGGAGGCTCCAAAATCACTGCAGATGATGACTGCAGCCATGAAATTAAGACACTTACTCCTTGGAAGAAACGTTATGACCAACCTAGACAGCATATTAAAAAGCAGAGACATTACTTTGTCAACAAAGGTCTGTCTAGTCAAGGCTATGGTTTTTCCAATAGTCATGTATGCATGTGATAATTGGACTATAAAGAAAGCTGAGTGCTTAAGAATTGATGCTTTTGACCTGTGGTGTTGGAGAAGACTCTTGGGAGTCCCTTGGACTGCAAGGAGATCCAACCAGCCCATCCTAAAGGAAATCAGTCCTGAATATTCATTGGAAGGACTGATGCTGAAGCTGAAACCCCAATACTTTGGCCACCTGATGTGAAGAACTGACTCATTTGAAAAGACCCTGATCCTGGGAAAGATTGAAGGCAAGAGGAAAAGGGGACGGCAGAAGATGAGATGGTTGGATGGCATCACTGACTCAGTGGAGATGAGATTTAGCAGACTCCAGGAGTTGGTGGTGGACAGGGAGGCCTGACATGCTGTGGTCCATGGGGTTGCAAAGAGTCAGACATGACTGAGCGACTGAACTGAACTGAACTGCTCCACTGACTATACTAAATCCTTTGACTGTGTGGATCACCACAAACTGGAAAATTCTTAAAGTGATAAACATACCAGACTATCTTACAAGAGAAGATAGGAGATCTTACCTGTCTCCTGAGAAACCTGTATGTGGGTTAAGAAGCAACAGTTAGAACCATACATGGAACAACTGACTGGTTCAAAACTGGGAAAGTGGTATGACAAGGCTTATTTAACCTATATGCAGAGTATTTCATGTGAAATGCCAAGCTAGTTGAATCACAAGCTGGAATCAAGATTGTCAGGAGAAATATCAACAACCTCAGATATGTAGATGATACCACTCTAATGGCAGAAAACGAAGAGGAACTAAAGAACCTCTTGATGAAGGTGAAAGAGGACAGTTAAAAAGCTGGCTTGAAACAATATTAAAAAGCTAAGATCCAGTACTTTGGCCACCTCATGCGAAGAGTTGACTCATTGGAAAAGACTCTGATGCTGGGAAGGATTGGGGGCAGGAGGAGAAGGGGACGACCGAGGATGAGATGGCTGGATGGCATCACTTTCTCGATGGATGTGAGTCTGAGTGAACTCCGAGAGATGGTGATGAACAGGGAGGCCTGGCGTGCTGTTGAAATCCAATACCATCACATCATGACAAATAGAAGGGAAAAGAGTGGAAGGAGTGACATTTTATTTTCTTGGGCTCCAAAACCACTGAAGATGGTGATTACACCAATGAAATTAAAAGATAATTACTCCTTGGAAGGAAAGCTATGACATCTAGATAGCATGGTAAAAAACAGATACATCACTTTGCTGATCAAGGTCTGTATAGTCAAAGTTATGTTTTTTCCAGTAGTCATGTACAATGTGTGAGTTTGACCATAAACCTAAGCACCATAAAGAGTCTGCTGAAAAAGACTCTTGAGAATCTTTTGGACTGGATGGAGACAAACCAGTCAATCCTAAAAGAAATCAACTTTGAATATTAATTAGAAGGACTGGTGCTGAAGCTGAAGCTCTGATATTTGACCACGTGATGCAAAGAGCTGACTCATTGGAAAGACTCTGATGCTGGGAAAGACTGAAGGCAAAGGGAGAAGGAAATGACAGAGGATGAGATGGTTACATAGTATCACTGACTCAAAGGACATGAATTTAAGCACACTCCAGGAGATAGTGAAGGACAGTGAAGACTTGTGTGCTGCAGACCATGGGGTCACAAAGAGTTGGACACGACTAGTGATTGAACAGAAAACAACATATCAAAGGGATGATTTCAGTGAGCTCAGTTCAGTTCAGTCACTCAGTCATGTCTGACTCTTTACAACCCCATAAATCACAGCACGCCAGGCCTCCCTGTCCATCACCAACTCCTGGAGTTCACCCAGACTCACGTCCATTGAGTCAGTGATGGCATCCACCTATCTCATCCTCTGTTGTTCCCTTCTACTCCTGTCCCCAATCCCTCCCAGCATCAGAGTCTTTTCCAATGAGTCAATTCTTCTCATGGGGTGGCCAAAGTACTGGAGTTTCAGCTTTAGCATCATTCCTTTCAAACAACACCCAGGGCTGATCTCCTTCAGAATGGATTGGTTGGATCTCCTTGCAGTCCTAGGGACTCTCAAGAGTCTTCTCCAACACCACAGTTCAAAAGCATCAATTCTTTGGCACTCAGCCCTCTTCATAGTCCAACTCTCACATCCATACATGACCACAGAAAAAACCATAGCCTTGACTAGATGGACCTTAGTTGACAAAGTCAGACTGTTGAATTTTCTATATATACCAAATAGCTATGTTCCTAGAATATATACCAAAACATTCCTTTTTAAAATTTATGAACTCCATTGGACTATTTTTATTAAAAAAACAGTATAAAATTTGCTTGAGAAGGATAAAGACTTTTTCAGCAAAATTAATTCTTTTGTATAACAGAATAACTATATACATATACATAGTTTTATGTATTCATATGGTTATATGCATATGTATGTATATATGAACATACATATAGTTATATATATGTATGTATAACTATATGTATATAGTTATTGTTATACAATATATGTATACATATGTGTACATATACACACATATATACATGTATGTATAATATGCATACATAGTTATACATACACCAACTCTGGGAGTTAGTGATGGACAGGGAGGCCTGGCCTGCTGTAGTCCACAGGGTCACAGAGTCAGATATGACCAAGCAACTAACTGACTGACTGATTCATACATATATATATAGTATAACTATATATATGAAAAGTGAAAGCATTAGTCACTCATCATGTCTGACTCTTTGCAATGCTATGGACTGAAGCCCAGCAGACTTTTCTGTCCATGGAATTCTCCAGGCTAGAATACTGGAATGGGTAGCCATTTCCTTCTCCAGGGGATCTTCACAACCCAGAGATCAAACCGAGTCTCCTGCATTGCAGGTGGATTCTTTACCATCTGAGCCACTAGTGAAGCCAACTATATATATCCATATACATACAATATTTTATCACATATATTGCTATTTTTGTTTAGTTGGTAAATCATATTCCACTCTTTTGTGACCCCATTGACTGTAACCTGACAGGTGCCTCTGTCCATGAGATTTTCCAGGCAAGAATACTGGAGTGGGTTGCCATTTCCTTCTCCAGGGAATCTTCTTGAACCAGGGATTGAACCCGCATCTCCTTCATTGACAGGCAGATTCTTTACCACTGAGCCACCTGGGAATCCCCATCTTATATATACATATCACATTTATACAGTTGCTTTGCCATTTCTATTTCCTTTATCCTATCTACTGAGTTGTTTGGAAGCTGTGAACACAAAAATTTCTGCATCTCTAGAAGATCAATAACGCTTTCTTGAAAGTTTCAGCAACCTATTTCTTGCTCATCATGTACAGATACCTGGTAACATCGTAAATTAAGTGCTTATTTTTCTCACATATAAATGAGTTCAAAATCAGTAGTCCATGGTTGGTCCAGTGACTGAATGCAATCATTGAAGACCTAGCGCCCTTTGAGCTTACTGATTTCCTATCCTTAGGATGAGACTCTTATCCTTATGCTCATGAAAGTCTACGATCATACAAAGATATATGCTGGAATTACTATTAAAATTGCTATTATAATAGTGTTTATGTATGTACGTACACTATATACTGAGGTGAAGGTGAGGTGAAGTCGCTCAGTCGTGTCCGACTCTTTGCGACCCCATGGACTGTAACCTACTAGGCTTCTCCGCCCATGGGATTCTCCAGGCAAGAATACTGGAGTGGGTTGCCATTTCCTTCTCCAGGGGATCTTCCCGACCCAGGGATCGAACCCGGGTCTTCCGCATCAGAGGCAGACGCTTTAACCTATGCATACATTATTTGTATATTCTATGAATACTCTATATAATAGTTACCTCAATCACTATTATGTGTGTATATATGTATGTATATACATACATATATATATATATGCACAAGCGGGAATCAATAACCTCAGATATGCAGATGACACCACCCTCATGGAAGAAAGTGAAGAAGAACTAAAGAGCCTCTTGATAAAAGTGAAAGAAGAGAGTGAAAAAGCTGGCTTAAAACTCAATGTTCAGAAAGCTAAAATCTTGGCATCTGGTCCCATAACTCCATGGCATATAGATGGGGAAACAGTAGAAACAGTGATAGACTTTATTTTGGGGGGCTCCAAAATCACTGCAGGTGGTGACTTCAGCCATGAAATTAAAACACGCTTGCTCCTTGGAAGAAAAGCTATGACCAACCTAGACAGCATACTAAAAAGCAGAGACATTACTTTGCCAACAAAGATCAGTCTCGTCAAGCTATGGTTTTTCCAGTAGTCATATATGGATGTAAGAGTTGTACTGTAAAGAAAGCTGAGTGCCAAAGAATTGATGCTTTTCAACTGTGGTGTTGGAGAAGACTCTTGAGAATCCCTTGGACTGGAGGAGAGTCCCTTGAGGATCTCTTGCAATCAGTCAGTCCTAAAGGAAATCAGTCTTGAATACTCATTGGAAGGACTGATGCTGCAGTTGAAACTTCAACACTTTGGACACCTGATGCAAAGAACTGACTCTTTGGAAAAGACCCTGATCCTGGGAAAGGTTGAAGGTGGGAGGAGTAGGGGTCGACAGAGGATGAGATGGTTGGATGTCATCACCAGCTCGATGGACATGAGTTTGAGCAAGTTCTGGGCATTAGTGATGGACAGGGAAGCCTGGTGTGCTACAGTTTATGGGGTTGCAAAGAGTGGGACACAACTGAGCAACTGAACTGACTGACTGACATACAGCCATAAAAATTGAATCTTGCCATTTGAGAAACATAAATGGATCTAGAGTGTAATTATGTCAAGTGAAATAAGTCAGACAAATACAGGTATCATATGATCTCACTTACACATGAAATATTAAAAAGAAAACAAGTTAACAAAGCAATGCAACAGACTCGTAGATGCAGGAAACAAACAAGTGGTCACCAAAGGGGAGAGCTGTGAGGGCTGAAATGATGAAGGGAATTAAGAGGCATAAACTTTCAGCTGTAAAAAATAAGCCACAAAGGTATAATATATAGTACAATAAATATGGTCAATAATATTATAATAACTTTGTATGGGAAAAGATGGTTGCTAGACTTACTTTATTGACCATTTTGTAATGTATTTAAATGTCAAATTACTATGTTACAACCTGAAACTAACAGAATATTGTATATCAACAGTATTTCACTAAAAATATAGATGTGTGATTTAAGAAAAAAAAACTACCAATGTTTATCTGTATAAGTTGAACTGTAGATGTATTTAGTTTTATTTTTCTACTTTTCTAGTTTATATAACTAGTATGCATTATCTTCATAATGCAAATATAAAGGTTATCATTTTAAAGGGGGAAATTTAGCTTTCCCTAAAATCTTAATAAAATACTCTTCCATTTATATATCCTTTCCTTGCATGGAGTTGTCGGGTCACTTCTAACTGTAAATGAACTCAGGAGGTAATTATTTCTGTCCTAAACAAAATGGGGTTTTGATAATAAATAAGAAGCAAGGAGAGGATGTATTTTGAGTTGGGAAATGGCAGTGTCCATTGAAGATTCAGTGTGTACTGAACTTTATATTTTAGGTGAACCTTGCCTACAAGACTGATTTGTAAATAGATGTATAATTATAATATTCTTATGATATGTATTATTATTCATTTTATATTGTGTTAGGCATGTTTGAGTTCCAGAGATGGGAAACTGACAGTTTTTAAGTAATTAATTCTATTAATTAAAGAGATACATGATTTTTGCTAAGTTCTTTCTTTAATTGACTCAAATTTGTCTTGCACTTTATATCCAAGGCTTCTACAAAAGTAGACAACTTTCTACTCATAGTGTTAGACATGGGGTTGTTATTATTTTCAATATAGTTTTTATCTGTTTCAAAGGCAAAATATTTCCTGACATGTTTTCCATTGCAGTAATATTTCCTTTTTTGTTGCCAGTGTGATTCCAGCAAATAGCTGCTTTTATAAATTAACTTTGATATTACCTAACTTATGAATACGAATGTGTCCAGTTTGTCCATTTCCTTTCAGGGAAAGCACATCTGGTACTCAGAAGCATTGCTGCAATCTCACACAAAGAGGGTTAGTTGATGAAGCTTCTTGAATATCCCAAGTGCCAATGAAAGCAACTTGGCTTCCTCTGAATACTCTATTTCATGCCCCAAATACTGTGTGAGTGTCTAAAACTGCACATGTCTTTCTGATAGGTTTTTGCTTCCATGATACCCAGGCCAATATCAAAGGCATTCCTCTGTCTTCTTGGTGCATTATCTGAATCCAAGGGTGTCTTCCAAGCCTGATGTTTTCATGGGACTGAGAGTCAATAGGCCCATCTGCCTCACCGGAAGTGCTTTTGCCATCTGGCTTGAGGAAATTGGGTCATGTCTAATTGGTTCAAAGTGAATTGGTAGTAAATCTTTCTTATGTGCAGCTCAAATACAATCATGAAAAGACTGCCTTTGAAAGGTGGAGAGACACATCTTTGGAGTGATGCTCAGCTTAGTTCACCTACATACGCTGCCCAGGAAATCATCAGTCTTAATACAATTTATGGAATGTCTATTACATGCAAGGTGTTTTATATCGTTATCTTTAATACAAAAACCACATGTAAATTTTGCTTTCCCACTTAACAGATTTGTTCCTAGGCTTAGAGAGATTAATTGAGATGCCCAGGGATGTGCAGCCTAGCAAAATTACACCTTGGATCCAAATCTTCCACAGCCTCCAGGCACACCTGCTTTCTACCACTGAAAATCAGCTTGCTGTGTGATTCTTCCAGTTTCTGTGCCATTTACTTATACCATGGACGAAGGGAGTTAGAGTTGATTTATTTCTATTTATTACTGTAGGGATTTTTCCTGAAATAACAAGCTTTGAATTTACACAAAACATAAAAGCGTTTGAACTCTAACATTTTCAAAAGTCAGAAAAAAGAGAAAGTCCTTGAAAAACTTCCAAGAATTTTCTTTCATTGTATGTTAGTCATTCTGACTTTCAGCTTTTTCTCAGTTGGTAAGATTTGTTTACTTACTTGAAAACAAAATGTTTTAAGCCAACTTATCTGTATTCATTTGGGCAGAAAAAAAGTTAAGTAGCATGCAAATGTGATATGTAAAAAGAATATCTAGTTAAAATTGCTAGATCACTGAACTGGATATTGATAGACTCTTAAAAGCAGGCTGGGGGTCAAAGCCAGTATTTGGGATAGATAATACAGTTTGATATAGGTGTTACAGTTTGATACAGGAAACACTAGGTGTGGTGTTTTCCAGGTGGCATTAGTGGGTGGCACTAGTGGTAAAGAGCCCACCTGCCAAAGCAGGAGACTAAGAGATACAGGTTCAATCTCTCGGTCAGGAAGAACCCTAGAAAAGGTCACAACAACCCATTCCAGTACTCTTGTCTGGAGAATCCCATGGACAGAGGCACCTGGGTGAGCTACAATCCACAGGGTCACAACGAGTCAGGACTAAAGCGACTTAGCACATACGTATAGAACTGGAGACTTTAGATAGAACGTGAGTGAGAAACTATATGGTCACAGTGGTTTTGGAGAAAGAAACAAAGCATTGAGGCAATAAAACAGGATATTATGCCAGCAGTACTGCTTTGTCCTATCTTCTTTTGCTATATATCTTCCCAGATGATATTTTAAATTATAGATTAAAATAACATCTTTAGTATAGTCATGGTAGAATTTATATTTCAAGTGTAGATCTCTCTTCTGAGTAATGATTTCACAAACTTCTACCCACATGTTGTCTCCACCAGAGTGAATCAGAATTATAGTTTTCAAAACAGAAATCTTGTATTTTCTTGCAACTAATTTTTCACTTCTACTCTTCTTCATTTTAGTAAATAGCAATGCCACTCTCCTGCCAATTGCTTATGTCAAAATGTCCCTCTTTTTGTTAACTTACCTAAGTCGTATTGATTTTATTGCCAAAAGATTTCATGACTCATTTATCTGAAAGTCCATTGACAAGTTTAAGATACTATCACCAATTATTTAGATCACAGTGTTGGAATTCGCCAGGCAAGAATACTGAAGTGGGTTTCCATTCCCTTCTCCAGTTAACTCCTAGCTTATTTTCATTTAAAAAAATTTATTGAAGTATAGTTGATCCCTGGTGGCTCAGAGGTTAAAGCATCTGCCTGGAATGCTGGAGACCCGGGTTCGATCCCTGGTTCGGGAAGATCCCCTGGAGAAGGAAGTGGCAACCCACTCCAGTACTCTCGCCTGGAGAATCCCATGGAGGGTGGAGCCTGATATGCTACAGTCCATGGGGTCGCAAAGAGTCGGACACGACTGAGCGACTTCACTTCACTTCACTTCACTTCTTCATAGTTGATTTAGAACGTGGTACTTCCTGATGTACAGCAAAGTGATTCAATTATACATATATATATTCTTTTTAAAAATCTTGTTCCATTATGATTTATCACAAAATACTGAGTATTGTTTGCTGTGGTATACAGTAGGACTTTGTTGTTATCCATTCTACATATATGCACCTGTTAACTCCAAACTCCCACTCCATCTCTCTCCTATTCCCCCACTCCCTTGGCAATCAAAAGTCTGTTCTCTATGTTTATGAGTCCATTTTGTTTCATAGATATTTTTATTTGTGTAATAATTTAGATTCTACATTCCTAATCCCTGGGACCTCTTTATCCATTCATCTGTTGATGGACATTTAGCTTGTTTCCATTTCCTGGCTCTCAAGAACAATGATACTATTCTTGATATTCAAGAGTACACATATCCTTTTGAATTATAGTTTTGTCTGGATATATGTCCAGGAGTGGAATTACTGGATCATAAAGCTGAGCACCAAAGAACTGATGCTTTTGAACTGTGGTGTTGGAGAAGACTTCTTGAGAGTCCCTGAGACTGCAAGGAGATCCAACCAGTTCATCCTAAAGGAGATCAGTCCTGGGTGTTTATTGGAAGGACTGATGCTGAAGCTGAAACCCCAATACTTTGGCCACCTCATGAGGAGAATTGACTCATTAGAAAAGACCCTGATGCTTGGAGGTATTGGGGCAGGAGGAGAAGGGGATGACAGAGGATGAGATGGTTGGATGGCATCACCGACTTGATGGACATGAGTTTGGGTAAACTCCGGGAGTTGGTGATGGACAAGGAGGTCTGGCGTGCTGCAGTCCATGGAGTTGCAAAGAGTTGGACACGACTGTGTGACTGAACTGAACTGAAATGATGGCAATTCTATTTTTAGCTTTCTGAGGAACCTCCAATACTGTTTTGCACAGTGGCTGCACAAACTTACATTCCCACCAACAGTGTAGAATTCCCTTTTCTCCACTCCCTCTTCAGCATTTATTTATAGAATTCTTAATGATGGCCATTCTGACTGGTGTGAGATGGTACCTCATTATAGTTTTGATTTGTATCTTTTAATGTGTTTGTGGGCCATCTGTGTGTCTTCTTTGGAGAAATGTCTATTCTTTTTGCTCATTTTTTTGATTAGGTTGTTTTTTTTTTTGTTGTTGTTGTTGAGTTATATGTATCAACAGATCATGTCCAACTCTCTACAACCCCATGGACTGTAGCCCACCAGGCTCCTCTGCCCATGGGATTTCCCAGGCAAGAATACTGGAGTGGGTTTCCCTTTCCTATTTCAGGGGAACCTTCCCAACCCAGGGATGGAATCCGGGTCTCCTGCATTGCAGGTGGATTCTTTACTATTAGAAGTTATAGACATTCTTTGTATATTTTAGAGATTAAGCCCTTGTCAGTTGTATTGTTTGCAAATATTTTCTATCATTCTGTAAGTTGTCTTTTTGTTCCACTTACGGTTTCCTTTGCTCTGCAAAATCTTCTAAGTTTGATTTGGTCCCCATTTCTTTATATTGCCTTGGGACTGACCATCTCATTTTCTTCCTTTCATTTCCATCCCCTTACAACACAGTTAGATAGAAGTGAGTAACTTAAAATATAAATTGTACCACATCATTTCTCTTGATTAAACCTTCCCAGTGTTTTTGTTTGTTTGTTTGTTTGTTTTCCTCCACTGAACACATAATAAAATCCAAAAACCTTTCAGTGGGCTAAAGACCCTGAATTATCTAGCCTAGGTTTCCCTACCCTTCCCACCCCACCATACTTAACATCCTCTATGTACTGAACATTTCAAGCTCTCTCCTGTCCCATTAGTTTTACATGTGCTCTCTCTTGGAATGCACTTATCCCAAATTTCTACATGATTAGTTCATTCTCTTTCTTTAGATTTCAACTTCAATGTTATATCCTCATGAGGTCTTCCCTGACCACCTTTCCTAATGTAGGGCCTCATTTGATATTATACTCCATGGTTGTTTTCTTTGAAACTGTCATTACAACTTAAAACTGGTAATTTATTTGTCAATTTCCCTGCACACCCCCCCCCCCCCCCCCCCCGTCCC
>SJYT01046258.1:38792-53589 GCA_006410635.1 Cephalophus harveyi | reverse complement strand
TTTTTTTTTTTTTTTAATCTCTCTCTTAAGTATCAGGAAGAAACAAACTACAATTGTCAGATTTTTTTTCCTTCTCTATTCAAAATTTAAAGGAGACTTCTTTTAAAATTCTGTGTTGCCATGGAGACACCTAGTTCCACCTGAACTTAATTTTTCTCAAGTCTTGAGCTAACCAATGTGTTTGTCTTATGGAAATTTTTTTAAGCTATGTTAATTAACTATGTATTTACCCTAGATTCTGTCTTTCTTCAATTAGTTCCACCTAAGACTCAGAATTGATAATGGCTCAACCAACCAGTATATTTTACTCATACAAATGTTCTCTTAAGTTATGTTAATGACACTATGTATTTGCTTGGAAACCTGTGTTTCTTCAAGAATTGTGTTAGTTGTCTTATGGCCCCAGCTGACTCACCTTGTGCTAATGTTATCTCTAAATGCATGTTGTGGGTGAGATGCCTGGTGCCACTCTCTGAGTTTTGAGACATTTCATTTCTCCTATTAGCAGCCTGCATATAGGTATATAACTTCTTGCCAAAAACTAGCAAGGGGTCACTCTTTCTGACCCCTTCTGATGTCTATGTCAGAAGTTTTTTCTATCTTTTATATTTAATAAAGCTTTATTACACAAAAGCTCTGAGCATTCAAGCTGCATCACTGGCCCTGGATAAAAATTCCTTTACTCCAGAGGCCAAGAATCCCAGCATCTTTAACAGCTCAACAACAACCTTTCATTATTGTCACTACACTGTAAGCTCCATGATTTTCTTGTTTACTAAACTATCTCAGTTCTACTTTCACAGCATCATCTTTCAGGCTTTGAAATTCCATCATCTCCACTAGCTTTGTTTGTAGTGATGCTTTCTAAGGCCCACTTGACTTCACATTCTGGGATGTCTGGCTCTAGATGAGTGATCACACCATTGTGATTATCCAGGTCGTTAAGATCTTTTTTGTACAGTTCTTCTGTGTATTCTTGCCACCTCTTCTTAATATCTTCTGCTTCTGTTAGGTCCATACCATTTCTATCCTTTATTGAGCCCATCTTTGCATGAAATGTTCCCTTGGTGTCTCTAATTTTCTTGAAGAGATCTCTAGTCATTCCCATTCTGTTCTTTTCCTGTATTTATTTGCATTGATCACTGAAGAAGGCTTTCTTATCTCTTCTTGCATCTCTTAAAGTGAAAGATTAAATATAATAAATAGTTTCCACGTGATCAAAAAGCCTCATTGTTTGTGTGAAGGAACATTTGAGAAGATGGACAGAGAAGCTTCTTTGGGCAGGGGTAATTTCCAAGGAATCCTGGGTTTGTTGCAGGAAGGGGGACACCTTCCAGGGCCCGAAACTGGGCTCTTGTCTAACACTCAGAAATGAATTGTCTGAGGAGACACATGTGCTGACAAAGCAAGAGATTTTATTGGGAAAGGACACCTGGGTGGAGAGGAGTAGGGTAAGGGAACCCAGGAGAACAGCTTTGTCACATGGCTTGCAGTCTCAGGTTTTATGTGATGGGATTAGTTTCTGGGCTGTCTTTAGCCAGTCACTCTGACTCAAGTCCTTCCTGGTGATGTATACCTCATTCAGCCAGGATGGATGCTAGAAAGTAGGATTCTGGGAGGTGGTTGGACATGTGGTGTCCCCTTTTGACCTTACTCGAACTCTTCTGGTTGGTGGAGGCTTATTAGTTCTGTGTTCCTTACCAGGACCTCCTGTTATAAAACAACTCATGCAAATGGTTACAGTGGTGCCTGGCCAGGGTGGGTGGGTTCAATCAGTGTGCTTCCTCTAACAACTTCCCCCTGAGAGACTTCATAGTCAAGATACTTCTTGGGAATTGGGGCAGAGGTGTCTTTCTTCTGTAACTGCTTCCTGCTGTGCATGGGCATAGGCCTGCGTAGCCGAGCAGAAGTCTCTCTCTACCTTATCTAAGTCAAGATATTTTTTGCCTGAAACCAGCATTCACCCTAGTAATAATAGCAATTTAGTTAGAAACTGTTGGCTCTTCTCAGAGATGAAATAGACAGGGACCAAATAGGAGACCTAACAGGATGGTCATCACTGGTCCCAGAAACAGGAGGCAACATTTGGGGTGAGGGCTGCAGCATTTGTGATTTTTTTTTTTTTTTTTGATTGGTTGGTGGTGAGGCAAGAGAGCTGTGCTCCAGGAATCTTGTGTTTAGTCTGAAGTTACCATCCTCTACCTGGGTGGGGGCCTCGGTTCTATAGAAGAACTCAAGGACATGGTTATGCATATTTCTTTGAGTAGGAACCAGGACCATGTCTGGAGGCTGTACCATCATTTGATTGTTTCTCCTCTGTTTCTGTATCCCCTCCCTTCCCTGATTAGCAATTGTTTGAATCTACCCTTTGGAACTCAGGGAAGGTCAAGGAGACTGCTGCTGCTGCTAAGTCACTTCAGTCATGTCTGACTCTGTGTGACCCCATAGATGGCAGCCCACCAGGCTCCCCTGTCTCTGGGATTCTCCAGGCAAGAACACTGGAGTGGGTTGCCATTTCCTTCTCCAATGCATGAAAGTGAAAAGTGAAAATTGAAAGTGAAGTCGCTCAGTCGTGTCTGACTCTTAGCGACCCCATGGACTGCAGCCTACCAGGCTCCTCTCTCCATGGGATTTTCCAGACAAGAGTACTGGAGTGGGGTGCCATTGCAGACAAGAAATGGAGTACGGAACAGATCTGTACTCCAGAGCCCCACAGAGTTCTGTTCAGTTTTAATTTAGGGAACTTGGCAACTATGACTGTGATAACTTCCTGTCAAAATGGGGCATAGGACTGCCTCAGCTTGGAGAATAGACACTGAGTTGGAAGTATTCCTGAGTTCCAAGTTCTAGATCTGAGTATTGTATGATTAAAATCTCAGTCCTTTGGTCTGCCATTTTGGTGTAACAAACCCAATTAGAAGTAGTTGGAGGAGTGATAATTGGAATTTTAATAGACAAAATAAATCTAATTTCTTTTTAGAAAAACAGGCTTGAAACCCAGTCTGGACCTGGCACTTCAGGGAGACTTGTAGCCAGGTAGCCAGTTGCCTAGCTTTATAAAAAGTAAGGTTGCCATTAGTAGCTTCCAGCAGACATTGTTTTGAGAATGGTGGCATCCAAGCCTGACATGACTCAGAAAACTCAAGTGTTTAGCAAAACAAGGTCTAGTCTGAAAGTACACCCATAGTATCACCTGGTTAGTTCCCAGGATGTCTGAACCACAGCTACACTATTTTGACTTTAATTGTATAATTTTTCTCGATAGCCAAAGCAGATGTCACCATTAATGACGTCAGTGTTTCTCTAGGTATGAGAAGATGCAAGAATTGGAACTCATAAAATCTTTTCCTGAAAAGATCTAGCTATCTGAAGGCCTGTTCTGCCAGTTTTTCCCAGGGCACAGAGTGCTTCATTCCTGATTTTCACCCTGAACTACTTTCAGGGGAGTTGAAGGTCAGCAGTTGCAGTGGCCATGATTTAATCTTTATAGACATAGGTGACAAGTGTCAGTTTTCAGTTGGCAGAGCCCCTTTTTGCTCATAAACTTGACCATGATTTTGAAGGAGGCATTTCATGACCATTTTATCCCATGGTGCTGAGAATGTTTATTCTCAAATTTGGCAAAGATTTTGTTGACAGGCCACTCAATGTGTTGTTACCGGACTAGGCTATAAAACAGTATCCAAAATTCTCTGCACCACCTGCCTTACTAGCCTCTTGGTCCAGGAAAACATTCCCTTTTGTTGCTTCTTCCCATATCTAGAGTTACACTGCTACCATCATTGATCTCATATGGAACTATATATTATTTTATCAGAGGCCTCAGTCACACATTTGGCAGTGTAAGAAATAGCAATTTTGTAAAACAGGTAAAATACAAATAACATAGCCAGCAGTATTAATAAAGTCACAAATAAGACTTAAGAGCTTCCATTAGATGTAGCCCAGTATATCCCAGGTCATCTGACCTAGTCTACTCTGTAGAATCTTTATCTTCCAGTGAAATTATATATTGGTACTGTCTTTAAGGCACATAGCCCAGTTTCCTAGTGTTACTAGACTTATTATCCTTCAGTTCAGTTCAGTCACTCAGTCATGTCCGACTCTTTGTGACTCCATGAACCGCAGCACATCAGGCCTCCCTGTCCATCACCAACTCCTGTAGTCTACCCAAACCCATGTCCATTGAGTCGGTGATGCCATCCAACCATCTCATCTTCTGTCGTCCCCTTCTCCTCCTGCCCTCAATCTTTCCCAGCACAGGGTCTTTTCAAATGAGTCAGCTCTTCACATCAGGTGGCCAAAGTATTGGTGTTTCAGCTTCAACATCAGTCCTTCCAGTGAACACCCAGGACTGACCTCTTTTAGGATGGACTGGTTGGATCTCCTTGCAGTCCAAGGGACTCTTGAGAGTCTTCTCCAACATCACTTTTCAAAAGCATCAATTCTTTCTGCACTCAGCTTTCTTTATAGTCCAACTCTCATATCTATACATGACCACTGGAAAAACCATAGCCTTGACTAGACAGACCTTTGTTGGCAAAGTAATGTCTCTGCTTTTTAATATGCTGCCCAGGTTGGTCATAACTTTCCTTCCAAGGGGTAAGCATCTTTTAATTAGTATGATTTAATTGTTTCCAACATAGAGGAGACTTTAAACTTAAATTACCATAGCCTGGTGTTACTATATAAATCAATCCCATAATTTTGGGAAATTTTTCCTCCTTTGATGAAACTTTGCTTGTTGCTCTGATTGAGCTTGAGTAATAGAAGAAAACTCAAATTTATGGCTAAAGTCAGAGCAGGCATTGTTAATTGGTCCAGTGAGAGGATCCCATCTAGTGATACCACGTATCCTGAATATGACTATAATTTTTTTTTTAAGTAAATTTTCTCAGGGTGAACCAGTTAGAGCCTTGTTATAGAGAACTTTACCAAGGTAACCCAGAATTAGACACAGGTGATTGGCACAAACCCAACAATTGGATTGATTTCTAAAACTTTCATAGGATCGGGCCTATGATAGAAAAGCATTTGATTTGTATGCAAAGGTCTAAGAAGTCAAGAAAACATTATAAATGATCATATGAATCAGGTCCAGCATCTTGGGCAAACTGTCTACCTCTGATGTCGCTGCCTTCTCATCCTGGTATACTGTAGTTTCTCCTCTGTTTGAGCATCATTTTAAGGTGAGATCAGGTCAGCTGTCTTCTCTATAGACCAATCCAGTGTAGGGTTCTTTGGAAGTGGGAATTAATCTAAGAGTTTCATCATGCATGAGCTAGTTAAGAGTATCTGATAAAAATGTCCTTCCATTCAGGTTGGAGACAGCCCCTTAAATTACGTTTTTTTCCAGTACTGGTTGTGGGTCATGAGGCATCTGATCTTCATAGATTACTGAGATAAGCTTCAGAAATAATCTTAGGGTGTCCTTTAAAAATTCAATTAAATTTTACATTAATATCACATAACAGCAAAGAACTATCCAATAAATGAGTCTTACTAGATGCAGACCTCCATTAACAATCTGGGATTTAACATTTATTAAAACATCTTTTTCTCCCTAGTATTACCCTCATTTTTATCAAACATAACCAAATTAAGGCTAGTTTATTTGCAAAATAGGTCTGTTCTCACTAATTTTGGTCTGATGATTCTCAAATATAACCAAATTAAGGCTAGTTTATTTGCAAAATAGGTCTGTTCTCACTAATTTTGGTCTGATGATTTATATAACCATAATTGATCATCAGTTCAGTTCAGTTCAATCACTCAGTCGTGTCTGATCTTTGCGACCCCATGAATCACAGCACGCCAGGCCTCCCTGTCCATCACCATCTCTCGGAGTTCACTCAGACTCACATCCATCGAGTCAGTGATGCCATCCAGCCATCTCATCCTCGGTCGTCCCCTTCTCCTCCTGCCCCCAATCCCTCCCATCAAAATAAAGTCTGACACTGTTTCCACTGTTTCCCCATCTATTTCCCATGAAGTGATGGGACCAGATGCCATGATCTTCGTTTTCTGAATGTTGAGCTTTAAGCCAACTTTTTCGCTCTCCTCTAGGCTTTTTATTTTGCTGAGACATTTATAGAGTCTTAGACTGAACTTTTAAGATAAGACAGAGCTGGAAAACTCACACCAAAGGCTTATCACAGATTCTGCCTAACAAATCTAGGTGAATTCTTCCCTTTTTAAGGTCTCAAAAATTCTTTGAGATTTTTCTACCTGTTAGTGAGATAACCTTCCTAACTCATTTGATAAACTTACTGGAAACCTAAGAGTTTCCAATTTCTGGAGGAGTCAGAGAGAAAATATAATTGTTTTATTAATTATGTATAATTTTACAAAAGTATTGTCATAATTAGTTTGAGAGGACGGTTTTCCCTACTTCCCGGAAAAAAAAAGATTAAAACCTGTAATTTTTCAGATAGAAACCATAGAAGTTATAAGCATATTTGCTGGTTCATTCAGTCCTTTGTTAACTTTTATGAAGTCATCAGGTTTTTATTAGAATACCAGAATATATCAGAATGTTAAGAGTTCCATATAATTTCTAGGATATCTATATTAGGAATATTTGCCATACATTATAACATAAGAGGATTTATTACTCATTTGATAATATTTTCCATGTAACAACCAACCAAATAGACACAGTTTAATATCTCTCTTTGGGATGTTTCAGGGGCCTCCTGAAGCACCCCAAATTTAGCCAAAGGTCAAAGGAACTTCAAAAGAATTCGATTTAGGAAGTTCTATCCAAAAAATCAATTAAAAGGGTTTAGAACATTTGGTCAGATTTAGTCAATGTTGATGGGTGTATCATTTAGCTTGTTGATATGTCAGATAGGGCTCAAGGTCTAAAGTCTTGGACCTAGTTGCTTCTAGCCAGTTTTCTTATGGTTGTGTCATTCCTATCAAAATCCATTTATCTAACTAATTGTAATCCAATTTTTAAAAAATCCTGATCATGCATAATACTTTTTAGTACCTTTTTTTTTTTTTAACTGAAGACACACTTCTTACTTTCCTTTAGCAACGAAGAACTAACTTTTATATTAGCATTTTATAGATTGATGAGCATAAATACCAGTGATAATTTCTAAACCCCTTGCTTTCTTAAAACATTTTAGGATGGTACCAAATATTATTCCTTTATAGTCCCAAATCTCTTTATTTTTTCTCTAAAAGGAAATCAGTGTTTAGTAGTAAATGTTTCAAAATCTTATTTTATTTGGAAATGAACCAACTTTTCAATAGACTTCCAATATTCAGTTTAGCACAACCCTTAGAAATTCAAGTTACCCCAATCTGGAGAGACTGTTTTAGACAGATATTCTTAAGCATAATTATTCTTAATAGAGCTTATCTAAAAGCTCATATCTCATTTCCTTTTTTTTTTTAGAAGTTTCTTCACTCAAGGTAATTTCCTTATTGACAAACTTGTAACCAATATGATAATATTAACTTATATTAAACCTAGGTACAATGAAAATATTCTACTTAATGTTAATTACTTTAAGACATGTATATATTAGACAGGTCAACAAAAAACATTAATATTAGGTATTTAACACTAAGTATTTACCAGTTCATATGAACCTGGAGTTTATAGTTTAATTTAGAATTATTTGATTTGTAAGCACTTACCTTTCTTTAAGCCAATTAAATAGAGCTCATTTACAAGTTAATCTCAAAAATATTATCCAGAGACAAAGACTTACTGAGACATATTTAGACAGATACAACACAAGATCTAGCTTCATTTTCTAAGTTTAGTAATGAATTAGATGTTACAATATAAAATTTATTAGTTTATAAAAAACAGTTGGAATAAACAAAAATTTTAAAGACTTTTTCCCATTTTTCTTCAGTCTCAGGAGGTAGAGATGGTGTAGATAAGTGTTCCTGAGAGCCCTGGTCTCAAGGCACAGGGAAAGAAAATCAAGTTCTAACAAAATGGTGGCAGGTCTAAACCAAATGGTGGCCAGACAAAGCAAAATGGACATCAAACATCACAGAACACAGAGTTAAAACACACATATAAACCTGGCAGTCCTCATCAGACACTCCCTTAAATACAAGAATACAGTCTCTCAGAAAACCTCCTATAGAGACACAGAACTTGAGATCCAAGTACTATCATAGTATAGGAAAATATCTCAGGTCTTCAAAGATTTCAAAGGGAGGAAAGGAAGCCAGGTTGAAAGAAGAAGGGGGAGGAAGCGGGAGCGGGGGGCCAAAAGGGGTGGCCTTACAGACGTCTCCTGCCACCTGCAGATACCCAGGCATTATGGGACTTCACCCTGGGCCACCAGAGAAGGGAGGACTGGAACTCGGCCCTACCAGAAACCAGACCAGAACAGAACCAGAATTCGAGTTCTCCACAAAGAGGAGGTGATCAGTCCCTAGTCCTCAGCTCAGGCTGAGGCCCTTTGACCAGATTCCTGCATCCAAGACAGGGGGACTAGAAAAAAGGGGAAGTATAGGAAGGGTTAAGGGGAGGAAACAGAGAGGGAAGGGAAGAGAGGTCAATAAAGTCTCTTGTTCCTTATTGGTGGGGCACTCTGGCCTGTTGTCCACGTCAGGAGGAGACCAGAGACAAAAAGGTCCCAGTTGTGGCCACTGGGTCTGGTCCAGGAAACACACTGATTGAAACTGCCCACCCTGGCCAGGCCCCACTGTAACCATTTGCATGAGTTGTTTTATAACAGGAGGTCCTGGTAAGGAACACAGAACTAATAAGCCTCCACCAACCAGAAGAGTTCAGGAAAGGTCAAAAGGGGACACTACATGTCCGACCACCTCCCAGAATCCTTCTCTCTAGCATCCATCTTGGCTGAATGAGGCATACACCACCAGGAAGGACTCTGAGTCAGAATGACTGGCTAAAGACAGCCCAGAAACTAATCCCATCACCATAAAACCTGAGACTGCAAACCATGTGACAAAGCTGTTCTCCTGGGTTCCCTTACCCTACTCCTCTCCACCCAGGTGCCTTTTCCCAATAAAATCTCTTGCTTTGTCAGCACATGTGTCTCCTCAGACAATTCATTTCTGAGTGTTAGACAAGAGCCCAGTTTCGGGCCCTGGAAGGGGTCCCCCTTTCTGCAACAGGTTGACAACATTCAGGAACATGAGTTATTGCAGAATTCTTTGTCAGCTTTGTCTTGATCAAAAGAATCTGTTGCATCTTTTATTAATTAATCTTCAATGGCAACCCACTCCAGTACTCTTGCCTGGGAAATCCCATGGACAGAGGAGCCTGGTAGGCTGCAGTCCATGGGGTCGCTAAGAGTCGGACACGACTGAGCGACTTCACTTTGACTTTTCACTTTCATGCATTGGAGAAGGAAATGGCAACCCACTCCAGTGTTCTTGCCTGGAGAATCCCAGGGGCGGGGGAGCCTCATGGACTGCCGTCTATGGGATCACACAGAGTCGGACATGACTGAAGCGACTTAGCAGCAGCAGCAGCAGCAGTGGTTAAAGAAGTAGGGTCATTGAACATTTTGAGAACCATGGATGTCAGAGAAACCATATGCCAGAAGGAGAAATTTTTGGGGGGTTCACAGTAGATTGGTTATTGGTAAAGCTCACCTATTATCTTCACAGGGGCTTGGAAGTGAAACCAGAAGAGACAGTCTAATGGCAAAATAGGCTGCCATCCAATGTCAATAAACAGTTGTTTCTTCTTGCATGGCTATTTAATTACTTTACCTGCATTTAGTAATATTAAATGGCACCCCACTCCAGTACTCTTGCCTGGAAAATCCCATGGACGGAGGAGCCTGGTAGGCTGCAGTCCATGGGGTCGCGAAGAATGGCGACTTCACTTTGACTGAGCGACTTCACTTTGACTTTTCACTTTGATGCATTGGAGAAGGAAATGGCAACCCACTCCAGTATTCTTGCCTAGAGAATCTCAGGGACGGGGGAGCCCAGTGGGCTGCCGTCTATGGGGTCACACAGAGTCGAACACGACTGAAGTGACTTAGCAACCATATTCAAAGTGTTAGTGGGTTTTCCCATATAGTATTTATATCTGTTTATGTCAATTTTTAGAGTACACTGGAAAACTCCACTGCTGAAAAATTTATCTTCAGAATGAAAAATTCAAATTTTCAAATTTATTGAACTTAAAATGATAGTTATCCTTTTCTAAAAAATTATTTTTTCTCAGAATCTTAAACATAGAATATATAAATGATGAATATTATGATATAAGCATTTAATATTTGAAATAAATTAATTCACTTGATATAAATTTTACTCAAAAAAAAAGAAATGATATGTTGTTGCATCAGGTGCACTAAGAGCTGATATAATTTAGTAAATTATTATCATCAGTTTGCTCCCTTGTTAGAATTTAACTACTTCAGCTGGCACTTTGAGCCTGAATTAGATTTACCAACAGTAGCTACAATCAGTTCCCTTTGCATTACCTATTCTAGTCACAGAAGACTCACCATTCCCCAAACACTTCTTTCACTTCAGTGCTTTTGCTCATGCTAGTCCCACTTCTGGGAATAATTCACCAGCTCTTTTTACCTGACAAGTTCTACTTATTTTTCAAGATCCATACCAAGTGTCACTTCCTCTGAAAAGCTTTTCTTCCTTTCACTGCCCTTCAAGCAAAATGACCCTCATATTTTAATTTCAGTAATATTGTATGTATACACACACACACACACACACACACACCTGGGGGGATGGTACATCATTCAATTATTTGTCTAGTAAATAATTTATTATAATAAATAATTACTATTTAATTAGCCATGCACTATACTGGGTGCCAAGAGATATAACAATTATGTTGCTGCTGTCAAAGACTAGCAGAATAGGAGACATTATATGAACAATTATAGTATGATGAAGGCTATGAAGACCTATTAAAAAAAAACAAGTCTTTTGCATATAATATACGCTTTCCTAGACAGTGAATCTAGGAATGGATAGAAGTTAGAAAGAGAAAGTGACAAGCATTCTAGGCAGAGAATAGAGCATGTGTGAAACCCCTCAGTTAAAAGCTGACATATATTAGTTTAAGGAAGGACTCAGGATGCCAGATTGAGGGGAAGAACCACATTCGGATGAGATGGAGAGTTAGGCTGGGGTGGTTTGTGAAAATTGCTTAAAGCCTTATTGAGGATATTGGACTTTACCTAACAGTAAGGGAAATGAGAGAAGCTTTTAAGAAGAGGACTAAATAACCAGACACTGTGTTTTCATTGAATTGTTCTGACTGTGAAGCTCAAAACAAATAGAGGAGAACACAGGTTTAGGGACATGTAGAGAGATTATTGTTAATAGTTTAGACAAACGACTTCTGTGATTCTACAGGGGCCTTCATCATGAGGATGTAGAGGAAGTGGATTGATTTACTTGTTTTTTAGGAGAAAAATTAACAGGATGCAGTGATCAACAGTGAGGAGTGAGAGAGAAGAAGCAATTGAGGGAGGCTTCACAGTTTCTAGATTGAGCAGCTGAATAGGCAATCTTGCTAATTCTAGGAGTGAATAGATTTTTATTTACCAATTAATATTTAGAATTACATTGATACTGTATATCTTAATGTGATCAAGAAGTATAGGATAAGAATGAGTGTAATAATACATTAAATCTAGGATATAGAATTTCTAAAATTTGTATTAAAAAGACTTTCTGAAATTTTAAAGGAATATAAGTTGTAGAAGTTTTCATTATGATAATGAATGGGCATAATGGACTGGGAAACTTGCAGTGATAATAATTTCTACTACCAAACTCATTCTGTGGTTACTTCTCAAAGGAAGCATTTGCAGCTCTTTTTATTTCCCTATTTTTACTAAGGTTCACACCTTTCTGTATTTTGCATACATGATACTTAAAAATTAAAAATAGAATCTCCAAGCTGCAGATATTCTAACTGAACATTTTAATAAGATCTTTTCTTTGTGTTAATCAACTTTCTAAAGTTTGAGCTATTTTTAGTTGCAGTTATACTTGTACCTTTGGGTCCAATTCTAATTCTCTTCACATCACAGATGATCTCTCTGCCGCATTCTCTTTGAAATCAATAAGGGCTTTCAGGAGAGAAAGTTAGGCAGTAGAGGATGAGAACTGGGTCATGGCTAGCATTCTCCTTCACATAATGCTGAATTCTTTTACTTCCAGGTGCAAAGACAGGGTTAGATGACTGCCATTTAAATAGCACAAAGAGGGCTATTAGAATAGATGAAAAAAAAAAAAAAAAGCTTACTTCAGTAAGGTTATTTCAGACTGGCTACATCATCACTTTGTTTCCAGAATTTTAACTTTACTAACAAACTAAAATTGCTATAAAAATAGTCTGAGTCTTAAAAATGGCAAGTAGTTTGTAACGTAGCGTCCTCACACTCAGAACCCTGAGAAGACCCAGAAAAGACTGGCAGACCGTCTACTCCTTGGCAGATCATCTACTTCCAGGAACTTTAGAAATTTCCATTAATTTCAAGTTTGAAGGGATTTAGAACAAGGAATATAGTGATTTGCCCAATTTTTTAAGGGAAAAAAGGAAAGCCACCAATTTGGAAAAAGTTACAAAATCTTGCATCCTTCCCCTGTGGTCTATCTTTTCATTAGCACTTCAAATTCTGTATCAACCAGAAAAAAAGAAAATAATTTCTGTGCTATTTTCATTTTTATTTTGGAGTGGTCAGAAGATGATTTTCAGCCTTTTCCCCCCACACCCATAATTCAAGTAAATTGGGGTAGATTGGGTTGGAGTAAACAAGAGTACTGAAGAATCCAGTGGGGATTTTAACTGCATGTACTACATTAGTTCATGGGATGCAGGAGAATATTTCCACGCATGTAAGAGTTTATGAGAGGACTATCAGGAGATTGGTATAAAATTTGTAGCTATTTCCACTCATTTATCACACAGATGTAATTGCTTATTAATTCACCTACTCATTTACCTATTGATGTAACTGGTCCTTGTTGCCTTAAGAGCCTTTCAATTGCCTCTGAAATGGAAGCACACTAAAAATTCTAAAGAAAAAAAATAAATATCCCAATGAATTTCTAAGAAAAAAATACCAGGAAGAAAGATCTTAAAATGCAAGGAAAGGAAAAGTAATTTTTGATTTCCACAGTAAATAAGTAAATATAAAAATAAAAGCTTTGACTATCCTGAAATAAATCTTGAAGGAAGAGATTATAATGCTGGAGTGGAAAGTGTGTAGATGAAAAGTCAGTTTCTGATTCTCTTCACTATACACATCTTCCTCTTTAATGGTACAGCAGCTAAATAATAAAAGTTCTTTATGTTCCAGGGAAAAAAGCTTGGGATTTGGGAATGAAGAACAAGAATGTTCCTATGTGGTATCCAGGGAAGGTACCTTGCTTTTGTCCATCTCAAGGCCAAAAGCTGGGCTCGATAGAAACCTTCGAGTAGGTTTAGCATTGGAGAGCAGGAGTGCCCTGTGTCTTATTTTTTATCTGGGTTATAAGGAAGGAGGAGATATATAGAGCACTCCAATAATAATGGAGTAATAATGGATACAGTGCAGTTCTGGGAAGAGAGAGACTATTACCCATTTTCTCCTTCTCTCCATGAGTCCAGTATGAGTGAGTATCTGAATGGTTCCTATGGTCCCTTGAAAATGATGACCCTGTATGTGAGACAGCAAAAGAGACACAAATGTATAGAAAGGACTTTTGGACTCTGTGGGAGAGGGAGAGGGTGGGATGATTTGGGAGAATGGCATTGAAACGTGTATACTATCATGTAAGAATGAAGCACCAGCCTATGTTTGATACAGGATACAGGATACTTGGGGCTGGTGCACGGGGATGATCCAGAGAGATGATGTGGGGTGGGACGTGGGAAGGGGGATTCGGGATTGGGAGCTAATATACACCCATGGTGGATTCATGTCAATGTATGGCAAAACCAATATATTACTGTAAAGTAAAATAAAGTAAAAATAAAATTAAAAAAAAAAAAAGAAAATGATAGAAAAGAAGGCTGAAAAAGTACAGGTGGCATGCCTTGAACTGGAACAAGGAATATGTGGTGTAAACTGTATTGTATTGGCAATTGGAAAGCAAGGCAATACCATGAATAGCAGCAGCAGATGGCAGAGGGAGATCATTCAAGGTTAATATGGGTCATATATATCTTGACAAAGGCAGATTAGGGAAGAAAATGGCCATGGTTAGGTGTCAACTGTGGCCTTAAGAGAAAGAAATTTCTCTCTACCCATCTGACTTATATGAGAATTAGTTTATGAGTCAGATTTACAAGAGATAAACAAACAACAGTTTAATAACATGTATACATGAGAGAAACCCGGGAAAACTCACACACCAAAATGTCGAAAGCCCTCACCTTAAATGCTGTCTTTGATTAAAATAAAAGAGGATGTTGAGGGTAGCATTTGGGATCTCAAAGGGGAGGAAGGCAACTAACATGGAAGTGGAAAAGCAAATGTTTGGAAAAGAAATGTTTGCTGAATATGCATAAACCACAGGGGACAGAGTGGACTCTGATCTCTAGACCCTGCTGAGTTTTTCCCACCACAGTTCAGTTCAGTCGCTCAGTCGTGTCCGACTCTTTGCGACCCCATGAATCGCAGCACGCCAGGCCTCCCTGTTCATCACCATCTCTCGGAGTTCACTCAGACTCACATCCATCGAGTCAGTGATGCCATCCAGCCATCTCATCCTCGGTCGTCCCCTTCTCCTCCTGCCCCCAATCCCTCCCAGCATCAGAGTCTTTTCCAATGAGTCAACTCTTCGCATGAGGTGGCCAAAGTACTGGAGT
>SJYT01046258.1:8999-28260 GCA_006410635.1 Cephalophus harveyi | reverse complement strand
TTCACTCTTGCCATCTCCTGTTTGACCACTTCCAATTTGCCTTGATTCATGGACCTAACATTCCAGGTTCCTATGCAATATTGCTCTTTACAGCATTGGACCTTGCTTCTATCACCAGTCACATCCACAGCTGGGTATTGTTTTTGTTTTGGCTCCATCCCTTCATTCTTTCTGGAGTTATTTCTCCACTGATTTCCAGTAGCATATTGGGCACCTACCGACCTGGGAAGTTCCTCTTTCAGTGTCCTATCATTTTGCCTTTTCATACTGTTCATGGGGTTCTCAAGGCAAGAATACCGAAGTGGTTTGCCATTCCCTTCTCCAGTGGACCACATTCTCTCAGACCTCTCCACCATGACCCATCCATCTTGGGTGGCCCCACACGGCATGGCTTAGTTTCACTGAGTCAGACAAGGCTGTGGTCTGTGTGATCAAAAAGAAGATTAGCTAGTTTTCTGTGATTATTGTTTCAGTGTGTCTGCCCTCTGATGTCCTTTCGCAACACCTACCGTCTCACTTGGGTTTCTCTTACGTTGGACGTGGGGTATCTCTTCATGGCTGCTCCAGCCTAGCCCAGCCACTGCTCCTTACCTTGTACGAGGTCGCCCCTCCTGACCTCAAACGTGAAGTAGCTCCTCTTGGCCCTCCTGTGCCCACATAGCTGCCGCTTCTGGATGTGGTGTTGCTCCACTTGACCACCACTCCTGATATCAGACGTGGGGTAGCTCCTCTCGGCCTCTGCCTCTGACCTCGGATGTTGGATAGCTCCACTTGGCCACTTTTGCACCATTGCAGCCTGGCTCTCTCGGTCGCCACCCCTGACCTTGGGCGTTGGGTAGCTCCGCTCGGCCGCACTTCTGTGCAGTTCGTCGCAGCCAGTGCTAGACACACTCTTTAACATAACCCTGCCTACTAGAGGGACAAGACCCAGCTCCATCCACCAATGAGCAGGAACTAGTCCTTCCCAAAAGAAGCCTGCATAAGAATCTCTAAGAACCTCACTTACCAGGCAGCAGAAACCAGAAGCAAGAGGAACTACAAACTTTAGCCTGCAGAAAGGAGACCACAAACACAGAAAGTTAGGCAAAATGAGAAGACAGAAAAATATGGTCCAGAGGAAGGAATAAGATAAAAACTTAGAACAACTAAGTAAAGTGGAGATAGGCAATCTACCCGAAAAAGAAGTCAGAGTAATAATAGTAAGAATGATGCAAGACCTTGGAAAACGAATGGACGTGCAAATTGAGAAGACGTAAGAAATGTTTGAGAGAGATAGAAAAATTAAAGAACAAACAGAGATGAAAAATACTATAAATGAAATGAAAAATACACTAGAAGGACTCAATAGCTGAAAAATTGAGGCTGAGAACAAATACATGAGCTGGAAGACAGTGATGAAAATCACTGCCATGGGACAGAATAAATAAAAAAGAATGAAGAGAAATAAGGACAGTCTCAGAAACTTCTGGGACAATATTAAACCACCAATATTTGCATTAGAGGAGTCCTAGAAGGAGAAAAAAGAGAGAAAGAGCATGAGAAAATGTTTAGCTGAAAATTTCCCTAACATGGAAAATGAAACATTCATTTAAGTCCGGGAAGTGTGGAGTGTCCCATACAGGATAAACCCAAGGCTGAACAAGCCAAGAAACCTATTAAACTGACAAATAGTAAAGACAAAGAGAAAACATTAAAAGCAATATATAATATGCAAGGGAATTCCCATTTGGTTATCAGATGATTTTTTTTTAGCAGAAAATCTGTAGGCCATGAGGAAATGGTATGATAAACTTCAGGTGATGGGAAGGACAAACTTACAATCAAGAATATTATATCCAGCAAGTTCTCATTCAGAGTTCACAACAAATCAAATATTTTACAAACAAGTAAAAGCTGAGAGAATTCAGTACCACCAAACCAGCTTTACAACAAATGCTAAAGGAATTTTTTAGGCAGAAAAAGGGACACAATTAGAAATAAGAAAATTACTAATGGGCAGCTTACCAGTAAAGACAAACATATAATAAAGGTAGGAAATCATTCATGTTTGTAAATATTTATGCACACAACATAGGAGCACTCACTATATAAGGCAAATATTAACAGCCATAAAAGGAGAAATCAACAGTAGCACAGTCATATGAAGGACTTTAACAGGTTGCTTTCATCAATGGACAAATCATCCAGACAGAAAAATCAGTAAGGAAACGCAGGTCTTAAATGACATATTAGACCAAATGTACTTCATTGATATTTATAGAACATTTCATCTGAAATTAGCATAATGCACATTATTTTCAAGTGCATATGGAATTATCTCCAGAATAGATCACATACTGGGCCACAAAGTGAGCTGTGGCAAATTTAAGAAAACTGAAATAATATCAAGCTTTTTTTGTGACCAAAATTCTATGAATTATAAATCAATGTCAAGAGGGAAAAAAAACTGTAAAAACACAAAAATGTGGAGGTTAAACAACACATTACTAAGCAACCAATGGAACACTGAAGAAATTGAATAGGAAATTAAAAGAGAGAGACAAATTACAATGAAAATACAATGATCCAAGACATATGGGACATGCCAAAAGTGATTCTAAGAGGGAAATTTATGACAATGCAATTTTACCCCAGGGAATAAAAATAATCCAAAATAAATAACCTAATCTTACACCTAAAGTGACTACAGAGACAAGAACAAAGAAGGCCCAAAGTTAGAAGAATCAAAGAGATCATAAAAATCAGAGAAGAAATAAATGAAATAGAGTAGAAAAGATCGATGAAAGTCAAAGCTGGTTCTTTGAAAAAACCAAAATTGATAACCTTCTGGCTAGACTCATCAAGAGAAAAGGGAGAAGGTTCAAATCAATAAAAGTAGAAATGAAAAAGGAGAAGTTACCATAGACGCAACAGAAACACAAAGAATCATAAGAAACTACTAAACCAACAGAAACAGAAAGAATCATAAGAAACTGCTAAACCAATCAAATGCCAAAAAAACAGACAACCTAGAAAAATGGACAAAGTCTTAGAAGGGTACAACCTTTGAAGACTGAACAAAGAAGAAATAGGAAATATGAACAGATCAGTCACAAGTACTAAATTGAAACTGTAATTTAAAAGCTTCCAACCAACGAAAGTCCAGGACCAGATGGCTTCACAGGCAAATTCTAACAAACATTTTGAGAAGAGTTAACACCTACCCTTATGCTGCTGCTAAGTCATGTCTAACTCCTTTATGACACCATGGACTGTAGCCTGCCAGGCTTCTCTGTCCATGGGATTTCCCAGGCAAGCATACTAGAGTGGGTTACCATTTCCTTCTCCAGAGGATCTTCCCAACCCAGGGATCAAACTTGGATCCTGCATTGCAGGCAGATTTTTTACCACTGAGTCACTTTTACCCTTAAGAAACTATTATAAAAAATTGCAGAGAAAGGAGCACTCCCAAACTCATTCTAGGAGACCTCCATCACTTCAATACCAAACAAGATAGAAAAATCACAAAAAAGAAAATTACAGGCCAATATCACTGATGAGTATAGATGCAAAAATCCTCAATAAAAATACTAGCAAAATCAAGTCCAACAACATATTAAAAGGATAATACATCATAATCAAGAGAGATTTACCTCAAGAATGCAAGGACCCTTCAATATCTGCAAATCTATGTGTGTGATACACCACACAAATAAACTGAAGAATAAAAACCTTATGATTATCTCAATGCATGCAGAAAAAGATTTTGAGAAAATTCAGCACCCATTTATGATAAAAACTATCCAGACAGTGGGCATAGGAGGAGCCTATCTCAATATAATAAAGGCCATATATGAAAACCCATAGCCAGCATTATTCTCAATGGTGAAAACCTGAAAGCATTCCTTTTAAGATTAGTAACAAGACAAGGATATCCACTCCTGCCACTTTTATTCAACTTAGTTTTGGAAGTACTAAACATGTCAATCATGTATTTTCATGAGAAGCAAAATAAATAAATAAATAAATAAAAGGAATCCAAATTGGATAAGAAGTATAACTGTCACTGTTTACACATGGCATGAAACTCTACATAGAAAATACTAAAGATGCTGCCAGAGAATTCTTAGAACCCATCAATAAATTAAGGAAAGTTGCCTGATACAAAATTAACACATAGCAATCTCTTGCATTTCTATACACTAACAGTGAATGATCAGAAAGAGAAATTAAGGCAACATCTGATTTATCATTGCATCAAAAAGAATCAAATACATAGGATTAAATCTACCCAAGGAGGTAAAATATTTATACTCTGAAAACTATAATATACTGGTGAAAAAAATCATATATGACATAAATAGATGGAAATATAAACATGTTCTTGGATTGGAAGAATCAATATTGTCAAATGACTATACTACCCTAAACAATCTACAGATGCAATGCAATCCCTATCAAATTACCAATGGCATTTCTCACAGAATAAGAACAAAATTTTTAACAAACTTTTTATGGAAATACAAAAGACTCCAAATAGTCAAAGCAATCTTGAGAAAGAAAAACGGAGGTGGGGGAATTAGATGCCCTAACTTCAGACTTTACTACAAAACTACAGTCATCAAAACAGTACAGTACAGTTCAGTTGCTCAGTCGTGTCCCGCTCTGTGACCCCATGGACTGCAGCATGCCAGGCTTCCCTGCCCATCAACAAATCCCGGGGCTTTCTCAAACTCATGTCAATTGAGTCGGTGATGCCATCCAACCATCTCATCCTCTGTCATTCCCCTCTCCTCCTGCCTTCAAACTTTGCCAGCATCAGGGTCTTTTCCAATGAGTCAGCTCTTCACATCAGGTGGCCAAAGTATTGGAGTTTCAGCTTCAGCTTCTGTCCTTTCAATGAGTATTCAGGACTGATTTCCTACAGGATAGATTGGTTTTATCTCCTTGTAGTCCAAGGGACTCTCAAGAGTCTTCTCCAACACCACAGTTCAAAAGCATCAATTCTTCAGTGCTCAGCTTTCTTTATAGTCCAACAGTCTCATCTATATGTGACAACTGGAAAAAACATAATTTTGACTAGATGGACCTTTGTTGGCAAAGTCATGTCTCTGCTTTTTAATATGCTGTCTAGATTTGTCATAGCTTTTCTTCCAAGAAGCAAGTGTCTTTTTATTTCATGGCTGCAGTCACAATCTGCAGTGATTTTGGAGCTCAAGAAAATAAAGTCTGTCACTGTTTCCATTGTTTCCCCATCAGTTTGCCATGACGTGGTGAGACCAGATGCCATGATCTTCATTTTTTGAATGCTGAGTTTTAAGCCAACTTTTTCACTCTCTTTCACTTTCATCAAGAGGCTCTTTAGTTCTTCTTCACTTTCTGCCATAAGTGTGGTGTCATCTGAATATCTGAGGTTATTGACATTTTTCCCAGCAGTCTTGATTCCAGCTTGTGCTTCATCCAGTCTGGCATTTCACATGATGTACTCTGCATATAAGTTGAATGAGCAGGGTTAAATAACCAGATTTCTCTGGTGACTCAGCTGATAAAGAATCTGCCTGAAATGTGGGTACCTGGGCTTGATTTCTGAATTGAGAAGATGCCCCAGAGAGGGGAATAGCTACCCACTCAAATATTCTGGCCTGGAGAATGCCATGGATGTATAGTCCATGAGGTTGCAAAGAGTCGGACATGACTGAGCGAATTTTGCTTATCAAAACAATACAGTACTGGCACAAAAACAAATACAGATGAATGGAACCGGATAGAATGGCCAGATATATGCCCACATACATTTGGTCAATTGATCTATGAAAAAGGAGGAAATAATAAACAATGGATAAAAGAGTCTCTTCATAGGTAGTGCTGGGAAAACTGGACAGCTCCATGTAAAAAGAATGAAATTAGAAAACACCCTAATACCAAACACAAAGTTAACCTCAAAATGGATTAAAGACCTAAATGTTAGGCTGGCTTCTCTAAAACTCTTAGAGGAATACACAGGTAGATTGCTCTCTGACATAAACTGCAGCAAGATCTTTTTATTTCAATGTAATTTATTTATTTAAATTTAAAAAATCTTACAATCTTTTGTTGGTTGCTGCCTTACAATAATTCAAATAAGCCACAATTATACATACATACCCTCTCTTTTTACCTTCCCTTTCCTTCCCCCATCCCATCCCTTCAGCTCATCACAGAGAACCAGACCGGGTTCCCTGAGCTACACAGCAACTTCTAACCAGCTATCCATCTTACACCTGATAGTGTACATATGTTGATGCTGCTTTCTCTATTCTTCCCACTCATCCCTCCCCCACCATTCATCCATTTCCTAGAGTAATGAAAATAAAAAGAAAAATAAACAAATGAGAGCTCAGTTCAGATCAGTCACTCAGTCATGTCCGACTCTGCAACCCCATGAACCACAGCACGCCAGGCCTCCCTGTCCATCACCAACTCCCAGAGTTCACCCAAACCCATGTCCATTGAGTCAGTGATGCCATCCAACAGTCTCATCCTCTGTCATCCCCTTCTCCTCCTGCCCTCAATCTTTCCCAGCATCAGGGTCTTTTCAAATGAGTCAGCTCTTTGCATCAGGTGGCCAAAGTATTGGAGTTTCAGCTTCAGCATCAGTCCTTCCATCAGTCCTGTGAACTGATCTCCTTTAGGAGACTGATCTCCTTTAGGATGGACTGGTTGGATCTCCTTGCAGCCCAAGGGACTCTCAAGAGTCTTCTCCAACACCACAGTTCAAAAGCATTGATTCTTTGGCACTCAGCTTTCTTTATAGTCTAACTCTCACATCCATACATGACCATTGGAAAAACCATAGCTTTTAAATATGCTGTCTAGGTTGGTCATAGCTTTTCTTCCAGGGAGCAAGCATCTTTTGATGTCAAGGCTGAAGTCACCATCTGCAGTGATTTTGGAGCCTCCAAAATAAAGTTTGCCACTGTTTCTATTGTTTCCCCATCTATTTGCCATGACGTGATGGCACTGGATGCCATGATCTTAGTTTTCTGAATGTTGAATTTTAAGCCAACTTTTTCACTCTCCTCTTTCACTTTCATCAAGAGGCTGTTTAGTTCATCTTTGCTTTCTGCCATAAAGGTAGTGTCATCTGCATATCTGAGGTTAAGCAGAGTAAATATTTGCTATTGCAACATTCTGATAAAAAGAAAACAATGAAAAAAGAAGAAGAAATCTTTGTTTACCTTTGGTTATGAAATTATTTACCTGTGTTTTCTTCTAAAACCTTATATTTCTTTTGACAATTAGGTTTATTAATTAATTACTGTGTATGATATACTATGATAGTCAATATTTGCTTTTCATATAAATTAGCTGCTTGTCCCAGCACCATTTATTAAAACAAAACATCACTTCATTTCTCCACTGGTTGTCAGTGACACTTTTGTCTTTGATTGCATATATGTGTGTTAAATTCTGGAATCTCTATTTTGTTGGCTTATTTACTGTCCTTATGCAATACCACATTGTTGTGATTACTGTAGTTTTACCATAAATCTTGGTATCTGGAATTGTAGTCCTCTGCTTAATATTCTTGATGATTATCTTACATTTTTTTTCTTTCTTTCAGTTTTCTTGAGATATAATTGATACACTTTTAGGGTTTTTTCCTAGCTTCTTCTTTATTTCATATAAACTTTAGAATCAATTCTGTAACTTTCACATAGACACCTACACAAACCTTGATAACTTAATTGCAATAGCACTAGAACTATAAATAAATTTAGGGAAACTTAACATTATACTATTACAATTAAAACAATGATAATTCTTTTGGACAGATTTGTAATCCAAATAATTACAATGTTTTATAGAAAACTGGCAAAATTCACAAAGTGTCTTTTGAAGTCACTGAGTTTTGTTAGCTTAGAAAGCTATCCTGGGCTCTTGAAAATCAACACAAATAACTTCTGTCTTAAGGAAAATACATAACACAGCAAAAATGCTTCCTGATATACTTTTTTTCTTCTAAACATCCTATGCAATTGTACTGATCTATGGGGGTTCCATTACTAGTAAATGCTTACACAGAGCTTTCTGCTTTAACTGTGGTTTTATCAGTGTAAATTTCTGCTATAATGGTTGAATTTCCCACAGTGATATCAATGGAAGCTATTTAAGCACCATTTACAACAAAATAATGTCAAACAAAGCTCATTTCCTACTGACTGAGAAGATGAGATGAAATTAAAATATTCATGTATAATGACAAAACCAAAGTCTGCAAAAAATTATCCTATCTACTGGAAAGTGTGATTAGTAAGTAAATCATTTACATCCTGATCAAAATAAAATAATATTAGAAATTTTTTATCGTAATGACCTCAACTCCCATTCTGCATTGGAAAGATTGCCAATGAAAATTATCAATTGGGGAAAATTACTTTCTAATTTTTTACTTCAATATTCACCTAATTTGACTACTAATCTATCATCTATAATTTTAAATTCCTCTAGCAAAATTTGTATCCTTGCGTGTAGGATGCAGACATAACCAGCCCCTAAGGTTTCTATTAAGTGGGAAGAGATTTATCTTCACTCCCCTCCTTTCTACCTTTTTCTACCTCTCCTCATGATTCCTGCCTCCCTATTCTCAAGAGTTTGCATACTGCTGCTGACAGTCTACTTGTGACTACATCCCAGAGATGGCCAGTGGTTTCTAATATCTGTGCCCCACTGACACTGCTAATTACATTTTCCAGTCCTCTCTCAGATATGGCCATCACACTGAGTTCAGTAAAGTGCAATATTTACAAGTCTAGTCCTTAAAATCTTCTGTTAAGCTCCCCCTTCACTCACTCTTCCCTCCTCCATTAGCCAGGTGCAAAGGTTCAGCAGAAGACTCAGAAGCCCTTAGTGATAGATATTTGATAAAAAGAACCTGGGTACCTAAAGGACTTTCAGGGCATCCCCTTACAACAGGCTCTACCCCAACTCACCTCAACATTGGACCTTGATGGGAATCAAAAACAGTTCATTATTTCATTAAGTCTTGGGGTTTGGGAATTGTTTGCAATAGAAATTAGCACATTTTGACAAATACAGTGCCCTTATTTCAGATCATTTGTCCACTCTCTATTTACCTTTGAGTACAGAGTTTAGGAAACTACAGATAGTTGGCTCAATGCAGCCAAGGCCCATTTTTTACAGCCTACACTACAAAAATGTATTAAAAAAATTTTTTTTTAAGGATTTGGTTGAAGAATGAAAAGGATGGATAGGAAGAGGACCAGGAAGAGGAGACACAATGTAACAGATAACATGTGAGTGAAAATCAAAAAAAATTACCATCTAGTGTTTTATTGAAGAAATTTGCCAGTCCCTGCTCTAGAATATTATGAAAGTCCCAAATCTTTTATACAAGCCTTAGTGTGCAGGACTGCCTGTCATAAGATCCCCAATATCTACAGCAAGGATATTGATTGAACACTACCACAATTTTCAGTACCCAGGTATCCAAAGCTAGGGAGTCTGGGATGGGCGTGTACACACTGCTATATTTAAGATGGGTAACCAAAAAGAACCTACTGTATAGCACATGGAACTCTGCTCAGTGTTATGTGGCAGCCTACTTGGGATAGGAGTTTAGGGGAGAACGGACACATGTATATGTATGACTGAGTCCCTTCGATGTTCACCTGAAACTATCACAACACTGTTAATCGGCTATTCCCCAATAAAAAATAAAAAGGTAAACAAAACAAACAAGGAACAAAGCGCACAGGCCTCTATAGAGATGCAATCTTGACATGAGGTGGGCATGCTAATGCAGCCCTGAGCCTCACTTTTTAACATGGGCTCCCAAGGTAGTTCTCTTTTTGCTCAGAGTCTTACAGCTTCCCTTGGGCTATAAGCTTTTGGTTTTAATTTTTCAAGGGCTGAAAATCAATCTCAAATACTTAGGAAAGGAGAAAGTCCTCCCTATCTCTCTCATGCTTTTCATGTTCTAACTTATGTTTCAAACTTCTCCTATCAGAGTAAACTTTGTCCCCAAAAAATCTCTCTCAGACATAAAGACATGAATGGAGATTTATTCTTGTTATTTACTTAGGGAGAGTGTATCTGAGTGTGTGTATATTTGGTGTGCTTAAGGTGTTGTCTACACTAGCATGCAGCTGGTTAAAAATAATCTTTTACACTTGCAGTTGTATAGGACTGACACTGAATAGAAATATTTAAGATTTCAAGAGGCCAGTAAAGAAGGTATCTATGCCAGACATTGCCTTTTGAAAGTATGAGTGTCCTGTCCCTGGAATGATTTTTTAAAATTAGTAATTACTTTGTCGAATATATTTAAGAACATTTTGAAAAGTAAAACCTGAGGCACTGGAGACAGGGAGCAAATACCACAGCCTCTCTTTGTGAGAGACTATTATATGAACCTCATTAAGATTGTGAGAGGCAGAAATCTTAGTACCTAAGCACAGGCATGAATTTTATAATGGTGGTGTCTATCCCAAACAGTGATAAATCTGGCAACTGAGTTATCATAGAATATATTAAAAAAAAATTTTAAATCAATGAAGAACTTTAAAATCTCTTGGAATCCAAATTAATGCAGGACTAAGTCATAGTTTAATTAGAATAAATTTAAAAGCAAAAAAAATAGTACCAAAAAATGGGCTGATTGCCTAAGTAACTCCAGACTTTCTGACACTTGCTGACCATGCATTTTTTTTATCTTGTCAATATTTTGTCAAAAAATAAAGCTTATCCCAGAGATAAGCAACTCTTATTTCTGGGATTCTAAGAAATCTCTGGGATTCTAAGTAATTCTAAGAATCTGTGGGGTTCTAAGCAATCATAGAGGTTTTAATGAGTTTATGTTGGAAAAAGTTTCCAAGAAGAGTTAAGCTTTAAACTGTGGGTTTCACAGAATATGCTAAAAAGGCCAAATGTCATCATGCTATATAAATATTTTAAGCTACATACCCATATTAGAGTAAATCACTTATTTCTCCAAAGTAAATGGACTGCCGAATGCAATGGCCCACTCTCTCTTCCATATTTGAGAGAGCTACCGCAGAGCCAAGAGACTCTCGTGCACAGAAGAACACATGGATGAAACAAGTCCTGTTGCCAAGCTCCCTCCAACGACTTCCAGGGAATTAACACTGACAGGTTTCCTGATGTCAGCTCATCTCCTCCACCAGGCTTCTTAGCCATTTTAATTCCCAGATGAATTGGCTGGATAAACAAATCCACAGTAGGTTGACATCAAAAACTAATGCTTTCTGTTCCTTCAACAGATTCAATAACTTCAGTTTTTGGACAAGGTTGGCCCTCTCAGGGAAAAGAATGTCAAAATCTTTTGTAAAACCCTAAAATTACTCTTACTTGTTCAAAGTTATTTTAGACAGAATGCTTGAAGACAAGATAATTGGCACATATAGTCAGTGTTTAATGTTGCTGTTTTAAACTAGAAGGAACATGGCATACACAATTTTTCTGTGTTTCTGTGATAATGCTCTTTTCCTAAAAGAATATTATTTTTGTAAAGAACACATTTTAACATATTTAAACATTTTTATCATTCTAATAATGACTAATTTAAACTTTGGAGGTGAGCTAACGATGAAGTTCTAAAAAAGATTGGCATCAAAAAATATTCTTGGACAGTGCTAATGTGTATAGTACATGGTTAAAATCTAAAACCAGACATATGGCTTCTATAGGAGGGCAGTTTGCCTGAGTGAGCAGATCTGTACTCTGAGAATGAAACACTGTCACTTGTTTACAGGCCATTCCCATCTTTATCTGCTAGTCATAAAATAAACTGGGAGAAGTTTTCTTCTGACATTTTATTCCCTTATTTTCCTTGTCACCCTTCTCTTGCCTTCAACAGCAGAGTCATCTGAATAAGGACCTCTAAGAAGATTGCAGCTGTTTCTGCCCACTCAAGACCTTTGTCCTGTAATTCTGTACATACAGATCTCTTATTTTCTAATGTCAATTCTAATAAATTTGTTATTAAATTGATGTTTCCTAAACCAAATTTTAATTTCTTTCCTTCCATAATAGTTTAGATTACCTACACATTTTAGAACTATATTTTAAAAGTTTATTTACTGCTATTTAATGTATTTTATTTTCCCTTGCATTACTTCATAATTTATTTGAATAGTTGATGGTTTCATATAAAACTGAGTACAGCTATTTGAGTTTTTGTCTCTTTTCTTTTTAAAATTGATATGCAAAAGTTGTACATATATAATATATAACTTTTGATGAGTTTGTACATAGGCATACACTGGTGATACCATCACTGCAATGGAGGTACTAAACATATCCATCACTTTAAAAAATTTCCTTCTGTTTGCATGTGTGTGTGTGTGTGTGTGTTAGGAACACTTAATGTGAGAATTTTCCTCAACATATTTTAAAACACACAGTCCTGTATTTACCACGAGTCTCTAGAATTTATCCAATTTGCATAACTGAGACATATCCATTGAGTAAAATCCCCTGTGGCCCTGTTCCCCTATGTATATTTCCTTATATTTTCAATGTTACCGTGTTTTGGTAAAATAGTTACAAAAATCAAGTCTTTGTAGAAAATCCATCTAAAAATGGTAGTCTTAGTAAAATAACAATTTAATGTAGTACTATATTTTATGTACAATTTATTTTTTATATTCTTCTGTAAAATATCAATACATCATTTTTTAAGAATTCTTGTGAAAGTACAAAGCTGTACTTCACTCACATCCTGAAGAAGACAAGAATCACTTAGAATACTTTGCTTCACACACACACACACAAAATCCTTCATTAGGTCTGAAATGGCCTACTATCTTATACAAAATTATTTGAATCAAGCTAAGTAGAAACTATTGAGAAACTGTCAATGAAGAGAATTTGATGATTTAGATAGGAATCAACAAGAAAGGCCTTTAAGCATCCTGCTGCCAGAGCAAATATCACACCCTAGTGATGCTTCTGAGATGATGGAAGGCTAGGCAAACAGAAAAGTTGCTGTGGCTGTTCAGTGTTCAAGAATTTTTTTTTTTTTCCAAGCAAAAGTAACATGTATTATGTAGACAGGAAGACGAGACAGAATTTGCTTTCAGGGGAATTGTTTAAAGATAGCTATTTTTTCCCAGACTTGAGATATTTTGATATATCTAAGATCTTACATTTATAAAGCATTATACAAAAAATATAATAGCCATACCTACTTAACAACAACAAAAAAACAACTTCTGTTACCTACATAGGAAATTGTAAGGAATGCATTGTTACTCTATCTAATTCAAAATAAAATTCATGAAAGTGAGTCAGTGGGAAACTTTCTGAGAGGTCATGCTAAATTTCAGGGACAGAGATATTATGAAATAAATATAACTAAGTAATTTAAGATGCAAGTTAGAATTAAAGCAATAAGATTCTGTGACAAATAGTGGACTTATGTTTCTTGTAAGTACATGAATTTAGACCTTTATCATGCTTTCTAATGACAGATGGGGATTAAAAAATAATGTACTTAAATAGAATATTCCCAGTAAACATATAAATGCTATTTAGTACCTAAAAAGGAAATACAGAAAAGGAGAGAAGGGCAGGGACTGTTTGAGAATGAAGGAAGGATAGAGTGAGGAAAAAGAAAAGGAAAGGAAAGAGGATAACAAAGAAAATAAACCCTTTCCTGAGGACTTTAGGAACTGTGATAGGTGATTTCACATATGCCACATGATCTCATTCTTAAAATAACTTTTGAGATAAATATTATTACACCATTTATATAGATAAACTGAGATCCATGAAATATTTCTAAAGTAAACTGAAGCCAAGATTCAAATTCATTTTGACTGTTAAGCTCTTTCATTTTTCGTGCTCTCATAATTCATCCTTGGGAATCATAACGATTAATCTTCATGCATTTAAATGACTAATCATTGCTCAGTGAAGAGCATTTAAGTCCTAGGGCTGCTCATTGTCCATTCAGAGCTTGAATCTCCAAAGGGACCTCTGTGTTTTTGGCTCCAGATCATGTACAAGGGGTTTTAACTGTGGAATCCACATGCGGAAACCACGGAAGGCAATCCAAGGAGACTTCAATGTCTGTCAAATTGTTAGAATGTACTGACGAAGAAATCCCTCTGTGATGGCCACTGTGTTCTGGGTAGGAATAGTCATTTCCCTTTAACATATAGAGTAGTGTAGCTTCTGAGAAGTAAGAATATCATTGTGGAGAAACATTCTCCTTTATAATTAACTTCTGGATTCCTAGACAAGATGTAACTGGCTTTTCATCTCAGTATTTCAATAATTTTCTATACTACTCTCTCATCTCTGATTTTGTTCCCTATGCCAAGTTGTTCTCCCTTACAAGCTCTACTCTTAGTTACTAACCTGACTTTCTCCCCATTCCACATTCTCTTATCTCTTTTGAATCCTTGCTCTATCTTTTGCATCCTTCCATCATCGATTCCATCTTGGCTGCTTTTTTGAATTTGCCTCCTGCCCCTTTTTCATTTTAAGCCCTGCTGTGTTTTCTGGTTTGGGCCACCTTGCCCCCTAAAACACTCTATGGCATCATCAATTTCCCCCTTCTAACAAATCTTTCCCAACATCATACCAATAAGCTATATCTCTAATTATCTCTCTTGCAACTGTCATTTCTCAATCTCCTTTCCAGTAAAACTTTAAAAAAAATGTTGTCAATGTTTGCTGCCTCTATTGTTCTCTTCTAATCTTTTTCTGAATCCAGGCCAATCAGGCTTTTAATTCACTGAATCAGCTCTTGTCAAGGTCTCCAATGACCTGTTCATTGCCAAGTATAATAGTCAATCCTCTGTTCTCATGTAATATTTAATAATATTGAACATATCTGAATTCTCACTTTCTTCACTTGCCTTCTGGAATATCTCTGTCCTTCTCATTCTTTGTCTCTCTGTCTCTCTCCTGCCTCCCCTCTCAGTACCCTTTTTCCTTACTAGCTACTCCTTCACCATATCATTTGCTGGTCCTTACCAATCTCTCCTCACTCTAAATTGGAGGGTCCATGATTTAGCTCTCAGATGTCTTACATCACTCCCTAGATGATTTCAGCCAAATTAATAACTTTCAAGTTTATGCATCTAAACTAGCTGTTTCTGCTGACCAGACTCATATACTCAGCTGTCTACTTGGCATGTCCACTTGAATGTCTAATAGGGATCTTAGGCTTAACATGTCCAAACTAAATACCAATCTGTCACCATATTCATCCTACTAACTAAAACAACTTGATCTTTGTTCAAAATGCATCTAGAATCTCACATTTACCATCAGTTCTACCATTATTACCACTGCCCAATATTACTACTGTAATATTGTTTGCATTATACCAATAAGCTGTTAACTAGTCTTTCTACTTCTACACTTATTTCAGTATTTGGTTTATTTATTAGACAGCAGCTAGAAAGACCTTTTCACAAATGTAAGGTCAGGTCTTATTACTTTGTTGACCAGTGACTTTCCAGCTCACTGAGAGTAGCAGGCAGTCTTTGTAGTGGCTACAAAACCACCTTCCTCTTCTTGACTTTCCAGCCTTGACTCCTACCACTTCCCCCTCCCTGTTTATTCTGCTTCAGCCACACAAGCTTTGTTGCTGTTCTGAGAAGAGCAACACGGGAGTTTTGCACACAGAGTTTCTTCTACCTGGAATGCTCTTCTCCTGACTGTCTAATGGCTCCCGTCTTCACTTTGTTCAGGTCACTACACTTATGTTGCAACCATCAGAAAAGCCTCCCTGACTCAGGGTTAAGGAGCACCACATCTCACCTTCATCTGTTTTCTTGAGTTTTTTTGTTAGCCATCTCATCTTCCTAGACTATAAATTCTAAATTCCTTGCCCGTTTCTTTGACATGTCCCTTATGCCTAGAATAATATCTGTCTTAGACTAAATGTCAATTAATATTGTTGAATAGCTACATGAGCATCATATAAGACACTAATCTTACTTGTTTAAAGAAGAGACGTTTTCTTAGAATTAACAAAGATAGGTTTTAAATATCAAAAATTTTAGGCAAAAAAGAGATGGTAACATCCACCATGTCCTGATAATTTACTTTGATAGTGACAAAATAAAGCCTTGTTAATCTATCTAGGAGTTCACAGAAATTCAATGAGTTTTGCCATTGCTAATTCTGTTCTGTGAAGAATACTGTTTTCAAACACAGCTGGCATTGTTCATGGCCTACTATTATTTACTGCAGGCCAGAGCTAGGCTCTGGAGACTGCCTTGCTTATTAAACTAAGTAGGTATCATGTCCAAGAAGAAGAAAATACCATGGGACAAAAGTCAATAGGTAAATAGTTTAGGTAAGCAAGTCTCATAGGGAAGGGGATATAGGAATAAAGTAACAGGATATCCTGGCACATGGATGGGGCATAGACCATGCAATTCAAGAATCAGTTTATGAGTCAGGAATCCTCCTAGTAAATGACAGAAACACAACTCAAAGAAGCTTTATCAAAAGACAATACACTGGTTCATGTACCAAGAAGTCTAAGAGCACTGAAGTTTCAGTCCCAGTCAGATTCAGGACTTAAATGAGAGTGTGAGTACTCTGTCTTGTTCTTCACTTCTTGAATAGGCTCAGATTACACGGTAGAGGAGATTCTGTTTAGCCTGGCTTGAGTCTTTCACATGTATTCCTGAACAAGTCACAAGGTCCAGGAAGATGGGAGAACTTTGGCTAGTCCTGGATCATATTCCATTGTCTGTGTTTCATGGGGGGTTACCAGACTCATATAGTCTCATAGAATAGGTTCCCCAAAGGAAAGAAGAATTCTATTATGGAATAAGGAGAAAAAACTGCACAGACAAAAACAATCGACAGCTATTATATAGGCAATACAAATTCAGAAAGACAGGTGTTTGACACGAAGGAAGCTTTTCAATGTGTGACAAAAGGAGAATTCTTTATGTGTGTCAGGAATGTTTCGAGATGGTAAAGATAGCAGTGGAGAGTCAACAGGAGGCTATTGCAATGTTCGTTTTTACCTAGAATATCAGTAAAAAACAGCCATTGAATAAGATCAAACTAAAAGATAAAAAACAAACTTTTTACCATCTTTATCTTTTGTCTTCCACATGAGTAGCAGGTAAAAATATACTCCCTCCAAATAGAATATTAATTTAAAATGAGCTTAACTCAAGATGTCAAAGAAATATCAGTTATGAATCTTCAGCAAAGTTAGTGAAAATATAAAGCATTTAATTACTGAAAAAAGAATATAAAATGTAAATAGTTTCTATAACATATAATAAAATGATTTACCATTTACCTGTGTTCCAGTTTTTGTTCTAATTATAAAATTATCTGTATGGGTTTTCTATAGAATCCATTATCATCTAAATTATCTTTTACTATTTTTCATTCTTTCTATTTGACTCTTTTTGTTTCTTTGACAGCTAATTAAGAGGTGTTTCTCTTCCAGTGTAGGAGGGAAAGATGTCTTTAGTAGAGAAGAAAATGATCAGGTTTGGGAGTTATTGGCTGAGCATGTATTCTTCCCTGAACTACTGCCTCTATCTATCAAGAGTCAAAGAATATACTGGATACAGCATTAAGGCTCAGAGGTTAAAGCATCTGCCTGGAATGCTGGAGACCCAGGTTCGATCCCTGGGTTGGGAAGATCCCCTGGAGAAGGAAATGGCAACCCACTCCAGTACTCTTGCCTGGAGAATCCCATGGATGGAGGAGTGTGGTAGGCTACAGTCCATGGGGTCGCAAAGAGTCAGACATGACTGAGCGACTTCACTTCACTTCAGTCCTGAAAGCCAAAATGAATTTCCCTGAATAATGAGGAACTGTTGAAAATAAACATTAATGATTACTTTAATTGCATTATTAACAAAATCAAATAATTGCATAATTATGAGCCACCGGGGAAGCCCAATTATATAATTAACATCACATAATCAATAAATTCAGCATTAAGAAAAACTAAAATCATGGCATCCAGTGCCATCATGGCAAATAGAAAGGAAAAATGTGGAAGCTGAGACAGATTTTCTTTTCTTGGACTCCAAAATCACTGTAAACGGTGACTGCTGCCATGAAATTAAAAGATATTTGCTGCTTGGAAGGAAAGCTATGACAAACCTAACAGCATATTAAAAAGCAAAGACATCACTTTACTGACAAAGGTCTGTATAGTCAAAGCTATGGTTTTTCCAAAAGTGATGTATGGATGTGAAAGTTGGACCATAAAGAAGGTTGAGCACTGAAGAATTGATGCTTTTGAACTGTGGTGTTGGAAAAGACTCTTGAGAGTCCCCTGGACTGAAAGCAGATCAAACCAGTCTATACTAAAGGAAATTAACCCTGAATATTCATTGGAAGGACTGAATGAAGCTGAAGCTTCAATACTTTGGCTACCTTATACGAAGAGCTTACTCACTGGAAAAGACCCTAATGGTGGGAAAGATCAAAGGCAAAAGAAAGGGGCACCACTGACTCAATGGACATGAATTTATGCAAACTCTGGGGGATCGAGAAGGATAAGGGAGCTTGGCAGGCTGCAGTCCTTGGGGTTGCAAAGAGTTGGACATGACTTAGTGACTGAAAAACAGCAACAAATCAATAAACATTAATGAGTATATTAAGTATTGCTTGTCATAAATTCTTACACTTTATGAATCATTTTGATTACATCTGACTTTTTTATAGGAACTTGATGTCCTTAAATTCTTCACCTTTCTATGTGACTCCTCCTCTTTAAAAACCAAATAACAATAGTTTGCATTTCCTCTCTTGCCTGATTTACAGAAAATAATGTTGTTTATCAAGTTTCCCTCCCTAAAAATTTCTTGGTAACTTTTAGGAACATTTTATTGTTTCACTAATGCTTCCTGTATATCACTTGACATCTTCAATTTCAGCTGCTTGTCTGGACATCTATATAGATCACAGATTGCTAGATCAATATTACTCCTCCAGGAGCTCTTCTAAGTTTGAGAACACATCCATCCTATGATTCTCAAAGTTTATTATTTAAGAAAGTTTTACTCAAAGAACAGAGAACTTTTACTGAGATCAGAAAAAATTACAATGTGGCTTGGGGAAGGGAATCATAGAAATTGCAGCCATGAAATTAAAAGACGCTTACTCCTTGGAAGGAAAGTTATGACCAACCTAGATAGCATATTAAAAAGCAGAGACATTACTTTGCCAACAAAGCTCCATCTAGTCAAGGCTATGGTTTTTCCAGTAGTCATGTATGGATGTGAGAGCTGGACTGTGAAGAAGGCTGAGC
>SJYT01046256.1:357547-437877 GCA_006410635.1 Cephalophus harveyi | reverse complement strand
AGTTCATGATCTGAGCCACAGTCAGCTCCCGGCCTTGTTTTTGTTGACTGTATAGAGCTTCTCCATCTTTGGCTGCATAGAATATAATCAATCTGATTTCGGTGTTGACCATCTGGTGATGTCCACGTGTAGAGTCTTCTCTTGTGTTGTTGGAAGAGGGTGTTTGCTATGACCAGTGCATTTTCTTGGCAAAACTCTATTAGTCTTTGCCCTGCTTCATTCCGCATTCCAAGGCCAAATTTGCCTGTTACTCCAGGTGTTTCTTGACTTCCTACTTTAGCATTCCAGTCCCCTATAATGAAAAGGACATCTTTTTTGGGTGTTAGTTCTAACAGATCGTGTAGGTCTTCATAAAACCGTTCCACTTCAGCTTCTTCAGCATTACTGGTTGGGGCATAGACTTGGATAACTGTGATATTGATAGACCTGCTTAAAATCCTTCAATGACTGCCCATGCTTAGGATTAAGTTCACATTTCTTTTCTCAGCTTGTTACATGGGGGTTATAATATGGCTCCTCACTAATTCTGTAATGTTTATTTACAATTTCTGATTCATAAGTGTACAGTTCATCTATATTTTAAGTTATTTAACATTCTAATACTTAAATCATTTGGAACTCTTTTTATTTCCCATGAAACCATAAAGGAGAGCAAAACTATATTTTAGCCCAAATAGTTGGTGAGTTGTGCTATCAACATTTATTGAATAATCTATTACTTCCCCTACTGATCTGAAATACATATTTAAGCATACATTTATTCTAAAATATATACTGATAGGCTGGTAGTTTGTCAAAGATTGAATAAAGAGTTACCACACAACTCAGAAAATTCCACTCCTCGGTATATATCAAAGAGAAATAAAACGTGTCCACACACAAAAACTTGTACATGAATAATTCAACTGTTTATAGCCAAATTATTCATAATAATAAAAGTAGAAACAACCCAAATGACCATCAATGGATGAATGGATAAATGAAACTTTGTGATATATCCACATTTATATTTCAATTATAAGGACTATTATCCAGTGACAGAAAGGGATAAAATACTGATACAAGTTATATCATGGATGAATCTTAAAAACAAGCTAAGTGAAAGCAGTCAGTCATAAAATATCACATATGGTCATTCATATGAAATGTTCAGAACAGGCAAATTTATAGATACATGAAATAGATTAATGGTTATCTATGTCCAGTAAGGACTGGGGGATTGTGGGTGGCAGCTAATGGGTATGGGGTTTACATTGAGAATGGTGAAAATGCTCTAGAATGGACTGTGCTGACAGCCGCAGAGCTGTGTGACTAAACACCACTGAATCGTATGCTTTAAATGGGTGAATCATAAGGTGTATAAATTATCTCTCAATGAAAAAAAACACTGAACATCTACAATGTTCCAGGCACCATTCTAGGATAAAGTAGTGAACAAAATACACAAAATACTTGCTTCCATGGATCCTACATTTTTTCTGGGGGAGAGGAAAGATGTTAACATAACAAAGCAATGTGTTACCAAGTAATAAATGGTATAGTGGAAAAAACAGAGTAGAATGAGGCATGCTGAGGTATACAGGTTGTAATCACATCTGGGAATTTGCAGTATTCTTGCCTTGAGACACCCGTGAACAGCATGGAAAGGTGAAAAGATACGACACCAGAAGAGCAGCGTGCCTGGTTGCTACTGGGAAAAAGTGGAGAAATAACTCCAAAAAATAATGAAGAGGCTGAGCCAAAGTGTAAATGATGCCCAGTTGTGGATGTATCTGGTGGTGAAAGTAATGTGTCCGATGCTGTAAAGAACAATATTGCATAGGAATCTGGAATGTTAGGTCCATGAATCAAGGTAAATTAGAGTGGTCAAACAGAAGGCAAGAGAGAACACTGACATTTTAGCAATCAGTGAACTGAAATGGATGGGAATGGGCAAATTTAATTTAGATGACAATTATATCTACTTCTGTGGGCAAGGATCCCTTAGAAGGAATGGAGTAGCCCTCACAAACAACAAAAGAGTCTGAAACACAGTGTGTGCTTAGTCGCTCAGTCATGTCCGACTCTTTGTGACTCCGTGGGTTGTAGCCCATCAGCCTCCTCTGTCTATGGGATTCTCCAGGAAAGTATACTGGAGTGGGTTGTCATTTCCTCTTCCAGAGGATCTTCCCAACCCAGGGATTGAACCCACATCTCCTGCATTGCAGGTGGATTCTTTACCAAGTAAATACTTATATAATAAATATTATTTAAGAGTCACAGCAAAGGCATATCAGCATTTGGGTGCAATATCAAAAAGAACAAATAATCCCAGTTTGTTTCCAAGATAAACCATTCAACATCACAGTAACCCACTTCGATTTCCCAACTACTAATGCCAAAGAAGCTGAAGTCCAATGGTTCTATGAAGACCTCCAAGACCTTCTAGAACTAATACCCAAAAAACATGTCCTTTTCATCACAGGGGATTGGAATGCAAAATAGAAAGTCAAGCATTATTTGGCATAATAGGCAAATTTGGCATTGGAGTACAAAATGAAGCAGGGCAAAGGCTAATAGAGTTTTGCCAAGAGAACACACTGGTCATAGCAAACACCCTCTTCCAACAATATAAGAGATAACTCTACACATGGACATGACCAGATGGTCAATATAAAAATCAGACTGATTATATTCTTTGCAGCAAAAGATGGAGAAGCTCTATACGGTCAGCAAAAACAAGACCGGGAGTTGACTGTGGCTTAGATCATGAACTCCTTATTGCCAAATTCAGACTTAACATTGATGAAAGTAGGGAAAATCAATAGACCATTCACGTATGGCCTAAATCAAATCCTTTATGATTATAGTGGAAGTGACAAATAGATTCAAGGGATTAGATCTGATAGAGTACCTGAAGAACTATGAACAGAGGTTCATAGCATTGTATAGGAGGTGGTGATCAAAACCACTCCCAAGAAAAAGAAATGCAAGAAGGCAAAGTGGTTGTCTGAGGAGGTCTTACATATAGCTGAGAAAAGAAGAGACGCAAAAGGCAAAGGAGAAAGGGAAAGATATGTCCAACTGAATGCAGAGTTTCAGAGAATAGCAAAGAGAGATAAGAAGGCCTTCTTAAGTGAACAATTCAAAGAAACAGAGGAAAACAATAGAATGGGAAAGACTAGAGATCTTTTCAAGAAAATTGGAGATACCAAGGGAATATTTCGTGCAAGTATGGGCACGATAAAGGACAGAAACAGTACGGACCTAACAGAAGATATTAAGAAGAGGTGGCAAGAATACACAGAAGAACTGTAGAAAAAAGGTCCAAAGACCCAGATTACCATGAATGTGTGGTCACTCACCTAGAGCCAGACATCCTGAAGTGTGAAGTCAAGTGGGCCTTAGGAAGCATCACTACGAACAAAGCTAGTGGAGGTGATGGAATTCCAGTTGAGCTATTTCAAATCCTAAAAGATGATAATGTGAAAGTGCTGCACTCAATATACCAGCAAATTAGGAATACTTAGCAGTGGCCACAGGATTGAAAAAGGTCAGTGTTCATTCCGGTTCCAAAGAAGGGCAATGCCATGTTCAAACTACTATACAATTGTACTCATTTCACAAGTTAGCAAGGTAATGCTCAAAATCCTTCAAGCTAGGCTTCAACCGTACATGAACCAAGAACTTCCAGAATGTACAGGCTGGATTTAGAAAAGGCAAAGGAACCAGAGATCAAATCACCAACATCCACTGGATAACAGAAAAAGGAAGGGAATTCCAGAAAAATATCTACTTCTGCTTCATTGACTATGCTAAAGCCTTTGGCTGTGTGGATCACAAGAAACTGTGGAAAATTCTTCAAGAGCTGGGAATACCAGAACACCTTATCTGCTTCCTGTTTGAACAAAGAGCTAGTTGATGGAAGTGAGTGGGGCAACTATGTCCTAAGTGAAAACACTTCAAGACAGAGGAAAAAGCTAGTGCAAAGGGCCTGAGGCTGGAGCATATGTGGTAAATTCATGGAAGACAGCCCGGTGTGACCAGAGCAGATGAGTGAGCAAAGGAATAACAGAAAGTGAGTTACAGGGAGATATAGTAGGTCCCCTACACATGAGTGAGTTCTATTTTGAGAGCACATTCATTAGTCCAATTGGTTCCTAAGTCCAACAAAGTTAGCCTGTCTACCAGCTAACACAATTGGCTATGTAGCACTGTACTGTAATAGGTTTATAATACTTTTCACACAAACGATACATTAAAAAAAACACACACACAAAAGAAAACATTTTAAATTTTACAGTACCTTGCAAAAGTATAGTAGTATAGTACAACAACTGGCATACAGGGGCTGGCATCAAGTGAACAGGAAAGAAGAGTTACTGACTGGAGGATGGAGAGGAGGTGGGAGATGGTAGAGCCGAAGGACTGTCAGCAATAGGAGAGAGCAAGCGGCATGCCTGATGTTGATGGAACAAGTGTACATTCACATCTTTGAAAGTTTGCAACTTGAAGGTTCGTATCGAAGGAACTTACTGTAATGGGGCCAAATCACTGAGGGTTTTATAAGCAACTGCAGGGTTTCTAGCTTTTGCTTTAAGTGCAGTGGGAAGTCAACAGAGGGATTTTAGGAAAAAAATTACTTAATCTGACTTGCATCATATCACACTGGCTGATATGTTGAGATCTGATTTGGAGAGAGGCAACAAATATAGAAGCAAGGAAACCAGTTAGAAAGTTTTCACAGTAATTGAAGAGGAAGCTGATGGCTGGGCTCAGGATGGAAGCAGTGAAGGTGGCGAAAAGTGGTCAGATTCTGAATATATTTTAAAGGTACAGCCCACAGAATTTCCTAGATAGATTGGATGTCAGAAAAAGACTGACATCAAATTGACTCTAAGTCTTTTAGCCTGAGCTAACCCAAGGATAGACCTGCTGCTGCTGCTGCTAAGTCGCTTCAGTCGTGTCCCACTCTCTGCAACCCCATAGACGGCAGCCCACCAGGCTCCCCCGGTCTCTGGGATTCTCCAGGCAAGAACACTGGAGTGGGTTGCCATTTCCTTCTCCAATGCATGAAAGTGAAAAGTGAAAGTGAAATCGCTCAGTCATGTCCAACTCTCAGCGACCCCACGGACTGCAGCCTACCAGGCTCCTCCGTCCATGGGATTTTCCAGGCAAGAGTACTGGAGTGGGGTGCCATCGCCTTCTCCAAAGGACAGACCTACCATTAAACAAATCAGGAACACTTGAATATAAGTTTTACGGGGAAGATCAGGAATTCAGTTTGGATGTTCTACATTTGAGACATCTTTCAGACACAGAAGGGAAGATGCCATTGTCTGGCTGCAGGTATACATTTGGGAGTTAGTGGGGTCCAGGTGACATTTAAAGCCATGAACTTAGTTAAGAAGCAGCTCAAAGACTGAAGTGTAGGTCATTTCAACATTAAGAGATTTGGGCGGGTGTGTGTGCACTTTGTCGCTCAGTCGTGTCCAACTCTTTGTGACCCCATGGACTGCAGCCCTCTGTCCACGGGGATTCTCCAGGCAAGAATACCCTCCTCCAGGGGATCTTTCCAACCCAGAGATTGAACCCAGGTCTCCCGCATTGCAGGTGGATTCTTTACTGTCTGAGCCATTGGGGCAGCGTGGGGAAGGAAAAAAATCAAGAAGTCTGAGAAAAACTGACCAGTGGGTTATGCGGAAGGTGAAGGGAGGGTGATTCAAGAGAATCAAGTATTGATGGGAGGATGGAGTGATCCGCTGCATCAAATTCAGTCAAGTACGATGAGAATGAAAAACGAACCACTCAACTTAGCAATGTGAAGGCAAAATCTGATAAGAGGCATTTTGGTGGCATGGTGGGGATGAAAGTCCATCTGGAGTGACTTAGAAATACGGAGGGAGGACATGGAGACAGTGAATATCCATTCCTCTTCTGAAGTGACGACTGTAAATGAGAGCAGAGAAATGAAGGAGTAGCTTGAGGGGCAGGGAGAGTTGAGAGAAATGTGCAGATATATTTGTTTTTAATGGGAGAAATAACTACGTGTTTGGTGCTAGTGGGAATGATGTAGTAATGAATCCAGACAGAAAAATTGATGATGACGGAAAGGGGAGAATTTGTCTTGAATTGTCCTCAAGGAAAGGAAAGGGGATGGACACTAGCACATAACCCAAATGGTTGGCCTTGAATAGAAGTATCAGGAGGGAAGATGGTATATTAGTAGAAATGTTAGGAGGTAATAGATGCAGTTGCATTTACACATCATCATATATTAAACATATCAAATATCTCGGCATCTTTAAATGACTCTGATCTCTATTCTAGTTTTCATTTCCCTTGAAGAACCACATTGTTGTAATTACTTTAGCTTTAGAATATATTTTAACACTGTGAAGTCCAAGTGCCCTCTTACTGTTTGATTCCAAAATTACATTGGTGTTGTTGAAAATATATTCTTCCAGAAAACTTTAGAATCACTGGATCAAGTTAAAATACAACTCCTCTTGAAATTCTGACTTAAATTTGTTTATTAGATTTTGGAGTTTTGATGCATTTAGAATACACAGTCTTCATTTGTAGGAACACATTAAGGATTGAGGACATATTTTATAAGAGTTCTCTCTAAGGTTACCTTGAATATGTACACAGGTTGTTAATAAATGACATGCTTAGCTTCAGTTCAATTCAGTCGCTCAGTCGGGTCCGACTCTTTGCGACCCCATGAACCGCAGCACACCAGGCCTCCCTGTCCATCACCAACTCCCGGGGTCCACCCAAACCCATGTCCATCAAGTTGATGATGCCATCCAACCATCTCATCCTCTGTCATCCCCTTCTCCTCCTGCCCTCAATCTTTCCCAGAGATTTTTTAAAAGGACACAAATAGTCATTTGTTGATGAGCTAATTTATAAACTGTCAAAATCCCCAGGATACCCAAGTCAAATGACAAGCCAGAGACACTCAGGAGAGTAAGGAGCTCTAACAAATATCCTATATACTGTGGAGCAGGATGAGGAGTTGCTTCCTGGAAAGGCAGGATGAGGCAACACTGAGGAGGAAAAATTCATCAAAAAAACGTTAACATGAATAAACAATTTCAGCTCCTCTTGCACCCTGACACATGTTCATATAGATGTGATTATCATTCCACTTTGCTGTGACTGAATCTAGGAGTATAAAATAAGTAGGTCAGATGGCATCACCAACTTGATAGACATGAGTTTGAGCAAACTCTGGGAGTTGTTGATGGACAGGGAATCCTGGCATGCTACAGTCCATGGGGTCGCAAAGAGTCAGACATGACTGAGCAACTGAACTGAGAAGCTAGAAACCTCTCTTCTACAGGACATACATTTTTTAGGTTCTATATAGCATTTTCTGCCAGGGGTCTTACAGACAGAAAAGTCTCTTCCAAAAGGATGTCATTTATACAAATTGAAATCTCCTTCTTCCTTTAGCAGAGATGAATGAGAATAAGTTGCTCATGTTAGAGGATCTATTTCTCAGCTGGCCTGGTGCCTGTGTACTCAAGAGACAAGCAGAGAGCGTTGGTATGCCTGAAAATAGACATGGAGTCCTGAGAACTGTGGGCCAACAGAGAAACACAGACCTGTAGTTAAAAATAAATGTTTTCTTAATGTACAGTATCAGAAAATTATCATTTTTGCTTTGGTTATATGTTCAGAAAGTTTAGAACAGTTTGGATAAGCCATTTAATCTTACTCTTCACAACAAAATTTTACCTTCATGGAATTCCATATTTGGAATTTTAAGTAAATGGGAAAATACAAGTTGATGGGAAATTTCCCAGAAACACACTAAATGATGCGATTTCCTCTTGTTTTTAGACGCTAATTTGTGTCCAGTTGTTTTGTGACCCCATGGACTGTAGCCCACCAGGCTCCTCTGTCCTTGGGATTTCCTAGGCAAGAAAACTGAAGTGAGTTGCCATTTCCTCCTCCAGCGATCTTTCTGTCCCAGAGATTAAACTCATGTCTGCTGAACTGGCAGGCAAATTGTTTACCACTGAGTCACCCGGGAAGCCCAAATGATGCGATACCAGCAATTAAACATCAATTTTAAAACTTAAATTTGAGAAGGCAAGTTTTCAATTAAAAAAATGTAAAGTGACTGATAGACTAAGTTCATGCTATCAATACTACTACATGATTCAAAGAGAAGAATAATTGTAACAAGAAGACAACGTGAAGTTCACTAGCTTGCACATCAGGAAGTGAATTTCCTTATAATTTTGGAAAGAATGAGAAAATTTTATCAATGATGGAAAATGCAGAGAGGACCACAAGTGATGACAATCATTCACCTTAAGTAGTCATTGGGTGAATCAGACCAAGATACCCATTGAGAAGATTAAAGTTTGGAGAACATGAGATGGAGACAAAAAGAAGAATTTGATAGCTGACACCTTCTGAAACTCACAATGCAGTACGAGGTGGACAAAATTAGCAGAATGCTTTATCCTCTTACATAAAAAGGACTATTTTATGGCAGAAATACTTAGATAAAATCTCTGAAATTCAGGGAGTAATAAAGTCTTTTAAAAAAATCTTCCATATAAAAATATGGCTAGATACCATAGATACATTAAATAACTTAAGTCACAAAAGGATTTTTCTTTTATAATTATTATGAGACACTTTTCCCAAAATATTTAATTTGCAGAAATTTCATCGGCATGTCTTTATGTCACAAAAAAGCTATTGTGAAAATTGAGGCATAGTTACCAAGGTGAGGTGAGGTGAGGTGAAGTCGCTCAGTCGTGTCCAACTCTTTGCGACCCCGTGGACTGTAACCTACTAGGCTTCTCTGTCCATGGGATTCTCCAGGCAAGAATACTGGAGTGGATTGCCATTTCCTTCTCCAGGGGATCTTCCCGACCCAGGGATCGAACCCGGGTCTCCCACATTGGAGGCAGACGCTTTAACCTCTGAGCCACCAGGGAAGCCCTATAGTTACCAAAGAAGAACACAAATATACAGAGGGATTTAATGTTCTAAGGTCAGGAAGCAACAATTAGAACTGCACATGGAACAACAGACTGGTTCCAAATAGGAAAAGGAGTATGTCAAGGCTGTATACCGTCACCCTGCTTATTTAACTTATATGCAGAGTACATCATGAGAAATGCTGGGCTGGATGAAGCACAAGCTGGAATCAAGATTGCCGAGAGAAGTATCAATAACCCCAGATATGCAGATGACACCACCCTGATGGCAGAAAGTGAAGAGGAACTAAAAAGCCTCTTAATGAAAGTGAAAGAGGAGAGTGAAAAAGTTGGCTTAAAACTCCACATTCAGAAATCTAAGATCATGGAATCCAGTCCCATCACTTCATGGCAAATAGATGGAGAAACAGTGGAAACAGTGGCTGATTTTATTTTTGGGGGCTCCAAAATCACTGCAGATGGTGACTGCAGCCATGAAATTAAAAGACGCTTACTCCTTGAAAGGAAAGTTATGACCAACCTAGACAGCATATTGAAAAGCAGAGACATTACTTTGCCAACAAAGGTCCGTCTAGTCAAGGCTATGGTTCTTCGAGTAGTCATGTATGGATGTGAGTTGGACTATAAAGAAAGCTGAGCACCGAAGAATTGATGCTTTTGAAGAACTGATGTTGTGGTGTTGGAGAAGACTCTTGAGAGTCCCTTACTGCAAGGAGATCCAGCCAGTCCATCCTAAAGGAGATCAGTCCTGAGTGTTCATTGGGAGGACTGATGTTAGAGCTGAAACTCCAATACTTTGGCCACCTGATGGGAAGAACTGACTCATCTGAAAAGACCCTGATGCTGGGAAGGATTGAAGGCAGGAGGAGAAGGAGACGACAGAGGATGAGATGGTTGGATGGCATCACCAACTCAATGGACATGAGTTTGGGTAAACTCTGGGAGCTGTCTCTTATACACATCTAGATGTGTATAAGAGACAGCTGTGAAGTCCTGAAGGCAGGAGGAGAAGGAGACGACAGAGGATGAGATGGTTGGATGGCATCACCAACTCAATGGACATGAGTTTGGGTAAACTCTGGGAGTTGGCAATGGTCAGAGAGGCCTGGTGTGCTGCGGTCCATGAGGTCGCAAAGGCGGACATGACTGAGTGACTGAACTGAACTGAACTAAAGGGATAGATATGTAAATGAAGAACCTGCTTTACTCAACTGAAATAACACAGTTCTGTTCAATTGCTCAGTCGTGTCCAAATCTTTGTGACCCCATGGGATGCCAGGCATCCCTATCCATTATCAACTCCCAAAGCTTACTCAATCTCATGTCCATTGAGTCGGTGATGCCATCCAACCATCTCATCCTCTGTAGTCCCCTTCTCCTCCCACCTTCAATGTTTCCCAGCATCAGGGTCTTTTCCAATGAGTCAGTTTTTCGCATCAGGTGGCCAAAGTATTGGAGTTTCAGCTTCAGCATCAGTCTTCCCAATGAATATTCAGGACTGATTTCCTTTAGGATGGACTGGCTGGATTTCCTTGCAGTCCAAGGGACTCTCAAGAGTCTTCTCCAACACCACAGTTCAAAAGCATCAATTCTTGCGCACTCAGCTTTTTTTATAGTCCAACTATCACATCCATACATGACTACTGGAAGAACCAAAGCTTTGACTAGATGGACCTTTGCTGGCAAAGTAATGTCTCTGCTTTTCAATATGCTTTCTAGGTTGGTCATAACTTTTCTTCCAAGGAGCAAGTGTCTTTTAATTTCATGGCTGCAGTCACCATCTGCAGTGATTCTGGAACCCAAAAAATAAAGTTTCACTGTTTACACTGCTTCCCCATCTATTTGCCATGAAGTGATTCGACCAGATGCCATGATCTTAGATTTCTGAATGTGGAGTTTTAAGCCAACTTTTTCACTCTCTTCTTTCACTTTCATCAAGAGGCTCTTTAGCTCTTCTTCCCTTTCTGCCATCAGGGTGTTGTCCTCTGCATATCTGAGGTTATTGCTATTTCTCCCAGCAATCTTGATTCCAGTTTGTGCTTCATCCAGTCCAGTATTTCTCATGATGCACTCTGCATATAAGTTAAATGAGCAGGGTGACAATATACAGCCCTGATGTACTCCTTTCCCAATTTGGAAGCAGTCTGTTGTTCCATGTCCAGTTCTAACTGTTGCTTCTTGATCTGCATACAGATTTCTCGGGAGGCATGTCTTGGAGGGCAGAAACAAAACCTTGTTTGCACCAGGACCCAGGAGAAAGGAGCAGTGACCCCACAAGAGACTGATCCAGACTTGCTCGTGGGTATCCAGGAGTCTCTGGCAGAGGTGTGGATCACAGGTGGCCTGCAGCAGGGCTGGGGGCATTGAGTGCAGCAATTCATGCATAGGACCTTTTGAAGGAAGCCTTCATATCTTCATTACTTCCACCATATTTTGGCCTCAGGTCAAATAATAGGGAGGGAACACAACCCCGCTCATCAACAGAAAATGGGATTAAAGATTTACTGATCATGGCACCCCCCTATCAGAACAAGACCCAATTTCCCCCTTAGTCAATCTCTCCCATCACGAAACTTCCATAAGCCTTTTTATCCTTCTCCATGAGAGGGCAGACAGAATGAAAACCACAATCACAGAAAACCAGCCAATCTGATCACACAGACCACAGCCTTGTCCAACTCAATGAAACTATGAGCCATGCCATGTAGGGCTACCCAAGACGGACAGGTCATGGTGTAGAGTTCTGACAAAATGTGGTCAATTGGAGAAGGGAATGGCAAACCATTTCAGTATTCTTGCCTTGAGAATCCCATGAATAGTATGAAAAGGCAAAAAGACAGGACACTGAAAGATGAACTCTCCAGGTTGGTAGGTGTCCAATATGCTACTGGAGATCAATGGAAAAATAACTCCAGAAAGAATGAAAAGATGGAGCCAAATCAAAAACAAGACCCAGTTGTGGATGTGACTGGTGATGCAAGTAAAGTCTGATGCTGTAAAGAGCAATACTGCATAGGAACCTGGAATATTAGGTCCATGAATCAACGCAAATTGGAAGTGGTCAAACAGGAGATGGCAAGAGTGAACGTCGACATTCTAGGAATCAGTGAACTACAATGGACTGGAATAGGTGAATTTAACTCAGATGACCATTATACCTACTACTGTGGGCAAGAATCCCTTAGAAGAAATGGAGGAGCCATCATAGTCAACAAGAGAGTCTGAAATGCAGTACCTGGATGCAGTCTCAAAAACGACAGAATGATCTCTGTTCGTCTCCAAGGCAAATCATTCAATATCATGGTAATCCAAGTCTAAGTCTCAACCAGTAATGCTGACGAAGCTGAAGTTGAATGGTTCTATGAAGAAGTACAAGACCTTTTAGAACTAACCCCCAAAAAAGATGTTCTTTTCATTATAGGGGACTGGAATGCAAAAGTACAAAGTCAAGAAATACCTGGAATAACAGGCAAATGTGGCCTTGGAGTACAGAATGAAGCAGGGCAAAGGACAATAGAGTTTTGCCAAGAGAACGCACTGGTCATAGCAAACACCCTCTTCCAACAACACAAGAGAAGACTCTACACATGGACATCACCAGACGGTCAATACAGAAATCAGGTTGACTACATTATTTGCAGCCAAAGATGGAGAAGCTCTATACAGTCAGCAAAAACAAGACCTGGAGCTGACTGTGGCTCAGATCATGAACTCCTTATTGCCAAATTCAGACTTAAATTGAAGAAAGTAGGGAAAACCAATAGACCATTCAGGTATGACCTAAATCAAATCCCTTACGATTATACAGTGAAAGTGCAAATAGATTCAAGGGATGTTAGATCTGATAGACAGAGTGTCTGAAGAACTATGGATGGAGGATTTTGACACTGTACAGGAGGCAGGGATCAAGACCAGCCCTAAGAAAAAGAAATGCAAAAAGGCAAAATGGTTGTCTGAGGAGGCCTTACAAATAGCTGTGAATAGAAGAGAAGCAAAAGGCAAAGGAGAAAAGGAAAGATGTACCCATTTGAATGCAGAGTTCCAAAAAACAGCAAGGAGAGGTAAGAAAGCCTTCCTCAGTGATCAGTGCAAAGAAATAGAGGAAAACAATAGACTGGAAAGACTAGAGATCTCTTCAAGAAAATTAGAGATACTAAGAGAGCATTTCATGCAAAGATGGGCACAATAAAGGACAGAAATGGTATGGACCTAACAGAAGCAGAAGATATTGAGAAGAGGTGGCAAGAATACACAGAAGAACTGTACAAAAAAGATCTTCATGACCCGGATAATCATGATGGTGTGATCACTCACCTAGAACCAGACATCCTGGAATGCAAAGTCAAGTGGGCCTTAGGAAGCATCACAACAGATGGTGGAGGTGATGGAATTTCAGCTAAGTTGTTTCAAATTCTAAGAGATGCTGCTGTGAAAGTGCTGCACTCAATATGCCAGCACATTAGGAAAACTCAGCAGTGGCCACAGGACTGGAAAAGGTCAGTTTTCATTCCAATCCCAAAGAAAGGAAATGCCAAAGAATGCTCAAACTACCTCACATTTGCACTCATCTCACACTAGCAAAGTAATGTCAAAATTCTCTAAGCTAGGCTTCAACAATACATGAACCGTGAACTTCCAGATGTTCAAGCTGGATTTAGAAAAGGCAGAGGAACCAGAGATCTAATTGCCAACATCATTGGATTATTGAAAGAGCAAGAGAGTTCCAGAGTAACATCTACTTCTGCTTTACTGACTATGCCGAAGCCTTTGACTGTGTGGATCACAACAAACTGTGGAGATAACAGAATGCGTCACAGAAAACAGTGGCCTGGAAAGCAGTGGTCTGGTTTCCTATCTTTTATGACCTTACCAAGTCATTTAAACTTCCCTGTCTCTGTTTCTCCTTTGTACAAGGATAACCTTAATCTAGAAAATCTGAAATCTCCCCAAACTATGCTTTCATTTTGCTTATGGGTGAATTTTCAAATTCAAAGTAAGCTATTTTTATACTTACATACAAAGTGTTACACTTTTCATCTGAAAGTAGTCATTAAAAAAATCTTCAGTAACCTGTGATATTCATACTAAAAAATTTCACCCTGTAATTGCACATGATATTTCAAATTTGATTTCAGTTAACAGTTTCATTTAAAGCAGTTTTCCAACTATACCCCTATAGTTCATACAAATAATTTTTCTATTTTCTACCTCCTTGTTGAAACTGTTGTTAAAACAAGAAAACTGCAACACACAACAAAGACTTCCTTCAATACTAGAATTTCCAGTGACTTGAGATTACAGAGGTACAAAAATGTCTGGAACATACACTGTTTTTGTTACTGAAATTTCAGTGTGACGCTTCCAAATGTGGCCCAGCAGTTAGGGACTGAGCTTACCTTCTCTTGAAGAAAGGGAACCCACATGAAGTCCACCAGTTCCTGGCGATATTGTTGTGTAAAGGATCCAACATAAGACACGTATGCTGCCGTAAGGAGAACATCTCCACAGAGCGTCTTCTCTTGCGCTTCGAAGGATTTAATAGACTGGCCCCAGCGAATCTTCTCTGACTGAAATATACGATGATTCTGATGTAACAGCAAAGTGAGGAGCAACTCAAGAAACATTTAATGTAATTACCTTATACCTTGGTTTAAGTCTAGGTCACCTGCACAGCCTGGAGAAGGGACGCAACATGACTGGGGGGCATAACGATGCTGATCATTCATTCACGTGAACCCATTATTATGAAGGTGCTCTCATTCTCGTGTCAGTGAAGTTTGTGGTAATACGACATTAGATCTTTACCATCTCCTTTTTGTTGGATGCCATAACTCTTCGGTTAGGCTTGAGGTCCTTCTTAAAAGGCTGATGGTCACTCTCTTGTCCCTCTACGAGTACAGGACCAAGAGCTGTGGCCAAGCCTGAGTGATGTTAGGATTTTTATGGCAGCTTGGCTGTTCACCATCATTTTTGCTTTTCAGCAATGGTACTATACCTCCCTCGGCAATCATCATCTTAAATATACCAGCCATGGGCGGGTTATAGAAAAAGGAAAGTGACAAACACTAGTTATGTTAATTATTTAAAACATAAAGCTTAAAAGAGCCATCTTACTAGAATTCTATTAATTAAAGATCGGTGCTGGTAGTTACTAAATGTGGGTTATTTCTGCAATATAATTACTCAATCAGTGGAAGAGCTTATAGCCCATGTAAAAAGACGGAAACCAGAAGGATGTCACTAGCTTTGAAGATAGTATGTTCAAAGGATGCTGTTCAACTCCTTCTGTCTACGTGACTAGACATTGAAAATCTGATTTCCAGGTTAAGTATGTAGAGCCCTTAATATTGGATTTGAATAAAACTGTAATAAATATCTATGGATTGACTGAACTGCAGGACACTTCACTAATTCATTTGGTTTCAATGCATGCTAAAATTTAATACCACATTCTAAGCATATGTAAATTAATAGGAACTGGAGAAATAAAACCAGCAAAATGTTGGTAAAAACAATGAAGAACCCTGTGGAAGAATTCAGCTTTACTCATGAAAGAGGGGAGACCACAGAAAGCAAAAGTAATTTATGTCAGAGCAAATTGCAATACTAGCTCCCTGCAAGCCATCACAATACCCTCAGCACTGAGGTAATGAAACTAGCAGGTGCCAATGGTTATGAAATCTATTTTAAGATAGTCTGCTTTGCTCGATAAAGATCACTCCAAGTTAGCTCTATAATTAAACACTAGGCAACTTCAACTCCCTTGCCTTCTTTGTAGAATTCATTACTTTCCTTCCTCAGCTATAGGTAATATATCCATTAATTTTGAAGAAGAATCTCTCATTTGCCTTCCCTCCAACTTTGTTGTCTTTGGTTAGTAAATGATAAACAATAAAGGGCACCCACCTCATTCTCCAAAACAGCTTTGAAACTTGAAGATTTACTAAACGTAGACTTATCGGCGATTGAAATCGTCAATAATTTCACTATACCACCCACGCAACATAAATCATTACTGACACTGGCTAACAAGGGTTTAAGAATTGGAACATGTCCTGTAATAAATTTCTAGACAGTTAAAAATCACTATAATTTTATTCTAATGCATTATAGATTGCCTGTAATGTCATCCTGGCTGGGGTGACCCATTTCTAATTTTGAACAGCTGTTAGCTCTGGAGTTAGTTAATGATTAAATATAAATTGCCTGATTTATTAGTCTGAATGGTTAAGACTATAGCTTCCAGGTCAATGCTATATAGACAAAATCATCAGTCTTGGTGTTTTTCAGAAGTTAACTGTCTCCTGTTCTAGTCAGAAAGAATTTATCCTCAAAGGAAAAGGTCTGACATCTTCAATTAATCTTTTAAAAATATACGTATATACATACTTAAATGTATTTTTTGTTAGTTAACATTATTCAGCCATTTTTCCTCTCCTTTTCTAAATCATAATCTAAATTATCATGAATAAATAAAGCCTTTGGAAGATATTGCTGTGTGCTAGAGATACAAGGTAGCATGATACAAGGCCTGTTTTTCCCTTAATAAAACTTTCATTCATTCTCTACTTCAAGTAAGTCTAATTAAATGGCATTGCTGTTTTCCATAGGTACCTTATAAATGGTAAACCCTTCACACTGCCTAAATCTTATCACTTCAAATGGAAGCAGGTATAAACTCTGCTAGGAGCTTGCATAATTTCTCAACAGATCTAATAAAAATGAATCTTCAAAGGGCTCCAGAATTTTTTTCAACACAGTAGTTCTTCCCAAACTCACTCATTCATTCATTCAACAAATATCTGTTGGTGCCTCCAGGGACTACCCTATATGTTTGGGATCAAGCAGTGCAGGAAACAAATGAAATTTCCTGCTTTTGAGAGCTCATAGTCTAGTTAGGGGAAAAAGACCACAAAAAAGTATATATGTTCACACATGCATGTATACAAGTGTATGTGTCATATGATGATACATACTATGAAAAAATAGTAAAGCAGAGGAAACAAAAACATCTATAGAGTGCTGTGGCTTATTCCTGATGTTTGACAGAAAACCACAAAATTCTGTAAAGCAATTATCCTTCAATTAAAAAAATAAAGTGGCAAAAAAAAAGATCTATAGAGTGATGTGTGCATGCATGTGCGTATTCGTGTGTGTGTGTGTGTGTGTATAAGGGGCAAGGCACATGCTTTTTAACAAAGGGAGGTCAGAGAAAACCAGGTAATAAGGAGAACTTCTGGCAGATGCCTGAAGGAAGTATGGGACCCAGTAATGTCGTTGCCTGGAAAAGTGTCAGCCACATGGAGGAAGGAGGCAAAGGCTATGGGGTAGGAGAGTGACTGGCAGGGTGAGGAAGAGCGAGCTGCCTGGTGAGGATGGAGCAGGGCAGAAGGTGGCAGAGTGGAGGACAGAGATATCCAGGGGCCAGATCATGGAGGGTCCTGCAGGCTTGGCAAAACCTCTGGACTGAATTTTGAGTGAGACAACTAGTTACTGGAGAATTCTGAGAGAGCGGTAACATGAGTGGACTTAGTTTTTCTAACAACATCACTCAGCGGCTCTGAGGGGTGTGGACCTTGAGGGCAGTGGTGGAGGCTAGAGCGATGCTCCGGGGGGAGATGCTGGAGGCCTGGACCAGGGTGGAGAGGTGTAGGTGCTAAGTGCTGGGATTCTGAATGGACTCTGAAGGGCGAGCCAGGACAGTATGCTGCTGGACTGAATATGGGTGTGAGGAAGAAAGCAGTAAGTCAAGGGGGATTCTAGAGCTTTAGGCCATAACAACTAGAAGACCAGACCAGCAGTTATTGAGACTGAACACAGAGAGTGGATCTAGCAGAATGAAGAGTGAGTTTACATATAATAAACTATGAGTTTCAGAGGGATAATGGGTTTAAGTTTGTAGTAAATTTAAATTAGATTGTTAAAAGTCTACGTATAAGAAATTAGGCCAGCCTCAGCCATCCTAACTTACATTTCTCTCTCCTTTCTTGGTGAGAGAACTCTGGTTCTGAAAAGACTGTTACTGTGTCCAGTGCCCCGGGATGAACTGGATGAGTCAGTTATGATCACCCCATTTCCCACGTTCCCTGCCTTCTTTGCATCTATCCATGGTCACTCTAGTTCTGGCTAAACAAACAAGTGCTTTAGGTAAGTCTGCTTTAGGGGTTGCCTTGAGCAGAAAACTTGGTTTTGTTATAAAAGGAGAAAAATCTAGCTGCTACAGATTCTTCTCTCCTTCCTGAACTTGAAGGAGTAGCATCCATCTGGCACATGACGAAAAAATGTATGAGGGTGAGCAGACATGGGCTCTGACAGGAGCAGAAGGCTGCAGACAAGCAGGCGTCTGATCACTCATTCCCTGAAACGACACTGATAATGGCCTACCTCTGCAATTTTTTTTTTTTTTTTTAATATGTGAAAAATAAACTCCTTTTCATTTAAGGCACTGTGAAGCAACTTTTCTATCACCTTCAGCTAAATGCATGTCGAGTAGTACAAGTCTATATTTTTAGGTAGCACTTAAAAATAAGAGCTTTGAGATTCACCTATCAGGAAATTAGCCCTTTCAAGTCTTTAGTTGAGTGGGTTTTAATATATTCCCAGACTCGTGCCATCATTCCCAATAATTTTAGAAGATTTCTCTCACACAATAGAGAAACTCATACCCATCAGTAGGCACTTCCAAGTTCCTGCCCGCTTGTCCAGTATAAATGCTTCTTATTCCCCTTTTTGTTGCTGATTCCATGTTTAGTCAGTCATTGTTGAGAGCAAATAAGGATAAAACCCCCCAAAGCTGATTTGTAATATTCTGGTTAGAATTGTGGAAGGAAAGGTTAGCTCACCTCCAGTTCCCTCACCAGTCTGTTGGCTAGTTCAATAGTTTTGTTAGTTTGGTTCACCTCTTCTTGACAGCGAACTTTCTCAGCTATTGCCTTTTCAAACGAATCTGTGAGTCTGCTCAGATTTCGGTCCAAATCCTTTAAAGGAAAAAAAAAAAAAGAAGAGTCAAAATGAACTTCTGAGCCATTTTTAGGTACAAAGCAAACATTACAATCATCTTAAAACACCTGTTACCTTAAGGTAAATGAAACAAACTTCCCTCCCTCCTTTGCCCCTTGAGCAGACATACGTTTTGGGAGAAGGTGAAAGGTTGGTGATAATTAAATGCATCAGGGCAACCATGTAGTCTTCCTCTCTTCCTCCCACACTGGGCAGAGTGCAGACAGCTACCTGGGCAAGTGGACGTGCCCTGCTGACTCAAATACACTCTGAGTGTCCAGTTCCCTCACTCGTGCCTAAGCCTCAGCTTCCCTGTAGTAATGATGAAGGGCATCTTTCTGTTCTCTCTGCTGACTTCTCTTTCCACTTCTCGTTGGTCCATAATTCAGGCAATGAAGAAGAGTGTTAATTATTGAGCCCCTTTAGATCTCAGCACCCTGGCCTGGCTTGGCCAACCAGATTTCTCTTCTGGAAACTTGGGATTGCAAAGTGGAGGCATGTCACTGTCTTCAGCATTATAAGATCTGGGAAGATGTGTATATTTGGGAGGGATTCATCTAGAGAGGGACCATCTTTCACCAGGGGCACAGGAAAGCAGTAGAAACCAGTCCAGAGAAAGAGAAAGAATGAAAAGGAAGCAAGGGGAGAAGTCACATGGCCCTAAACACGTTCCTGACAGCTTCCCACTTCCTGGATCCTGTTCCTCCAGAGACCAAGTCACACAGTTTTTTTTTTTTCCCCTCAGAATGCCAGGAGTATTCCTGGTCTCCATTTTGGCTTAAGGTTTCCTAAAGGGGTTTCTATTTTGTACAGCTAAAGGAGCCCTGACTAAGGGAGCAAATACTTGGGAGACTCCTTATTATAGCATCTTGCTACCTGCAAGTTCTAATAATCCTAAATGAGATTTTTAATACTGTGCTTATAAATACGTGCAAAATTCCAAGAGATTTTAATAATCAAACTTGTAGAACATACCCTATTTATAGAGACTGTCAATATTTGTCTATGACCCAATTATTACATTATCTTAACTTATATCGTTGAAGTAGTACTTCTTTAAAAAAGTATATGTCATATTTAAGATTTACATATGAAATAATGCCAAATTTGTGAGAAATGGTGGAGATATCGCACATCTTCAGTTAGAAATCAGGTCAAAATAAATAATATCTAGAGGTATATTTTATTAAAAGTACTTATGGTTTTATAGGGCTTCCCAGGTGGCACAGTGGGTTCCCTGATAGCTCAGTTGATAAAGAAACCCCCTGCAATGCAGGAGACCCCGGTTCAATTCCTAGGTCAGGAAGATCCAGTGGAGAAGGGATAGGCTACCCACTCCAGTATTCTTGGGTTTCCTTTGTGGCTCAGCTGGTTAAGAATCCCCCTGCAATGTGGGAGACCTGGGCTTGATCCCTGGGTTGGGAAGATCCTCTGGAGAAGAGAAAGGCTACCCACTCCAGTATTCGGGCCTCGAGAATTCCATAGACTATATAGTTCATGGGGTTGCAAAGAGTTCGACATGACTGAGCAACTTTCACTTCTCACTTTCAGGTGGCACAGTGGTAAAGAACCCTTGTGTCAATGCAGGAGACACAAGAGGCACAGGTTCAATCTCTGGGTCAGGAAGAGCCCCTGTAGGAGGAGATGGCAACCCACTCTAGTATTCTTGCCAGTAAAATCCTATGGACAGAGGAGCCTGGCAGGCTACATTCCATGGGGTCGCAAGAGTTGGACAAGACCGTGTGTGCACATAAGTACAAACACGCACATACAATGCATGGTTTTATAAAATACAGAAGTTGATCTTAGCTTTGGTATCAGACACCTGAGTTCATATCTGGAGTCTGCTATCAGCTAAATAGCCTCAAGGTAGACTGTGTAAGCTCTCTACGCCTCAGTTTCATTAGTTGGACACAACTGAAGCGACTTAGCATGCATGCATGCATGCATCATCTGAAAAATGAAATAATGTCATCCATTCCATAGGGTTGACCTAGGAATACACAGACCTAACAGAAGCAGAAGAGACTAAGAAGAGATGGCAGAAATACACAGAAGAACTATACAAAAAAGGTCTCAATGACCTGGATAACCACGATGGTGTGGTCACTCACCTAGGGCCAGACATCCTGGCATGCAAAGTCAAGTGGGCCTTAGGAAGGATTACTACAAGCAAAGCTGATGGAGTTCATGGAATTCCAGCTGAGCTATTTAAAATCCTAAAAGACGATGCTGTTAATCTGGAAAACTTAGCAGTGGCCACAGACCTGGAATAGGTCAGTTTTCATTCCAATCCCAGAGAAGGCCAATGCCAAAGAGTGCTCACACTACTGCACAATTGCACTCATCTCACGTATTGGCAAGTAATGCTGAAAATCCTTCAAACTGGGCTTCAACAGTTATGTGAACCAAGAACTTTCAGATGTACAAGCTGAATTTAGAAAAGGCAGAGAAACCAGAGATCAAATTGCCAACATCCGCTGAATCACAGAAAAAGCAAGGGAATTCCAGAAAAACATCTACTTCTGTTTCACTGACTATGCTAAAGCCTTAGACTGTGTAGATTACAACAAACTGTGGAAAATTCTTAAAGAGATGGGAGCACCAGACCACCTGACCTACCTCCTGAGAAATGTCTATGCAGGTTAAGAAGAAAGAAGAAAAATGTCTATGCAGGTTAAGAAAGCTAAGCAGGTTAAGAAAAAGCAGTTAGAACTGAATATGCAACAACGGACTGGTTCAAAATTGGGAACGGAATGCGTCAAGGCTGTATATTGTCATTCTCCTTATTTAATGTAAATGCAGAGTACATCATGCAAAATGCTGGGGTGGATGAAGCACAAGCTGGAATCAAGATTGCTGGGAGAAATATCAATAACCTCAGATATGCTGATGACACCACCCTTATGGCAGAAAGTGAAGAGGAACTAAAGAGCTTCCTGATGAAAGTGAAAGAGGAGAGTGAAAAAGCTGGCATAAAACTCTGCATTAAAAAAACTAAGATCATGGCATCCAATGCCATCACTTCATGGCAAATAGATGGGGAAACCATGGAAATAGTGATAGACTTTATTTTCTTGGGCTCCAAAATCACTGTGGATGGCGACTTCAGCCATGAATTAAAAGACGCTTGCTCCTTGGAAGAAAGCTATGACAAACCTAGAAACCCTAATAAAAAGCAGAGATATTACCTTGCTGACAAAGTCAAAGCTATGATTTATAGTCAAAGCTATGGTTTTTCCAGTAGTCATGTATGGATGTGAGAGTTGGACCATAAAGAAGGCTGAGCACTGAAGAATTGATGCTTTCAAACTATGGTCCTGGAGAAGACTTTTGAGAGTCCCCTGGACTGCAAGGAGATCCAACCAGTCAATCTTAAAGAAAATAAACCCTGAATATTCATCAGAAGGACTGATGCTGAAGCTCCAATACTTTGCTACCTGACGCAAAGAGCTAACTCATTGGAAAAGACTCTGATGCTGGGAAAGACTGAGGGCAGGAGGAGCAGGGGGCAACAGAGGTGATGAGATGGTTGGATAGCATCACTGACTCAATAGACATGAGTTTAAACAAACTCTAGGAGACAGTGAAGGACAGGGAAGCCTGGCATGCTGCAGTCCATGGGGTCACAGAGCAGGACTGAGCAACTCATCAGCAATAATTCACATACCTAAGATATAAGCTGATATACCTTTTCCTTTTGTAAAGCTGGGTGGGGACTGGGTATTGGGAGACCATGGGCTCCTGCACTTGGTTTCTCTGTCTCTCATGAAGAGGTACTGACAGCTCTTGTTCTGGACTATCTTCTGCAAGATATCTGCAGAGCACATAGGCTTCAGAAATAGAGCCAGTGTTTCTCTCAGGGCACGGACAGAAGTACTCCTGTGCCAGACTACTAAAGATGTGTTTCTCTGTGGAACAAAAGTTGGGCAGATTTACTCGCAGCTTTCTTTATAGCGGGTGTTTCCTAAGCTTGGGATATCTCAGCCATGACACAAACCCACTGTGAACTGCCTCAGCTGACCCACTGTGCGTCACGACCATGGGGACTGGGGGAGCTGAGGCCCACACAAGGCTCACGCTGCTTGCTGTGCTGTGGGCAACGAAGCCCTCCGCTCTCTGACCCACTCATCCCGTACCCCACCTCTTCTGCCCAGCATCTGTGAACAGCGGTGGGTAACCTGTCAGCCTGTGAGTTGGGTAGAATCTTGGTTGCTTCACAGTTCCGGACAGACCCTGGCCTCTCAGGTTCTAGAAATAAATGGGAGGTGGGGGAAGGACTTAGTCCGAAGACCCAAGCCTACCAGACACCCTGAAACCAGTGTTCTCCAGCTGAAGTGTGCACCAGAACCACCTGGAGGGTTTGATCAAACCCCAATTCCTGGACTCCCTGCCAGGGTTGCTCTTTCAGTGGATCTGCGAGTCTGGACCTCTAATGAGTTCCCAGGTGACACTGATGCTTCTGTGGTCGAGAGAACTCACTCTGAGAACCACTACCCTAAAGAGACGAGTTTGTACATTTTCAGGGCCATCCTTAGATCCTGTATGTTTCAAGACAAGATGGCCTAAGAAGGTATGTTTTTTTCCCCACTCAGCCTTCAATATGAGGCCATCCTTTAGTCTGAAAGTAGAGATAAAGACTTTTGAAAGAACAAATATACAAAGTCTAATACTAGTTAATGAGTGAATGAATTCCTAAATGCTGGTAGACACAGCCCTGCTTTTCTAGGTGAGAAGGCAACAGAAGGCATAGATGAGGAGGCAGGAAAGGCCACGAGAGAGAAGGAAACAGAGGTTGAAGGAGATAAAAGCAAAGCTGACAAAAATTATCACGACACCTGGGCTCAAACCTTGGCCTGACTCTGTACCAACAGACAGAAACTATGCAGTTTGTCTTTGACTGTGGCCTGACCAGTCTTCATAGAGAATTGATTTTTACTTCAAATTTCCTACAAAGGACATTCTCCCATATAACCACAATATGACCATAAAAACCAAGACATTACTGACACATTACTACCATCTATTTGAATGTTGGTAGAAACAGCAGACAAAGATTCTGTTGCATTAATAACTACTCTCTGGAAATCCACCTGATAGGGGGATAGAAGAGATCAACTTCCATAAAGACATTGTGACTGTTGTTCTCTTCTCTGTGTCTCTAAACTTAGATTTGTAGTTAATTGATATACAAACCTCTGCTTCTACTGTGGGTCTTTGAAAACAACCAAGGTAAGCAGTTCTTTTTAGCTCATTACAGGCTGTACCCAAAAGAGGGCTAATTCCACAAGCATACAAAGTCTTAACTTTAGAACTGGTAAGACAGTAAGGATTCTGCCTGCAATGCAAGAGAACTGGGTTCGATGCCTGGGTTGGGAAGATTGCCTAGAGAAGGGAATCTCTCTAGTATTCTTGCCTGGAGAATCCCATGGACAGAGGAGCCCAGCAGGCTACAGACCATAGCATTGCAAAGAGTCAGACACGACTGAGCGACTAACACTTTTACTTTCATGGCTGTCTTGAGCATTCTCATTACTTTTCCATGAATATTAACTTGCTTCTAACAATTACATAAAGCCATTAATAATAATGGCCACATTCTTCTAAAGGTTTTAGTCACATTGACAGTGAGAGCATTGACCAATAAATGAAGCTAAATTTAATAAAATGAATGCGTTTTTTTTATCTTCCCTGGTGGCTCAGAGGTTAAAGCGTCTGCTTCTAATGCGGAAGACCTGGGTTCAATCCCCGGGTCGGGAAGATCCCCTGGAGAAGGAAATGGCAACCCACTCCAGTATTCTTGCCTGGAGAATCCCATGGACGGAGGAGTCTGGTAGGCTACAGTCCACGGGGTCGCAATCAGCTACTGTTGTTGACAATAGTGTCCCCACATATAATCAAGCCAAGTTCAAGTCCTGTTCTATAGGAAGCCTGGCTTGGCTGCCTGCCCACTGTGAGCACACAGTCCAGGTACAGGGATCCCTGAGTTCATGGGCTCAGAGACCCATGGTAGGAATTCCTCCAAGATGGGAGCATGCTCCTTCAGGTCTCCCCTCAACTCTTTCTGCTCCTAGAGACCATCTCTAGCCAAATTAAGCTAAAGAGAATCTCCTGAAAATGGGGGCACTCTTTCAATGAAAGGAAAGGCACAGAATCACACGCAGCCTCCTAGGAGCTCCAGAAAGACTTGGGGGCAGGAATGAAATACTTGAAAGCTTCCTCTGGACACTGTCCTACCTTACATGAACTTTATTTTCAGTCTCATTCTCTGGCTACTAATTGGATTCTAGAGATTGGGGGAGTAAAACTGGCAAAGCTTGAATCACATAACCAGACTTCAGCTAGGACAGAAGAAGGTACCCCTGATCAAAGTCCTACCTGAGTGTATCCAATGGGGAAAGGTAATTCTCCAAAGATAAACCAGTCTGTTGCCACCCAAAGAAGGTAGATTGTATGCTGGTAGCCAAAATACATCACAGATGCCCACCTTGAGAGTTAGCTGTGATTCACAAAGTGACAGTTAAGAAACTGAAGCTCTGAGATTTCCCTTAGGTGGCCAGGGTTACCCAGCCTTGCCACTCTGACGGTACCACTCCATGCTATCGTGTCAGGCACCTCCAGCTCATCATCTCTGTTCTGTATGTGTCCCTCCACCACCATGTCATCAGCAGCCTTGAATGCATGGAATTGGCAAGTCTACCAACTGCTGCTTCTTGTCTCTGCTGTAGCTTCTCCTGCCTTAGCCGAGGCCCTCGTAGGACCCACAGTGGCACTTCTAACTTGTCTTTCTGCAGCTAGCCTCTTCTCTTCCTCCAGCTTCCATTCAGTTGATGAAAAGTGATCATGCCATTTTAACCTATTAAAATCTTTCAAAGGCTCAATACCAAGGTCAGGTAAGAATTAAATTCTGCAGCATGAAAGGCAGAAAAGGTTTTTGCAACTTCATCTTTCATTCCTTCCTACTATTCCTAACCATTCCCCAGACACTCATGTTAGGGTTCTGGCCTACTAGGACTCATGAAGTCTACCAACTGCTTCTTCCCTTTTTTTTTTTTAAATCACAAACACCTCTCCTGATCTTATTATCCTTGGTGACTCCCAAGTAATTTTTGCAGCTCATATCAAATACACTTTCATTATGAAACTTTCCCTAATTTCTCTAGGCTCTTTTTTGGTGTTCCTATTGCCTTCTGGATATAGTCACACATATGCTTGTAGCACCAAATGACAATGATCTGTTATGTACTTGTAGAGAGAGTCAAGGTGATAATATTTACAGTTAGCATTTCTAATCACATACTATATGCCGGGCACCATGCTAAAGTCTCGTTATGAATTACTCTCAAAAATGAGATAAAAATCCAAAAATTGGATAAAAATCTTCATGATCTACCTAAGTAAATGCTATTACAGTACCAATTTCTCAGATGAGAAAAAAGAAGCTCAAAGAGGTTAACTAACATGCGCTGAGTGAAACAGTGAATAGTGGAGTCTGGATGTAAACCCAGGCACTTTGGTTCCAGAATCCTTGCTTTAAACCCCTGAATGCTACCCTCTTTCTACTGCCAGACCATGGAAGTTTCTTAAGTGCAGAAATCATGAAAGTTCAGCATCCAGCAGACAAAGAATGTCTACTGAAGAAGAATATAAATGAATATATTCATGAAAGGTCCAATTCCTTCCTGAGCCTGAGCGGTAGGTCTCAGAGACGGCCCTGTCTGAAGGTGGGATCCTAAGAGCGGGGGCAGGGTTCCACCTCTCAGGAACTTCTTCAGTGTTGGAGCCTGTACTTACCGCTAGCTTTTTCCTGATAGCCTCCAATTTCTCAGCAGCTGCAGAGAGTTCCAAGTTTGCTTGGGCTAATGCTTGGCGTTTGGGCTCCACGTCACAGTAGACCTGAAAAGCCACATAAGGGTTATTTCACAAGGCAATGAAGATGCAAAGAGGGCAGGTAGTCATTCGGTCTTCTATTTGCTGGAAGCTTTACAGTTAAAATCTCTAATTCACCTAGAAATTTGGTGTTTACTCTTAGTCATGGTAACACCTAATGGCAGAACAAAAATCCACATAGCCTTCCAAATTCTCTCTGCTGGTCCATTCCTCACTCATTTGTTGTGGACATTAGAGTGACAAGCATTAGCATAAAATGCTACACAGGTCAAATACCACTAAGATACTAAAATTAGTCTTTCATAAAATTTGGAGACAATCTTCGTATCACCAGAAATTGTCGAGTACAGCAGCTACAGCTAAAGGTGGGATTATGTATAGCCTTAAAGGCAGAAAATTGGTGTGGAGAAATTCTCTGAACCCAGAAAGGAACATGTGAGATACCCTCACACAGTATAACGTTAACCACACTAACACTTTCTTTTTTTTTTTTCTAAGTTCCTGGCCACCTTCAAGGCTATCTGAACGGGTGGTTTGAGCATTTGAGTGTATCAAATATTCTGTTGGGAAGGGAGAAAGGAAATTAAATTTTCTGTTCTGTTTTATAGCAAAACAACACAGAACACAGCAATGGTCCAATGCTGGGCTTGTCTTTCCACCTAGGGCGGGAGGCGAGCACAGTGGTGCGGCGTGCCATTATGGAGCGAGGCTGCCCATCAGCTGTGATCCGTCTGCAGTCTTGCCTGATACAGGTTTCCACTAAAGAGAGATGGACAGGGTCCTATTCCCATGGGTCCCCAGAGTGAAGGACATAACTTAGTTTTCTGAAAATCGTTCTGGGAATGACAATGGCATTTCCTCAGCAATTCCACCTTTGAATATAACACTCAAGATTTAAAGACAGAAATGAGTCAGCTCTTCCTGGCAAAGGGCCATGCATGTTCCCTTTCACATCCAGTCCTTCGCAAAGTGTTTGGGACATACCTGACAGACAAATACTTGATAAATACATGATTAACTGAGACGATCATCTATCTCTATTTGGCCCAAAGCACAAACTTTAGAAAAGACTGCATACAGTCAAAAACACATTTGTCTTTAAAATACAAAAGTCCTCCAAAGGTTATTTCTCATCTCATTAAGTCTACTTGTAGCTGGTGTAAATTTCTGCTTTGAGAGCAGGGATGAAATTAAACACAAACTCAGATTCACAGTTGTTTCAAGCCAACAACTGAAATATTTCAATATAAATAATTATTCTACCCAAATGTTTTTATCTAATCAAATTTAATTGCTGCTATTTGATCTAAAGAAGTTACTCTACCCTAAAAAAGCATGGCTTCCAACATTTCAGATATCCTCCTTTAGAGAATTCTGATTAATCTGAAGCCTTCATGTCTTATTCTTAGAAATGTATCTTATTCAGATAATTAAATATCAAATTATTTTACATTTTTTGCTGGCTTAGAAATTAATATATATACGACCCTTCCTGAATAACACCCATAAACCATCTGGTCATGCCTGATACACCTCATAGAATTTCATGATGTTGATGACCCAGGCGCAGAGACCAGCTGCTGCAAAAGATTTGGTCCGAATCAGGTTTGGGTTGAACTCGGGGTCTCTCAAGTACTGCTCCTTCACCACTTTTAGACAATTCTCTGGAATGTGCTCTTTGTCATAGTTAATTAATGCTTGCAAAAAATCATCCACCTGTAAAGCAAAAAAGACTTATTGCAATGAGCCATTTGTGCTGCAGAGAAAATTCCAAGATCAAAAGTTAAAATCAGCTTTTAGGATTCACATCACAAAGGCAAAATTGGCAAGGTGCATTTATCCCACTGTTTGACTTTTTCGGTCTTTACAGTCTAAAGTTAGAATTAGCAATGGACACTTTTAAAATCCCTTTTATCCCAGGGTAAAATATTCAGTCTTTGCACAGGAGGCATTCACATTTTGAAGAAAAGAAAGGCAGAAAAGAAAAAGAAAAACACATACCCCAAAGCCCCTTTGCTTCACCTTCTTGTACATTAGTAACATTTTCCAACAGAAGAAATCCATGTAATTTTCTCCCTCCTACACTTAACTGCTTTCATAATTTTGAAAATAATTAGCAACCTTCCAACTGCTGCTGGTGCTGATCTGGGTGTGCTACAACCCCATGCTAATCTCCAACTTGGCAAACAAAAGTTCTAGGTCGGAGAACACACAGTAGATTACTCTCAGCAAATCTGAGCATGACTTTTTAATAGTTAGGAATTTTATAGCTTTCTTCTTTCTCCTCAAACTGTCTGTACTTTAAGAAAATTTATTTTACTGAAGTATAGTTGATTCACAATGCTGGGTTAATTTCTGATATAGAGCACAGAGGTTCAATTATACATATATAGAGAATATATAGACACACACATTCTTTTCCTACGGTCTATCAGAGGATATTGAATATAGTTCCCTGTGCTATGCAATAGGACCCTGTTGTTTATCCATTCTGCATAAAATAGTTTGCATATGCTAATCCCAAACTCCCAGTCCATTCCTCCCCTGTCCCTGCTGTCAAGTATAACCACAGAACTGAACACAGAAATCATCAGAATTTTCACGCTGCCAGGCTGATACCTTTCCCATGAAGACTTTAGCTGCTTTCCAACTCCGGTCTTTGGGCACTCTGCCCCGGGGAGCCAGGAGGACCATCACAGCCGCAGTAACGTTGGTAACTGCATTTGGAGGGCTGGGAAAGGCTTTCAGCTCAGTGAGATTGACCTGAAGAAAAGCACACACACTCTCAAGACCAGGGCGCTCTGCTCTCTCACCACCACTGTTGGGTCATTAAGCTGGTCTTCAGTGGCTGGTCTTTCCCACCCTCTCCTCTTCATACCAGTCTCGGTTTGGCAGTTTTTGCAGGCCTCCCAGAGATCCCACTGTGGGACACCAGTAGGTCCAGGTCTTTCTGACACTTTTCTGATACTTTGAAAACATCACTGCCTTTTTTGGCTTCCAAGTAAATTTATCTTCCTGATGTACCAGTCCTGCAGAGTCTTGCACACTGAGGCCAGGGAATTTCATAAATGTACAGGTTTTAGGGTAATTTATGGGTTCATCCAACCTACATAATATATTTGCCTTTTAATCAGGCCTTCCAGAAACAGGGACTTCCTGGTGGTGCAGTGGTAAAGAATCTGCACGCCAATTCAAGAGACACGGGTTTGATCCCTGGGTAGGGAAGATACCCTGGAGAATGAAATGGCAACCCACTCCAGTATTCTTGTCTAGAGAATCCCATGGACAGAAGAGCCTGGTGGGCTATAGTCCACGGGGTCACAAAGAGTCAGACACAACTTAGCAACTAAATAACAGCAACAACCCAGAAACAGAGTTCTTTAGCTCAGAGTCTCATAGTGTTGTCTTTCTGCTTTATATGCACAAGAAGCATCTTCTATTACACTATAATGACTCAACCAGGAAGATGCCTGCAGAGCCTGAACCTTCTTTCTACATCCCTCTTTGGTCTCTGAAGGCCAGAATCTTAATTTACTCAAGAGATGGTATTAATGTAATAAGTTACAAGTATCAGGGCAAATACTTTGGAGTAAGAATTAATATCTGTAAGAAGTACATGTAGGTTCACAATACATGGGTTTTTTTTTAAGGATTTTCTATGAAATTTCCTGAGCTGTATTATATACTCTTACTTATAAAATCTCATCAAATGTTGAACCTGATTCTCCTCTATTACCATAAATTGCCTTTTTATTTGGGAAATGACTGCAAAGAACAGAAAGGGTGTGAAAACAAGAATAAAAGCAAAAATGTGAAGTATGCTAATGCCAACTGAGAACTAAGTAACCAAAATCCTTTCATCATTTATAAATATACTGAGCTTTATACTTAAGTGATATTAATTTATTTGGACTGAGTAAATAATAATATATTCAGAGAAAAAGCTGCCACTCTAAAGCACAAAGAACATAAACATTCTAGAGATCAGAAAGAGGAAAGTATAAAATTTCATTACTCAGAGATAATCAGTTACTTTTATCTTTTTTTCCAACTTTTCCTATGTATAAGCATGTTATTTTTAAAATGTCATAATATATGCTATTTTATACTATGCCTTGTTTACTTAATAGATCATGAACATTTTTTTTACATTGCTAACTAGGATTTAACAATTCTCATTTTAATGGTAGCAGGTTATTTGAACGCAGAATAATCAATCTTCCATCACAGTATACTTATCTTCTTTTAAACTGTTTAACTTCATGGTAATGCTAAAAGAAACATCCAAGAAGATAATAACTCTCTGTTCACAGTCAAAATCATTTTCTTCAAAAGAATAGTGAGAGAAACGAATGGAGTGGAAGAGCAGTGGAAGAGCTAGATCCTTTCTTCTTTGAAGGTGAGTCCAAGACCCTCAGGCCTAGTAATACCCTGGGAATCTCCCCAGAGGCCTGGCAGAACTGAAAGGCAAGACCAGCTGCCAGTTTTTAAAATAACTTTGCCCATAATTCCATCTCTCTTTACACAGTCCTTCTGATCACCACAGTTTATTTTCTCTTATGGGAATTTGAATGCTCAATGAGATTTTGCTAATAATGTGAATTTAGGAAAAATGGTGTGGGTCAAAACTAGGTATCTTTGCACCCAGGTTTTTCTTCTTCCCCTGAGGGTCTCTCATTAATACTACTTTTATAAGATATCCATAATAGGAAATATCCAGAGGATATAAAGAATCCCCCACTTACTTCTTAAAGCAACAGAGGAAATAAAGAATCTTCCACTTGACTTTTAAAGCAACACATAATAATAACCACTGGATTTGGGCCAAATCTAAGTGCTAACAATAGAGTTGCCTTTTATGACAGCATAAACTGCATGGCTTCGGAAGTATTCAAAAGGAGACTACGTGCTGGGGTCAAGGAGGACAGACTTTCGGATGGGAAAGGCAGCTCAACTATAATGATGACCTCAATGATGTCCTTAAATAGTTGTTTCAACTGTAACATTTTATGGGACTTTCTTTCCTTTTGATTGCATGGATTTCACTCTCAATCCAGTTATCAAACTCTGCTGCTGCTGCTGCTGCTGCTGCTAAGTCGCTTCAGTCGTGTCCGACTCTGTGCGACCCCATAGACGGCAGCCTACCAGGCTCCCCTGTCCCTGGGATTCCCCAGGCAAGAACACTGGAGTGGGTTGCCATTTCCTTCTCCAGTGCATGAAGGTGAAAGCCAAGTCGCTCAGTCGCGACCCCATGGACTGCAGCCTACCAGGCTCCTCTGTCCATGGGATTTTCTAGGCAAGAGTACTGGAGTGGGGTGCCATTGCCTTCTCCGATCAAACTCTAATAACCTTCAAATATTACTTGGAGAAAACCCTGAGCCCAGGAGTCATTCTTACCCTGTTGAGTGTATTGAGGGCAGCTGCCGCAGCCCCCAGCGCAGGCTCCGCTTTCAGTAAGTCTGCCTCACACTCCCTCTGTTTCTGGGACACTTCAGTCTGAATGGCTGTCACCTAATCAAACGAGAAAAGCACACAAACCAATTATCGTCTCAGATATCTCTACTGAAAAATGCAAGCTGCCTCAGAGACACTGTTCAATAATTTGCCTATATCTTGAACAGATGATTTTGTCATAAAGACTAATTTCTCTTCAGGCACATGGTATGCACAAAGCTTTGCATAGGCACAAAACACACAACACAAATCTCAACACAAATGGACACAAATATCAAAATGCTCCAAGCAGGGCTTTGGCCATTTTAAGGTGCATTAATAGTAAATGCATGATTAAGCAGTTCCTTTGTTTTTCAGTTTTCTTTTTTGGCAAGTCCTGGACAAGTGACAATCTAAGCTGACTCAGGAAACTAGATCACAAAGTAATTTTTGCCAAAATTCCCTTAATTTTTGCTTATATTTACCTTACCTACATTATCTGCTGCTGCTGCTAAGTCGCTTCAGTCGTGTCCAACTCTGTGCGACCCCATAGATGGCAGCCCACCAGGCTCCCCCATCCCTGAGATTCTCCAGGCAAGAACACTGGAGTGGGTTGCCATTTCCTTCTCCAATGCATGAAAGTGAAAAGTGAAAGTGAAGTCACTCAGTTGCGTCAGACTCCCAGCAACCCAATGGACTGCAGCCCACCAGGCTCCCCCGTCCATGGGATTCTCCAGGCAAGAGAATTACCTATATTTACATCATCTAAAAGCCATGTTAACTATTTTTTAAGAATAAACGTAAAGGGACTTCCCTGGTGGTCCAGTGGTTAAGAATCTGCCTGCCAGTGCAGGGCACACGGGTTCGATCCCTGAACTAGGAAGATCCCACATGCTGCAGGGCAACTAAGCCCATGAGCCACAACTACTGAAGTCCACAAGCCTAGAGCCTGTGCTCTGCAACGAGAGAAGCCACTGCAATGAGAAGCCCATGCACTGCAACTAGACAGTAGCCCCTGCTAGCCAAACTAGAGAAAGCCGGAGCGCAGCAAGAAAGACCCAGCACAGCAAAAAGCAAAAATAAATAAATAAAATTGAAAAAAGTATAAATGTGAAGCTTTTTTGCTCATCTGATTAAAAGATATTATTCTACTCTGTGCATGCTTATTACTACATAAAATTTTTATGAAGACTATGTACTAGGTTGGTGCAAAAGTAATTGCGGTTTTTGCATTGTTGAAATTTGCCATTCGGTATTGAAAACATTCTTATATATCATTTTACTGTGCATTTTTCACTTTGCTTTTTTGCTAATGACTTATTACTTGCTCTTTATATTTATTTTAGACTAGGGAAATGATGTTAGACAAAAAGCAAATTCTTATTTGAGTTTAAAATGGATCGTAAAGCAGTGGAGACAACTGGCAACATTAACAATGCATTTGGCCAGGAACTGCTAACAAACATACAGTGCATTGGTTGTTCAAGAAATTTTGCAAAGGATATGAGAGTCTGGAAGATGAAGAGTGTAGTGGCTGGCCATCAGAAGTTGACAATTACCAATTGAAAGGATCATTGAAGCTGAACCTCTTACAACTATACAAGAAGTTGCTGAAGAACTCAGTGTCAACCATTCTAAGATCATTCAGCATTTGAAGCAAATTGGAAAGGTGAAGAAGATTGATAAGTGGGTGCCTCATGAGCTGACTGAAAATTTTTTAAAAATTATCATTTTGTTGAAATGTCATCTTCTCTTATTCTATACAATAACAATGAAGCGTTTCTCTACTGGATTGTGACACGTGATGAATAGTGGATTTTATGACAACTGGTGATGACCAGTTCAGTGGTTGGACTGAGAAGAAGTTCCAAAGCATTTCCCAAAGCCAAACTTGCACCAAAAAAAGGTCATGGTCCCTGTTTGGTGGTCTACTGCCCGTCTGATCCACTACAGCTTTCTAAATCCCCGGTGAAACCATTACACTGAGAAGTATGCTCAGCAAACCGAGGAGAGGCACCGAAAGCTGCGATGCCTGCACCTGGCATTGGTCAACAGAAGGGCCCAATTCTCCACAACAATGCCCAACCACATCACACAACCAATGTTTCAAAAGTCGAATGAACTGGCCTATCAAGTTTTGCCTCATCTGCCACATTCACCTGACCTCTCGCTAACTGACTACCACTTCTTCAAGTATCTCAATAACCTTTTGTAGGGAAAATTCTACCACAACCAGCAAGAGGCCAAAAATGCTTTCCAAGAGTTTGTTGAATCCTGAAGCATGGATTTTTATGCTACAGAAATAAACAAACTTATTTCTCACTGGCAAAAATGTGACTGTAATGGTTCTTATTTTGACTAATAAAGATGTATTTGAGCCTAGCTATAATGATTTAAAATTCACAGTCTGAAACCAAAATTAGGTTTGCACCAACCTAATAATATGGATATAGGGAAGCCATGCTGGTAAACTTGAACAAGATCAAAATGAGGACTTTTGGAGTTTTGATCCTCTGCCCTTTAGAACACAGAACTTGAATGTCTAGGAAGAGAAAATTCTTGTCCTCAGCAGAAATGTGGAGTTTCAAAGCTGTGGCTGCCAGGCACCAGGATCCAGTCACCATGGGGGATGGTTGCTGTGGTGATGGGGACTGTGAATCATCATGTGTGAACAAAAGTGATTTCTTCAGATGTGTTTGGAATGAACAGGTTTATCTACACCATAAAATTAAACACTGCTCACAACAAATTACCTTGTCTACCGCAGCTTTATTAGCAATAATTACCCTTCTCCTGATTAACCATTATTTTGCTGTGTACTGCACCTCTTATAAATGTAATTGGTTCAGGCTAGATATGTGATCTCCAGCCAATACGTATGGTTACTGTTAACATCTGTAGGGAAACTCTGCATGCTCACTGAGAACTGCTCCCAAACCTCAATCCTGCCAGGAATGACCACGAAAACTCCAAGCATACTACATTTTCAATGTGTTAGAGAATTCTGCTATAGAAAAAACAGAGACCGTATTTGAGTGAGTTATTACATCAGGTTTATTTACTATCCTTAAGGATATAATGAATCTATACATGCTCCTTGTGACCATTTATAATAGTATCATTTAAAATTAGACTTGGGATCATAGATTTTTTAATATTTAGAAGACACTGTAGGGAGTATTTCTCCTAAATGCTATTTCAACAAGACTGGGGTCATACATACTACTCTCTCTTCCTTTACTGTTAATGGAGTATTATCCCTTTGGGTAATTTGATAAACAGGGCAATTTAGAACATTTAACAACTAAACCCCACAAATGCAAATGAAAAAAATACTCCAGGTTGGTCAACTTACTTCTCATTCCCAATCCCTCTCCCCCTAAGTGCAGCCTTATTGGAGCTGTGAAACTGCTGTGTATCACGGTGACTTGGTAAGCCTGACTGTGCACTTTTTCTCTGCCTCCCTCCCACAAGGCTCCTGGGGACTGGTTAATGAGGCCCAACCTGGGGAAGGTGGAAGAGCTGCAGGGAAGCTTAGAGTGTGTGCTTTCTCTTTACCATCATCTATTAAAACAGATTTGAAGACAGCCCCATTCATGGGAACACCAGACTCCTCCTGCCCTCTACTTGTCAAAAGCTCCTTGCAGATGGCTCATGAAATTTAGTGGTGGTCACAACAAGAGGATCAAGTCACAATAACTGCTTGTTATGGGCTGAACTGTGTCCATTCAAAATTCTCAGGTTGAAGCCTTAAACCCAGGACCTCTGAATGTCACTGTTTACAGAGAGAGCCTTTAAAAATGGTTAAATTAAACTAAGCCTGTTAGAGTGAGGCTTAATCCAATCTGACTAGTGTCTTTGTAAGAGGAGGAAATCTAGTCACACATGAGTCGGCAAGGGTATGTAAACTGAGAAAAAACATGTAAGGACAAGTGGGAAGGGGACCATCTGCAAACCCAGTGGAGAGAGGCCTTGGGAGAAACCAAACCTGCCAACAGCTTGACCTTGGACTTCCAGACTCCAGAACTCTGAGAAAATAAATCTCTACTGTTTAAGCCTGTTCTAAGCAATAGGTAGAAAAGGACATGTAAAAACAGACTGGTTCATAATCGGGAAAGGAGTATGTCAAGGCTGTATATTGTCACCCTGCTTATTTAACCTACATGCAGAGTACGTCATGCAAAATGCTGGGCTAGATGAAGCACAAGCTGGAATCAGACTGCTGGGAAGAATATCGATAACCTCAGATATGCTGATGACACCACCCTTATGGCAGAAAGTGAAGAGGAACTAAAGAGCCTCTTGAAAAGGTGAAAGAGGAGAGTGAAAAAGTTGGCTTAAAACTCAACATTCAGAAAACTAAGATCATGGGATCCAGTGCCGTTACTTCATGGCAAATAGATGGGGAAACAATGGAAACAGTGAGACTTTATTTTCTTGGGCTCCAAAATCACTGTGTACAGTGACTGCAGCCATAGAATTAAAAGACAATTGCTCCTTGAAAGAAAAACTATGACAAACCTAGAGAGTGTATTAAAAAGCAGAGACATTACTTTGCCAACAAAGGTCCATCTAGTCAAAGCTATGGTTTTTCCAGTAGCCATGTACAGATGTGAGAGTTGGACCATAAAGAAGGTTGAGTGCCGAAGAATTGATGGTTTTGAACGTTGGAGTTGGAGAAAATTCTTGAGAGCCCCTTGGACTGCAAGGAGATCAAACCAGCCAATCCTAAAGGAAATCAACCCTGAATATTCATTGGAAGGACTGATTCTGAAGCTGAAGCTTCAACACTGTGGCCACCTGATGAAAAGAGCGGAATCATTGGAAAAGACCCTGATGCTGGGAAAGATAGAAGGCAGGAGGAGGAGGGGATGACAGAGGACAAGATGTTTGGATGGCATCACCGACTCAACAGACATGAGTTTGAGCAAGCTCTGGGAGATGGTGATGGTGAAAGACAGGGAAGCCTGGCGGGATGCATATCATGGGGTTGCAAGGAGTCTGACATGACTGAGCAACTGAACAACATTGTTTAAGCCTCCTACTCTGTGATATTTTGTTATGGCAGCTCCAGTTAACAAATACATGACTCTCCCTTACCTTCAAACTATAAGAAATTTCTGATGGTCCTCCAAAATTCAATCCCATCCGTCTTTAGAAAAGAGACATTAAAAACCTGAAGACCATCCAAAATCAGGTTGGATGTTTACCTTTCCAAGAGATTATACGAGCTCTGCACTATGGAAGGCATTCTCACTCATGAGGCTTACACTCAACAAAGAGGGCAGTTTGAAAGGGATCAGAGGATTCTTAGAACCTGGAGCTGATACATCAAAGACGGAAGATCTAATTTTCACAAGCTTAATGGTGCTTACTTGAAGTTACTGCTAGCAACACCTGTGATTTGAATAGTCCTTGATGATCTTACACATTTGAAGCAACAATTTCAACTGGCTTCTCTATATGGATTGTCAAGATGTACAGGAAGACAGTCTTCCAACTCCAATATTTGTTTAGCCATATTAAATGTTGCAATATACTTTTGTTACTTTTAAAGTACTTATGTGTTACAATTTCACAGAATCAAAGATTCCATATAAACCCCTTTGTAAGAACCACATAGAACCTAGTACATTGTTGTGCATATGGCCAATGTGAGCTCACGGCATATATCTGATTAATACCTTGACTCTGCTGCTGCTGCTAAGTCACTTCAGTCGTGTCTGACTGTGTGACCCCATAGGCGGCAGCCCACCAGGCTCCCTCGTCCCTGGGATTCTCCAGGCAAGAACACCAGAGTGGGTTGCCATTTCCTTCTCTAATGAATGAAAGTGAAAAGTCAAAGTGAAGTCGCTCAGTCCTGTCCGACTCTTAGCGATCCCATGGACCACAGCGCATCAAGTTCCTCCGTTCATGGGATTTTCCAGGCAAGAGTACTGGAGTGGGTTGCCAGTGCCTTCTCCATTGCCATTACCTTGACTCTACATAATTTAATTACAAATAGACCTTTCTTCCATAACCAATTTAAAATAGTTTTTTCCACTAGTGCATCTATTTGGCTTTCATCATAGCCCTTATCATTAACATAAAATATCTTGTCTATCAACATTTTCACTCATCTATCTTTCCCATTACAATGTAAGCAACATGCAGGCACCTTACCTATTATATATCATTAAGAGCCTAGAAAAGTGCCAAGCCAAAAAAAAAAAAAAAAACCACTGGTACTCAGACAATATTTGTTATTTATAATTAAATTGAGCCTCATGAATAAAATGAAAATATTTTAAAGTGTTCTTACCTTTTGGTATGGATCAGATATTAAAAAAAGAGCATGTATCTTTTCCATGTCTGAAGAAGTTCATGAAACAATCTGTCAGATGAGTTCTAATCTGCTAAAACATTTCCCCCTCGTTGTGAGGACAATTTTGCCTTAGAAACTCAGGTGCAAAAATGTAAAAAGACCTCCACAGTACTTGTTATAATTTAAGATCTATAAAAATGGATTTTGGCTTCCCAGGTGGTACTAGTGGTAAAGAACATGCCCACCAATGCAGGAGACATAAGGGAGGTGGGTTTGACACCTGGGTCTGCAAAATCTTCTGGAGGGGGGCATGAGTTATGAAATAGTAACTATTGGAACATCACATATTTGTTAATGCCTGAAATATATCCCCTGGGTGAAATTAGCTTATGATCATCACACCATGTGTGATACCCAGTTACTTTAAATATAAAAATATACCTTTAAAGATATCCTCCACTTATCTGAAACTCAATGGAAATATTTATTACCAGAATTAGGAATTATATGCTTACTGGCCATGCCAAACATGCCTTAACTTCAAAAATAAGTTTTTTAAAAAATATTTAGCGTTTTGATTTTCTACACACTTTTCAAGTCTTTAGTGTGCAAGTTAAAGGCAGACATGCTGCATGCACATTAGAACAAAAGGAAAACAATTCATCTGTCTACGAATGAATGGTAACATCACTGGAAAAACTCAAATATTTTCTGCTATCATTAATGCAGAATAATAGCATAATGGCGACAGAATCACTGGCTCTATGAGTATTCATAATTTATATTCTGTATTAACTAAGCCTTGATTATAGGGCTTCCCTGGTAGCTCAGCTGATAAAGAATCCTCCTGCAAAGCAGGAAATCCTTATTTGATTCCTGGGTCAGGAAAATTTACTGGAGAAGGGATAGGCTACCCACTCCAGTTTTCTTGGGGTTCCCTGGTGGCTCAGCTGGTAAAGAATCAGCCTACAATATGGGAGACCTGGGTTCGATACATGGGTTGAGTAGATACCCTGGAGAAGGGAAAATCTACCCACTCCAGTACTCTGGCCTGGAGAATTCCATGGTCTATATAGTCCATGGGGTTGCAAAGAGTCAGAAAGCCTTGATTATAATCTTTTGTTTAAAACAGAATTTGCACATATACATTCATTCAGTTTTTTAAAGATATTTACTAATCATTCTGTTTGCTTTTTACTAATTGCTAATTATTCTGTTTACTATTTACTAAACATTTAGTAATCATTCTGTTTCTCTTGGGAAGTGAGATATACAAAAATGAAATACCTTCTACTTGCTGCTGAAGTTTCAGTAAGAGAAGATGACAAAATAAGTTATATTTATTTCAGAATTACTGGAAACCTAAGTACAAAGAAAGCCAATCTATATAATCTTAAAAGTAATTGTTTCCAACAATAAAACATAATACAGAATGCCAGGGCCTCCACAGACTCGAAAAGGACAAATTTAGCTTGGGATATAATAATAACCTCAAGTATATTTTAAAGTGTTCTTACCTTTTGGTATGGATCAGATATTAAAAAAAGAGCATGTATCTTTTCCATGTCTGAAGAAGTTCATGAAACAATCTGTCAGATGAGTTCTAATCTGCTAAAACATTTCCCCCTCGTTGTGAGGACAATTTTGCCTTAGAAACTCAGGTGCAAAAATGTAAAAAGACCTCCACAGTACTTGTTATAATTTAAGATCTATAAAAATGGATTTTGGCTTCCCAGGTGGTACTAGTGGTAAAGAACATGCCCACCAATGCAGGAGACATAAGGGAGGTGGGTTTGACACCTGGGTCTGCAAAATCTTCTGGAGGGGGGCATGAGTTATGAAATAGTAACTATTGGAACATCACATATTTGTTAATGCCTGAAAAATATCCCCTGGGTGAAATTAGCTTATGATCATCACACCATGTGTGATACCCAGTTACTTTAAATATAAAAATATACCTTTAAAGATATCCTCCACTTATCTGAAACTCAATGGAAATATTTATTACCAGAATTAGGAATTATATGCTTACTGGCCATGCCAAACATGCCTTAACTTCAAAAATAAGTTTTTTAAAAAATATTTAGCGTTTTGATTTTCTACACACTTTTCAAGTCTTTAGTGTGCAAGTTAAAGGCAGACATGCTGCATGCACATTAGAACAAAAGGAAAACAATTCATCTGTCTACGAATGAATGGTAACATCACTGGAAAAACTCAAATATTTTCTGCTATCATTAATGCAGAATAATAGCATAATGGCGACAGAATCACTGGCTCTATGAGTATTCATAATTTATATTCTGTATTAACTAAGCCTTGATTATAGGGCTTCCCTGGTAGCTCAGCTGATAAAGAATCCTCCTGCAAAGCAGGAAATCCTTATTTGATTCCTGGGTCAGGAAAATTTACTGGAGAAGGGATAGGCTACCCACTCCAGTTTTCTTGGGGTTCCCTGGTGGCTCAGCTGGTAAAGAATCAGCCTACAATATGGGAGACCTGGGTTCGATACATGGGTTGAGTAGATACCCTGGAGAAGGGAAAATCTACCCACTCCAGTACTCTGGCCTGGAGAATTCCATGGTCTATATAGTCCATGGGGTTGCAAAGAGTCAGAAAGCCTTGATTATAATCTTTTGTTTAAAACAGAATTTGCACATATACATTCATTCAGTTTTTTAAAGATATTTACTAATCATTCTGTTTGCTTTTTACTAATTGCTAATTATTCTGTTTACTATTTACTAAACATTTAGTAATCATTCTGTTTCTCTTGGGAAGTGAGATATACAAAAATGAAATACCTTCTACTTGCTGCTGAAGTTTCAGTAAGAGAAGATGACAAAATAAGTTATATTTATTTCAGAATTACTGGAAACCTAAGTACAAAGAAAGCCAATCTATATAATCTTAAAAGTAATTGTTTCCAACAATAAAACATAATACAGAATGCCAGGGCCTCCACAGACTCGAAAAGGACAAATTTAGCTTGGGATATAATAATAACCTCAAGTTGTATTATTAAAATGCAAAATTCGAAAACCATCTTGCAGAGTGACGGAATGGGCTTTGTTAACAATTGAGTTGTTCAATTTGCCTAAAAACTGAAAACCTTTAGAAACCTCTGCAGTGACTTCATGACCTTTACTGTATTACAAATAGGCCTGATGTTCAAAATCCACATCCATTATATGCTTGAATGAGCTCAGTATTTATTGTTCTTTTGTGTCATTAAAAGAGCTAAAAGGGTGGGAAAATGCATAATGTAAAGAAAGGTCAAGTGGTAATCATGGTGTGAAATGCTGTTACATGTGTAACTATCATAATTCTTTAGATTTTCTGCTCCCTGGAGGGGAAGTTGTTCAAAATTGTTCACCTACAAAGGTTTATTTTGTGCTAAATATAGCTCCGCACTCCAAAGGGTGGAATTAGCCTGACCTTTCGCTCCTCGGCATCGGCGATGGCCTTTTCCCGGCTCAGTTTCTCTGTCTGAAGCCCGATCTTTGCGATCAGAGCTTCAGCATCCTGATTTCTCAGTTGTAACTCGGCTTCTTGAGAGGCAAGTCTGGCTTTCAGCTCTCCCACCTAAAGGAAAAGTCATGACTCTGTGTCAACAACAGCAAATATCAGACATAGCTTATTATTTTAAGTGAATTCAGGGATACTTAACAATTTCTAACTTCCATCTGTTTCTATCCTGATTTGACTTTAATTCCATGTGCAAAAATGCAGCCCCACCCCTTCATTTTTTAAGAAAACACAGGAATTAAGAGTAAGTTTTCCATGGATTTGTGGAAAACGTCATTAATTTATGTCAGCACCAACTAAACATTTATCTTCTCAACTCAGTCTATACAGTCAAGGAAGCATCCCCAGCCACCCCCACCTGAGCACATGTCACAGAAGTACCCTGCTTTTTTGGTCCTGCGGGGTATAAATATTACTTTTTTTAAAATCATAAAAAAGAACAATCACAGCCATTTATTTTCATTCCATTGCGAAAAACACTTCAGGGGTTTCATCATGTGAGCAACATTCCACTGCTATATGCAAGGACCCTTACAACCTCTGCTTCAGCACAGGTTATTTACACTCTGCCTTAGAGGTATGGCTGGTGTACTGTGACCGCTACCTGTATTATTAGAGTTTAAGCTTAGACTGATTTTTTAGCCTCTCTATGAACTCAGGCTCGTGCCACACAGCGATGTTTGCTTCTTTCTCCTTTTGAGCCAAGTGAAACCAGTCACGTGGCAGGCCATAATCAAAAGCATCATCCAAGAGATTAAAGGAAAATCATTTTAAGCACTGATTTCAGTCTGTAAGGAAGCTGTTAGGTCTGAAATGTCCAAAGCCACTCAAACCCCGGAGGCAAGGTCTTACTGATGAAGAGAAGTGACTAGGGCTCTCCATTATGATCTATGCTAAATCTGCAGAGGGCATACATGGCCATCAAGGGGCTTAGGGCTTTATTGCAATGCATGAAGAGCGGTAAGGACGTACTTCAGAGGGCATGGCTATCTGGCTCTGTGGGCTGCTGCCACATGAAGACATTTCTCCCTGCACACAACCTCATCTTACACTATCCGGCTTTCCAGCTATTCACAAAGGACACTATGCTTCCTCTCCATAATCAATTGATTTTAAAAACTCTTTAAGGTGTATAGAATCTGCCTGCACTTGGGAGACCTGGGTTCGATCCCTGAGTTGGGAAGATCCCCTGGAGAAGGGAATGGCAACCCACTCCAGTATTCTTGCCTGCAGAATTCCATGGACAGAGGAGCTTGGCAGGCTACAGTCCATGGGGTCGCAAAGAGTCAGATATGACTAAGCGACTAACACTGACAAAGGTGCTATTAAATACTCAAACCACTTTTCTGATATTAAGAGCATGACATGCACAAACACCTGATGGGAAGGAATCTTTAATAGTCCTTCCATTAAGACCTTGTGTATCTTCTTCTCAGACTTTCTGTTGTTTCTAGCTGAGGGGGAAGAAGGGGGCTCCAAACAGTCAAGAACTTGGCAGTCACCATGAATCACTGGTCCCTTTCTTTCTTCCTCTCCTCAACCCCCAAATTATAAACACACAACTGAGACGACTGTTAGGAAACCACAGATTCTTGCCTTTTCTTTTTCTCTAAGAATAAGATGCTGCCATCACTGAGAAGAACGAGGAGGCTACTCCCCATGCTTTTGTCTCTGTCACTAGGGAAATAAACTCGGAGTGCAGCGCCAGCCCCGCCTCGTACTGCAGTTCAGCTTGGCCAATACTGTTACATTTCCTGGGGCAAACTCAACAGGCTCCTCCACATTCAATGGGACATTAAATGCTCTGGGACCCAGATCTCCTTCACGTTTAGCTTCACAGGACTCCTAGCAAAGTCTTTACTAGGGAAAAGAGTCTTGATTCAAGTGAGGTGGATTAGACAGGAGGAGAAAAGTGAAAGTGAAGTCGCTCAGTCATGTCTGACTCGTAGCGACCCCATGGACTGCAGCCTACCAGGCTCCTCTGTCCCTGGGATTTTCCAGGCAAGAGTACTAGAGTGGGTTGCCATTTACTTCTCCAGGGGATCTTCCTGACCCAGGGATCGAACCTGGGTCTCCCACATTGTAGACAGACGCTTAACCGCCTGAGCCACCAGGGAAGACAGGAGGAGAGAGGGAAGACAAATGAAAGAGAAAGAAGGCAAAAAAGTAAGATAAAATATATATAAAAAGGGAGACCAAAGAAAGACATTATTTAAAGGGACAGAAAGATGCACAAATAAAGATATGTTCTTTGGGAGTTTTCTGGCAACTATTATTTGCACTGGGTGTCCCAGGTGGCTTGGGGGTAAAGAACCTGACTACTAAGGCAGGAGGCGCATGTTCAATCGCTGGGTCGGGAAGATCCAGGGATTATTGCCTGGAGAATCCCTTGGACAAAGAAGCCTGGCAGGCTACTGTCCATGGGGTCACAAAAGTCAGACACGACGGAATGCGCACACATACACACACACACTCTGCATCACTCAGTCCTGGAAACTGTCCTGGGAACCTCCCCACTCCGGTTTCTCTTTCCCAATTGTGGTCCATCCACTCACTGCTCAGAAATGATCACAACGTGTCACCAAAGAGCCATTCCTTGGTGTATGAAACAAAGGGGCAAAGGAACAATGGGTGTCTGGCCTTTAGAATGTTTCAAGGATGTAGCCCGAGAGTCCTTCAGGGTGAAAGGTGCCAACATACGCTCCCCCAACCAGGTTCTACCTTATTTCCAGCCTAGGCATGGACTGTCCACCAGCATCCTTCAGGAGAAAACTGGCCCAATCTCTTGAAAAGCATATGGGCATACAATCTAATGAAAATACTCTGTAAAGGTCACTGGAGTTTCTTGCCTTGAGGTTGGACACGACTGAGCGACTTCATTTTCACTTTTCACCTTCATGCATTGGAGAAGGAAATGGCAACCCACTCCAGTGTTCTTGCCTGGAGAATCCCAGGGATGGGGGAGCCTGGTGGGCTGCCGTCTATGGGTCACACAGAGTCGGACATGACTGAAGCGACTTAGCAGCAGCAGCAGCTGCTCTAGGGCCTGGCTGGCCCATCACCAAAGTCTTTGTCTTCTCACATTCTAATTTTTAACCAGTTACAGANATCCCAGGGATGGGGGAGCCTGGTGGGCTGCCGTCTATGGGTCACACAGAGTCGGACATGACTGAAGCGACTTAGCAGCAGCAGCAGCTGCTCTAGGGCCTGGCTGGCCCATCACCAAAGTCTTTGTCTTCTCACATTCTAATTTTTAACCAGTTACAGAGAGGCTCCGGGAGGTGGTGATGGACAGGGAGGCCAGGCGTGCTGCAGTCCATGGGGTTGCAAAGAGTTGGACACGACTGAGTGACTGAACTGAACAGAGGCAGGTTGGAGCCATGGGCTTTATATAGATCTGGGCTCAAACTCTGAATTCATGGGCTCTGTGGCCTTCAATTCTTTGAGCCTCATGTGTAAATTCACATTAGCAACACCTACTTCATATATTGGGGTTTTCACCATGAAATCAGATGATATGTGTACAGACCCACAACTAACACCCTGTGGTAAGTCTCTTCGGATTGACTAAAGGAGATAAGAGGTGCTGCTCTTCAAGGCAGTGGGGGACGTGTGGCTGGGGATGAAGCTGGATACTATCATCTAAAAGAAATGGTGGCTAAAAGGAGTGGATCAAACAGGTCAGAGGAAACAGCTGTACTTAGGGATCTCAGTCACAGCAACCCTTATCATAGCACCAGCCAAGAAATGGCACCTTCACTTGGGGTAGAGAATCTGAGACCAATCTGACAACAAGCTCAGGGCACTGGGAGATGAGAGGAAGCCAGCTGTGCCCATTCCACTCACCATCTCGACACCGCCCAGCACGGAGCCAGGCCAGCCAACCAGCTGTGACTGCGTAAGTGGCCGATACCTTTCCAGGCTTAGGAGAGCGGGAACTGTGTGTTCTCTGTATCATGATCTATAGATTTTAAGACCAGGCATCTTACACAAGTGGGTTAAAAAGCTGCTTCAAAAGTAAACGTATTTTTCAATGTTAAAAGCACAGGTATCACTGAGTAACAACATACCCTGGTCATACCTGAGAGGCTGTGGTTCTCAGCTTCTGGACACCATTCACCAAGTGCTCCTTCTTCCGGGACACCGCTTCTTGTTTCTTTTTCAACAGGTTCTTAAACAGTGATATCTGTTCCAGAAAACTCTTTGGGGTCGTATAGTTGTGTCTTCTCTCATTCTGGTAATACCTGGTACTCATTTCATGTACACTAGTGTGAACGTGGGCCATGAAAAGGCTAATAGAGTCTTTATCCAGGGGCTGAAAACGTACACATTGCAATTCGTATGAAATTCTCTCAAGTGAAAACAAAAATGCCAACTTAAAAAAAGGAAGAAAAATCAGCAAAATTATACAGTATTTATTTTCTAAAAGCCAGCACAATTTACAGTAGATCTAGGAAAACTGAAGTCTTTCAGAGATATCCACAGGTTTAGAGAGATGACAGGAAAGTATTCAGTTTCATCACCTCTTCTTGCCAAGCAGGGCAAAGGATTTACCCGTGCTCCACATACCAAACCCAAAAGCCAAGATGCAACACAAGCACTGCTTTTTACAACTTGGTTTTTATCAAGTGTGTGAAAGAGAAAATGGAGAAACTGAGACACTGTACTCAGGGAAGTATTTTTGGTGTGCTTTCAAGCTAAGCTTTAGCCAAAGAAAACCAACAACTCTGCAGTCACTGGGAAAAAAAACAAAGCAAAACAAAAAACAGCTTAAGCTGAGAAATACACCATTTTAGAAGAATTTATGTTGCAAAAAACCCTAGAGGGTAAGGTATAAAAGTCACTGCTTGTGGGAGAACAACATGCCCATTCTCATTTGGAAAAAAAGAAAAAGGAGCAACTCTCCTTTGAAGAGTCCCTGGAGAACTCCCCACTAGACATTCTTTCCGTTTTGTCCTCTACGACTTCTGAAGTAGTTAACTTTTTAATTTGTGGAGTCACATCTCCCTCATTTTAATGATTATTTATTGCATTCTGTACAAGATGAACCAGGTTCAATTAATCAAGGGAAGCCTAAAAATCAATTAATATGAATTAAATGAGCTACACCAACTCTTAGGAAAGTCACACATAATTTACCAAAGTGTTGTCAATAACACTCAGACATCTTTGGGGAAATTGCGCACAAGTGGCTGGTGGTGCAGTTAAACGTTTCAAAGCTGTGCCATTAATATCACAGCCAGGGGTGTGAGCAGAGACAGGCCGATTCTTGCCGGAGAAGAACGCGTCCAGAGCAAAGTCCAAACACTCCACTTTCCAACCTCACGGAAAACGCCTGAATGGGTTTAAAATATGTACAGACTGGATTGTTCTGCATATAAAAAATCCACTCTGCTAGTTACTAAAATGTTTTTAAAGCAAAAGTTAAATATAGAATGATACACATTCTGAATATTCTATGTTTCCACTTGATCTGAGACATACGTGTATCACCAAACAGTGAATTCAGAATATAAACTTCTAAGGAAGTAATGCCATACAACTCACATCCCTGCGGGGATCATTTTTTAAAGAATCTGACGGCAATATAAATATGGGCAGAAATTCACTCCTGTCCNACATACGTGTATCACCAAACAGTGAATTCAGAATATAAACTTCTAAGGAAGTAATGCCATACAACTCACATCCCTGCGGGGATCATTTTTTAAAGAATCTGACGGCAATATAAATATGGGCAGAAATTCACTCCTGTCCTGTCTTGTTTTAACAAAACTCAAAGCCAGCATGTATCTTTCTGAAATAGATAAATATGTCCCCAGCCAAGTGCAACCTCCTTGTAGCAAAGAAAACAAAAAATCTGGCCTCTACCCAACCGTGATCCTTATGAGGAGGCTCCTCGGCTGCCCTGAACAGCTCTCTTTAACAACAGTCTCATTTGTAAATCCGAGATGGAAGAAGGGGTTTCCGGTAGAGCTGGAAGAGGCCCGAGACAACTTGTCTCAATGGGGCAAAATAACTATTGTTATCGGGCTTAACAAAATGGCACAGCATGGGAGACTTGCAGAGCCAGGGAGCAGCTGGTTGTAATTCACACTGTTTTTCAGAAAACTCTAATCGTTCCAGAACAGACCTCTTTGATGACTGGTCTTCCCTGCATTCCCAATTTGTCACTTTCTCTTATGATAAGGTCAGTAGTGACAGCACTTCCTGACATTAACAGCTGTGGCTTTTAAAAGGGTCATTGTAGAACTACTAATTGCAGTAATTTCATTAGCATAAATTATTTATTCTGCCATTCATTTATCTCTAATTTTCTTTTGGGGGGCAGGGGGAGCTGGGAGGAGAGGGCTCCTGGTGCAGCTACAGCAATGGTGATGCTCTGCTGTACTTTTCACTTTTAGAGGATGGAGTGAAGAACATCATTCCTGTTACATATGGCCCCTTAATGAAAACTGGTTGATCTCATTTGCAGTCATCTCGCAGCCAATCATGGTGAGGGCAAAAATAAAAAGAAGCAAAGTGCCAGTATCCAGTGATTATAAATGCAGGGTTTCCCCACTAAGATGCCTTGGAAAATAATGCTGGATCCAATGCAGAGTCAAATGCAACGAAGAAACTGTTTTTTCCTCATATTAATAAAAAGTGTTTAAATTCTACTCTCTTGGTTGGCTCTCTGTAAACACAGAAACACAGATCTCTTCCACTTGGTGTCCTGGTTCTCAGGCAGTGGGAATCACTGCCATACCAAGTACCCCAGCGACCTGACTCTTACAGCAAATGTCCAGCACATCATTGCTGTTGAAAATGACTGCAAAATTGGAATGGAAACCAATACCTGGAAACCAGAATGAAATCAAACCCTGTAAGGGCTGCATAAGATTTTACACCTTCCCAAGACCAGCAAAGACAACTATTTACATTCAGTACTTTAAAATTCAGTTCCAGAAGTAGTGCATTCAAGTAACGGAGCTAGGAGGGGCCAACGAGGGCAGAGGAAAGAGAAAAGTTTTCAAGTTTAACTTGGGATAATTTTGTAATATGTAATGTCATATATCTGTCATCCATCTTGATAGTTCTCCTCAGAAAATATTTCTATATTAATTTTTCACAGCTTTACTGAAGTATAATAAAAAACTGGACATATTTAACTTATCTTTAATAATTGTGAAATTATTGATTTTCAGTAATTCCAAAGCTATTATTTGTACTTTTTACTTCTTTTGGGAGCTGATCTATTAGAAACTGTGGTTGTAAGGTTTATTAAATAACAAAAATTGAATAATGCACAAAGTGGCACAAAAATATTTGAGCTCCTCTGCTGATCTTCTCGTAGTGCTAATGGACTTTCAGAAAAATACTGTGGAGGCAGCCAGGGACATGGAGTTTGAATCCTGAGACCTGAAGAGAGTTTCACTTCTGTCAAATTGGGCAAGCTATTCCTCCTGCCACAAAATCAAAAGCTGGACATTCCTCACTCCTTTTGGCTCTGCTGCTTCTCTTCCTTCCAAGCCCCGCTTTGGAAAAGGAAATCATTTGTGCAGCAGTTCATTCTACTGTTAGCATGTTTGTGTTTTCATTTTTGTCTTAAGTTTAGAGACCAAGCCTGGGTTAAAAGCAAGCTGAAGCCCAGCACAAGCTAGTAATCTTCCAGATGAGTTTTTCATCCTTGAAGGAGGTAGCCTTCCATGGTTCACTGACAGAATATTAAAACAAAGAAGCAACTGACGTCTGAGGGTGTGAGGAGGTAAGTTGGAAGCCAAGCCAGCTAAACATCTCTCAGAGAAAGAAGACAAGGGAGGAGATGGTTCTGGCGAGACCAGTGAAGAGGAAAGTCATAAAACTATAGCTGGAGGGACTGATGTTCCTGTGTGATTCAGCTAAACTTTCAACTTAATAGCAAGTCCAAGTTCCTGGGCAGCTGTGAAAATTGGACCCTCCTTTCCAGGTAGAGCGGATTCCTAAGTTTTTCATACGTTAAGTTTGCAAAAACCCTGGAAAGCAGCATTCTATTGCTTTTTGCAATTCTACTATAAACTTAATTAACATGCATAGAGCAAGAAATGTATGGTGGGCAGTATATTAGTGCACATGTGCAGAGGAGGAAGGGGGCTGAAGAATGGGGAGTATATTAACCACCACCTGGGCCTTTTCTCATCTGTTTGAACACAGGCTTAAGCTGGTATGAGATTTAGGCAGATTCAGTAAGAATTTGGTTACATTTGCTTTTGTCTTGATCTTTTAAAATGAGACCAGTATTCCTCAGAAAAAGGATATTTTCCACAAATTCACATAATTTCTCTTGCATAGGGTTATCTTTCTACTTTTGAAATTCATACTGAGTAATCCTCACTTTATTTCAAAGGGAGAACTGTGCTAAAAATTGTGAACAGAAATGCTGCGAATGTACCTATCACTAGCAAAACAGTATTTGCTACGCTTTATGCTTGGTCTAACATTTTAAAAGAAAGCTAGAAACCAGTCACAAAGTCAATCTTTGAATAGCAGTATAGTAACTTTGTTGGCTCCTCACTTTATTTCAAAGGGAGAACTGTGCTAAAAATTGTGAACAGAAATGCTGCGAATGTACCTATCACTAGCAAAACAGTATTTGCTACGCTTTATGCTTGGTCTAACATTTTAAAAGAAAGCTAGAAACCAGTCACAAAGTCAATCTTTGAATAGCAGTATAGTAACTTTGTTGGCATATTGAGTGCAGCACTTTAACAGCATCTTTTAGGATTTGAAATACCACAGCTGGAATTCCATCAGGACTGCTAGCTGTGTTCATACCGATCCTTCCTAAGGCCCATTTGACTTCACACTCCAGGATGTCTGGTCCTACATGAGTGATCACACCATCGTGATGATTCGCGTCATTAAGATCTTTTTTTGTATAGTTCTGTGTATTCGCCACCTCTTCTTAATATCTTATCCTTTGGTTAGGTTCATACAGTTTCTGTCCTTTATTGTGCCTATCTTTGCATGAAATGTTCCCTTGGTATCTCTAATTTTCTTAAAGAGATCTCTCGCATTCAGTTCAGTTGCTCAGTCATATCCGACTCTTTGTGACCCCATGAATCACAGCACGCTAGGCCTCCCTGTCCATCACCAACTCCCGGAGTTTACCCAAAGTCAAGTCCATCGAGTCGGTGATGCCATCCAGCCATCTCGTCCTCTGTTGTCCTCTTCTCCTCCTGCCTCTGATCCCTCTAGTCTTTCCCATTCTACTGTTTTCCTCTATTTCTTTGCAATGTTCACTCAGGAAGGCTTTCTTACCTCTCCTTGGTATTCTTGGAACTCTGCATTCATGTGGGTGTATCTTTCCTTTCCTCCTTTGCCTTTTGGGTCTCTTTTTCTCTCAGCTATTTATAAGGCCTCCTCAGACAGCCATTTTGCCTTTTTCCATTTTTTTTCTTGGGGATGGACTTGATCACTGCCTCCTGTACAATGTTATGAACCTATGTCCACAGTTCTTCAGGCACTGTCAGATCTAATCCTTTGAATCTATTTGTCACTTACACTGTACAATCGTTAAGGGATTTGCTTTAGTTCATACCTGAATGGCCTAGTTATTCCATTTCTTCTAAGGGATTCTTGCCCACAGTAGTAGATATAATGGTCATCTGAATTAAATTCACCCATTCCAGTCCGTTTTAGTTCACTGATTCCTAAAATGTCAATGTTCATTGTTGCCATCTCCTGTTTGACCCCATCCAATGTACCTTGATTCATGGAGCTAATACACGAGATGCCTATGCAATAGTGTTCTTTACACCATCGGACTTCACTTTCACCACCAGACACATCCACACAACAACAATGGGCATTGTTTCCACTTTGGCTTTTAGCCTTTTCATTCCTTCCAGAGTTATTTCTCCACTGATCTCCAGTAGCATATTGGGCACCTTCCAACCTGGGGAGTTCATCTTTCAGTGTCCTTTTTGCCTTTTCATGCTGTTCATGGCGTTCCCAAGGCAAGAATACTGAAGAGATTGCCATCCCCTTCTCCAGTGGACCAGGTTTTGTCAGAGCTCTCCACCGTGGCCCGTCTGTCTGGGGTGTCCCACACATCATGGCTCACAGTTTCATTGAGTTGGACAAGGCTGTGGTCCATGTGATCAGTTTGGTTAGTGTCTTGTGGTTGTGGTTTTCATTTTGTCTCCCCTCTGATGGATGAGTATAAGAAATGTGTGGAAGCTTCATGATGGGAGAGACTGGTTGTAGGGAGAACTGCGTCCAGCTCTGGTGGGCAAGGCCATGAGCAGTAAATCTTTAATCATATTTTCTGCTGATGGGTGGGGCTGTGTTCCCTCCCTGTAGTCTGGCCTAAGGTCAAACCATGGTAGGGTAATGGTGACCTCCTCCAAAAGACTCATGCCAGCATGCTGTGCCTCCCAACACTGCTGCAGCCAGAGCTCCTGTCCCTGAAGCAGGTCAGTGCTGAGTCTTGCCTCCACAGGAGACACTCAAAGACAGGTCTGGCTCAGTCTCTTGTGGAGATCATTGCTCCTTTCCTTGGGTCTTGGTGTGCACAAGGTTTTATTTCTGCACTTCCAACATCTCTGGCAGGTATGAGATTTGATTTTAAAGCGATTATGCCCTCACCCCTCCTGTCGTCTTGTTGGGGCTTCTCCTTTGCCCTTGGACATGGGGTATCTTTTTGGTGGGATCCAGCATTCTCCTACTGATGGTTGTTCAGCAGCTAGTTGTGAATTTGGTGTTTTCACAGAAGATGAGGGCACGTCTTTCCACTCAGCCATCTTGACTCACTCAACATGCCAATAAATTTGGAAAACTCAGCAGTGGCCGCAGAACTGGAAAAGGTCAGTTTTCATTTCAACCCCAAAGAAGGCAATGCCAAAGAATGCTCAAACGGCCGTACAATTATGCTCATTTCACATGCTAGCAAGTTCATGCTCAAAATCCTCCAAGCTAGGCTTCAATAGTACGTGAACCAAGAACTTCCAGATGTACAAGCTGGATTTAGAAAATGCAGAGGAACCAGAGATCAAATTGCCAACATCTGTTGGATAAAGAAAATGTAAAAGAATTCCAGAGAAACATCTACTTCTGCTTCACTGACTATGCTAACATCTTTGACTATGTGGATCACAACAAACTGTGGAAAATTCTTCAAGAGATGGAAATACCAGACTATCTGACCTGCCTCCTGAGAAATTTGTTGCAGGTCAGGAAGCAACAGTCAGAACTGGACATGGAACAACAGTCTGGTTCCAAATCGGGAAAGGAGTACGTCAAGGCTGTATATTGTCACCCTGCTTATTTAACTTATTACATCATGAGAAACGCTGGACTGGAAGAAACACAAGCTGGAGTCAAGATTGTTGGGAGAAATATCAATAACCTCAGATATGCAGATGACAGCATCCTTTTGGCAGAAAGCAAAGAGGAACTAAAGAGCCTCTTGATGAAAGCAAAACAGGAGAGTGAAAAAGCTGGCTTAAAACTCTGCATTCAAAAAGCCAAGATCATGGCATCTGGTCACATCACTTCATGGCAAATAGATGGGGAAACAATGGAAACAGTGAGAGACTTTATTTTCTTGGGCTCCAAAATCACTGTGGATGGTGACTGCAACCATGAAATTAAAAGACACTTTCTCCTTGGAAGAAAAGCTATGACAAACCTAGACATCATATTAAAAAGCAGAGACATTATTCTACCAACAGAGGTCTACCTAGTCAAAGCTATGATTCTTCCAGTCGTCATGTATGGATGTGAGAGTAGGACTATTAAGAAAGCTGATCATTGAAGAATTGATGCTTTTGAACTGTGGTGTTGGAGAAGACTCTTGAGAGTCCCATAGACTGCAAGGAGATCAAACTAGTCCATCCTAAAGGAAATCAACTCTGAATATTCATTGGAAGGACTGATGCTGAAGCTCCGATACTTTGGCCACCTGATGCAAAGAGCCGACTGGTTGGAAAAGACCCTGATCCTGGGAAAGATTGAAGACAGGAGAAGAAGGGGGAGACAGAGGTTGGATGGCATCACCGACTCAACAGACATGAGTTTGAGCAAGCTCCGGGAAATGGTGAAGGACAGTTAAGCCTGGCATGCTGCAGTCCATCACAAAGAGTTAGACATGACTGAGCCACTGAACAACAACAAGAACATAGTATTTTCCTGCCTGAGTGGACATTTTCCCATGATCAGTTTGGGAGATGGCAGGAAAATATGCCATTCTGATGTTGCCAAATCTTCAACAGGTTCTACATGGAAGAGATGACAGAATGTGGAATAAAGTCATTTTCTTGACAATGTTGATGATACTCAGCTTGTGTAACTATTTTGCAGTATCTCAGCAAAAGGACAGAGCATTTTCACTTGCCAGTTAGAGGACATGCCTGAAAAGGATGATCTCCATCTTGCTGAGATCCTCGTTTCTACTCCTTTCAGAGCAAACTGCACTCCTCAGAGAGCTCATCTTCTCATTTCCATTCAATAATCTCTCTTTTCATCAAGCCTTGCTTTCAAGTAAGTGAATTATTCATTTTGACTTGAAAAACCAAAAGCATCACTTATCTTTTAACACCTGTTTCTCTTGCCTTTTTCTCTGAATTTTCCTAACTGGGGCCCATAGACTTCTCAATAAGCCCTGCTCCCAATTATCATTTTCAAACTGATTCCCAGGCACAGCCAGAGGGTCTCCCCGTCCCCATTTCCAAGGGTCCTGTGAGGCGTGTGTATTGACACAAAATCATCAGGTAAATAGCTGGTGATACTCGAGTGTCAAGCTATTTGGTCATTCTGTCAGCTGTCATTTTAGTTCAATGCCAGGTAACAGAAAAGTAGCACAAACATTTACTTAGAAGCAATCAGCCCACACCCCTGGGTTCTGAGTGTGTACTGACTGAAAATTATATGTCAATGCACACAAAACCACTTGCCTTTAATGACTCCTTTCTCTGTGGCTAAAGGGGGGGGGGGTCACCTTGTATAAGTACCTTACACTCAGCAAATGAGGTCAATAATTAAGAAGTGCCTAAATTATGCTGATAACTCTCAGTCTTAATGATCAAAATTAAAACTAAGAAATTGATCAAATTAGTATTCATTTTAAAAATGTAAAAGCTGTTTTTGACCTCTACTGAAAAGGCCCCACACATTTTTAGAACATGGACACGTTGCACTCTGAATTATAATTATTGCTCCTGAGCAACAAATTAGGAAGGTGGGAAAGTTAAATAGGCACGCAGCACTGGAATGAAATCGTCTGGCTAATTTGTTTCCAGGCATAATTCGGCGCCACAGAAATGGGAAAGTGCTTTTTAAATTCTTATTTGGCACTCAGCATCCTATAGGAGGCATCGTGATACCACCAAATAGAGCTGAGCACCTGCCAGAAGCCCTCTGGACTTAAAGTGATGCAAGTCCCGCCACATCCAGCAGATGTCAATGGTCACTGGCGTATTCAAGCTCCTTCAGGAAGAGCTGTCTCCCTCACGGGCAGGAGAAAACCTGCATCAGAGGAGCAAAGGCAAGAGGTTTAACGCACTGTCCAGACACTCAGTTAAACCTCGTTTCCTCCTATTTGGGAAATGAGCATTAAGAAGCCAATCACACTGGTCCTTAACTCTTCCTTACCAAGCCAGCCTGATCAAACGAACTGGATAAAACAGATTTTTGCTTACTAAAGGATACATGCTGGCTCTCTCCCTCTAGTAATTTAGTGTTCTGAACCCTCTTGTAATTATCAGAAGACAAAATAGTGACCTATGTAATTCCAGGAATGCAGTGGACCTAGTATTAGCTGAACACATTTGTTTTAGTAGCTGTGACCATTATTTGTGATCATATTGAATGATGGTCTTCTGGATTTTAAAGTATAAAAGATTTCTGGTAGATTTAAGGCAAGTGTTAGTCTCCATTAGGCGGGGTTCCTTTGACTCTTCAGGAAGACACATCACGGGGAGAACAACATTTCAGACAGAAGTCAGTCGGTCCAGGGATGGCACATGAGAACAAACTGACATACGTTTCCCTCAATGTAAGAGGGGCTTTGCGGTGCTTCCTGGTCAGTGGAAAACAGTGACGATCACTTAAAACAACAGAACCACACAGTAATATTACTCTTTCAGTTCAGTTCAGTCGCTCAGTTGTGTCCGACTCTTTGCGACCCCATGAATAAAAAAATGCCCAGATTTCTAACCATCTGGGCACCAGAAGATGCACTATGAACAAAATGTGAAAGGATGGCTTTGGAAAAGCAGCACTTACACCTTAGGGAGTAAGGGAGGCCACAGCAGGCTGCCTGCTCACTGTTTCAACTGGTAACGGACTTCGCTCCTTACGTATCCCCAATCTTGCCTGTGGCTCTGAGAAGCCCTTTTCCTGTCTGACTTATTCTAGGCACCCTTTCTCCTCAACCTTCCATGGAAATGGAAGACAAAACTCCCTAGGAAATGTTCACAATTACCATCCTTCCAAACTACCTAGTCAGAAAGATGCTCGCTTCACACACAGCTTAATTTCTAGGAGGTCTAATGATTCCCTCACAACCCCATTTCTTTTTTTCTTTGAAACTGAGTGAAGTTTTGTTTCATGCGACCACTTGAAAATGCAATAGGAGGTGGAAATTTCATCATGAGCAAATGATATACATGATCTATAAAACATAAACCCATAAAACAAAGAAGCAGATACATTATATGACTTAATGATTACTAAATCCACGGGGGCTGATTTTTCACCTAGCAATACCATAAATGAGAAAAATCACAAAATCGGCTTACTTTGTTAAGATCAAGCATTGCATAGCTATGGGTGGCTACTTTTTTTGTTTAGGTTTCTAGTTGTGGATTTAAAGGATTTATATCCAGTAAGCCCCGTTATGATTCAAGTAAGTGACGATCCTGGCCTTTTGGTGAGTCCGTGGATGAGTAAGAACTTGATCATGTGCTGTGTGTATGTGTGTACGCATCTCAACTGAACACAAAAGATCAGTCACTATATTCCAGAGAATGTAACCTCACAAGGATGATATTATCATCTTAAACAAACAAGGACAACTTTCTGCTAGAAGGTGTATTTTGGAAATTAGTCACTGAAGATTTGGGTCAGAGGGTATGAGTACATGAGTGTTTTGAGAGAGAGATTGGAGGCTGACACAGCATACCTCAGTTCCCTTGGTTTCCTCAATGAACCTCCTGCTGACTGTGACCAGAGCCTCCTGGGGCCAAGCATGGAACCAGTCAACAGCCGTGCAGTTAACCAGGGCTGGGAACTTCCGAGCTCTACTTCTCAGCATGTGACCAACCGGAGAGAAACACAAAATGATCTGTGGAGACACGGGGGCAGGGCAGAACCAGGAGGGTGATGAGTGAGCAAAGAATTACACTGAGACCCTGGACAAAGAAAGAAAGGAGCGCAGCCAACCGTGACATTAAAGCAGCCTAAAGCACCACAGAGTGGAAAGCAACGTTAACCTCCCTGCTAATCAAAGTACAAGGGACCCCATCAGACATACAGAAACACTGCTGTGTGCTTTCCTCAAAACCAGTCCCTCTCCTTGTGAACATTTTTGATGACCATCATGTATAGTGAGAAATTCATTCTTTTCTATTACACAAGTCACATTATGACAGTAAAAAATTAAAAATCAAATCTCTGATAATACCAAGACTTTCAACTTCTGGCTCCTATTATGTCATTCACCAGGCTCCTTAAAACTGTGTATAAGATACTTTTAAGAAAACAATATTTTATCATACTGCATACTTTGTTCCCATTTAAAATAAAATACATTCACTTGAGTTCATATTTAACATTTTTAAGAGTAAAAAGGTCGGTTTATACATGATCCCAATGAGAAATTTGTAAGTTTGCAAAGTTTTATTTAAGTATTCAATGACTTAAAGGTTCATTTAAATCGGGAGGTTTCCATCCTCTGTCTAGTGACTCAGGGCTGCTGCTACCAAGAGTACCTGAGTTTCGGCTGAGACGTGTCACTGAAGCTCAGTGAGGCAAGCAGGTTGTCAGGAGTCGGGCGGGTCTGAAAATCCCGCGTGGGATCATCAGATGTGGCACTCTGTGTGTATACTAGCACAAAGGAGGTGTTAGGAAGCACCCTTTTGTGCTCTGCCTTCTCTCCTGGGTCACCGTGGACTTGAGGGCACTGGTGCCAACTGGGATAACATCTGAGGACGAGTCTTGGTTTTCTTTTTTCTGGGCACGGCTTGCCCTTGATGACATACACAAAGCTCTACATTCTCTTAATGAAATCTCTCACACTTTGAGATGAGGCATCTGACAAAACCATTTTTCATGAAATATGATTTTTCCTGCATTGCATTTTAGAATTCATGTCATAAAAACCATAATAATATGTGAAACCTTGTATTCCCATTTAACAGGTGCTTTTACTCTCTGTTAATTTTATATACTATGGCTCTTCAACAACTCGAGATGAATCCTAAGATCTTAAGTGATTTCCAACAATGCATAAGCTGGTTGATCATTTATTTTTTTATATTCAAGAGTCTAATTACAAATCTAATAACTGCTCTAAAATTGCAAGTCCTCAGTAACAAGCCTCAGTTACAATGCAGAATTTTCACTTAAAATTGAGATTTTAGATTTCTCCTCTCAGCCTTGTCTCCCCAAACATGAATGTTTTTCTTTAATGTCCTCCAAGTTGGTTTTTCACACCCAACTTATCTCTCATTCATGACAATTTTGGAAACTTCATTTATATGTAATTTTAACAAAGTGGGGGGGGGGTGGAATCTCATTGGAGTTGCTAAATATTTCCATCACTTTTACACTTGCTATATTTCTACATTTATTACTGGCATACTATCAGGTCTCAAAAGTGTGTTAGAAAACAAAGCATCTGAGTCATGTCTGGTTAGCCTCAGGAAAAAATACTTTGAGTAAATAGCACTAGATATGCCTTATTTATTGGAAGATAATATAGAATGCTGATTTAAAAAAAAAACTATTTCCTTTTATACAATTTTACAGTTGAAGACATTTTTTCCCATGTTATTTATTGTGGCTTAAATAAGGAGGCTTACAGTACCATCTCAATTTCACTTGGAGGGCAGGTGACAGGTGACTGGTAGTTTTCACAGTTAAGAGTTGGTAGTTCAGTTCAGTCGCTCAGTCGTGTCCAACTCTTTGCGACCCCATGGACTGTAACCTACTAGGCTTCTCCATCCGTGGGATTCTCCAGGCAAGAATACTGGAGTGGATTGCCATTTCCTTCTCCAGGGGATCTTTCCGACCCAGGGATCGAACCCAGGTCTCCCACATTGGGGGCAGACATTTTAACCTCTGAGCCACCAGGGAAGCCGAAGAGTTGGTAAGAAATGCAAATTATTGGATCTAACTCAGGCCCCTGGGTGGGGCTCGGCAAACTGTGTTTGCAACAAGCTATCCAGGTGACTGTGACACCCACAGCTGTAACCTAATCATCTGAAATTTTCTGTGGGAATACCCAAATGAAGCATTTACATTTCTAATGCTTTTGCAGTTGGTGAAACACTCACAGAATCTAAATTTCTATCTACGTACAGAGTGAAATAGAAACTTTCAGATCAGTTCAGTTCAGTCGCTCAGTCGTGTCTGACTCTTTGCGACCCCATGAATCGCAGCACGCCAGGCCTCCCTGTCCATCACCATCTCCCGGAGTTCACCCAGACTCACGTCCACCAAGTACGTGATGCCATATCAAATAATCCTTAATAACCTAAATCTTATCCCATTAAAATAGACCCTGGGAACAAAATCGGAGATATATGCTTGTTCACAAGTACTTTCTAAGAAGGGAAAGGATTCCATCCTACCAGCCTGGAGGAGTACAAGGACTGCCCAGATTCTCAGATCAGTAATTTCCACCTTTGCTAGAAATCTAGCACAGATTCTCTCCCCATCCAGCCTTCCGCAGCAGTGGTCTTATGCCAGGTTTTTTTGGGAACCCAAGTGAATGTCTGGAAACTGTTGATTGCTTTGTTCTTTTTGAAAATAGTCTCCACAACTTTAGATATTCTCGAGTAAACTTGAGTTGTTGCCTCAAGGAACACTGTTGTGGGGGGGTGGGAAATCATCCTATAATGATCCTATTATATTTCTCTCATTTCATGAAAGATTAACATAGTAAAAGACTGATAAGAAATAAGACAAATAAATGATTAGAAAAAAGGTGTAATATCTCTAATTTACCCTTTCAGTTCTGTTGACATATAATTGACAAATAAAACTGTAAGATGTTTAATATGTATAATGTGACAATTCATAAACAGACATTGTGAAAGGATTCCCCCCAATGAGTCAGTTACACATCCTTCACCCCCATATGTTTACTTTTTTTAGTGAGAATATGTAAGCTCTACTTAGCAAATTTCAATTATACAATACAGTATTATCAACTACATGTGTGTGTTAGTTGCTCAATCGTGTCTGACTCCTTGTGACCCCATGGACTGTAGCCCACCAGGCCCCTGTGTCCATGGAATTTTCCAGGCAAGAATACTGGAGTGGGTTGCCATTTCCTTCTCCAATTATCAACTATAGTCAGCATGTTAATAACTAGGTCCTCAGACCTTCTTTATCTTGTAATTGAAAGTTTATAGCCTTCTACCAATCTGTCTCCCTATTTCTCTCACCCCTTACCAACCACTTTTCTACTGTTTTTCTAAGTTCTACTTTTTTTATTGCACATATTATTGTTACCATGAAGTGTTTGTCTTTCTCTGTCCGGCTTATTTCACTTAAATAAGGCGCCAAGGTTCAACCATGCTGTCACAAATAACAGAGTTTTCTTCTTTTTAAAGGCAGAATAATGTCCATTGTGTCTGTGTATCCATATGTGACTGTGCAGATAGATGTGTGTTTATATCCTGCATTTTCTTGATTTGTTCATCCCTTTACGGATGCTTCAGTTGTTTCCATACATTGGCTACCGTGGATAAATGCTGCTATGAGTATGAGAGTGTTTTTGGTCAACTGCTTTTTCTCCATCTACTGAGATGATCATATGATATTTAGCCTTTATTTTGTTAATGTGGTGTATCATAATGATTGACTTGTGGATGTTCAACCATCCTTGCATTATGCAATAAATCTCATCTGATCATTCTGTAGGATATACTTCTAATGTACTGTTGAATTCAGCTTGCTAACATTTTGCTGAAAATTTTTACATCTATGTATCAAAGATATTGTCCTGTAATTTTCTTTTCTTGTGGTGTCCTTATCTGCCTATGGTATCAGGGTAACACTGGCCTTATAAAATGAGAGTTTCCACCCCTTCTATTTTTGGAAGAGACTGAGAAGGATTGATATTAATTTTTCTTGAAATATTTGGTAGAAGTCACCAGTTAAGCCATCTGGTCCTGTAAAATATACCTTTGAAATACTTCAGTCTACTATAACATGCATGCTAATACTCATTTTATACCTTAGGAGGCATTATCTGGTTATCCTCTGAAGTACATCAGTAGAGACTACACAGGCTAGGGATGCTTAACAAGCATTTCACATACTCTGATGGAAGCCTGCATTATTAAGTTGGCTACCTGAGCTCTTAGCTAACTTATCACCATAAGTAGTTGGTTGGTTACTGAATATGATTGTTCGATGATGAAATGATACTGTTCATGATATCTTAGAAATATAGAAACAGCTGTACTTGCACCTCCACTATTCAACAAACAAAATAGGAAAATACATCTTGAAGTATCCCAGTAATTTTCCCCTTGACACCTTAGACTTCGGGTTTGACCAGTTCTGTGGTAAATAGCTTATAGAAAGAAGAAAGGTTTTGTACTTCTATGCAATACCAATGAGAATCTTAGGTTAATCCTACCATGAAATATTTCTATACCTGCCTCAAAAGAAAGTTCCCAGAGGACTAGTCAGGTTCCTAAAAGGATAGAGTTGGGATTACAAGCTTATAGGGCAGATTTTAAGACTTCAAAACTCGTTTTAAGTTACGTGCTACAAACCCTATATATACCAGAGTTCAGTCTGAGGCTTCTTTCTTTGCAGCACACCTTAACTGGGAGATTTGGGGGGATCAGTCCCCATCCCCTGAACTGGTGTCATCTACTGAAGGTTCCTGAAATATATCCCCAGATAGTTCCTCACAATTGCAAATGACCAAATTGGCTTAAGTTAGTTCCTAGCAATGGACTGGAAAGAAAAGTCAGCTAAGAAAGTTAAAAATGCCTCAGACAGCTGTGCTCTTTTCTAAAAGCAAATTCTCACAAGTAAAAAGCAAACCCTGAAATCACCGTCTATATATTTTCTACAGCTCTAACATTTGGATGTCAGGAACGTGCTTTTGGTATCCATACCATAGTATTTTCTATTCCCTTCTTTCCCCTCTACACAGGTGTTATGACTCATTTGTAATATCCCCCTTTTCATTGTGCTCTGTAATACATTTCAGTTTCTTTTAGATTAGATCCCATGCAAGTACATATTCATTTGTATATCACTAAAGGCCTCAGTCCATTTCCTCTTGTGACAGAAATCTGAATTGCTACCATCACTGTATTTTTTTCCAGTTGATATGTTTATTCTCATATAGAGGTAATCCTCCCACATATTCACTTCAGAAGCTTCTAGCCATAACTTGTGTTTGCATTTATCCTCAAAGTCTTAGTATTTTTTAAGAATGATGAGATCTCAATCTTACTGAGAGAATCCTCATAGGAATGGAAGTTTAGCCTAGAAATGATTCCTCAGTTCGACTGTTTTAATATCTCTATCATCTTTATATATTTTTCTGTACCATCCCTTCACCTAATAACCTTCTAACTTCAATTATTTTTATGAGGTTCAACAGCACCTACAGCATGCACACATTCTACAGGTATTTATATTTATTTTCTTTCTAGGTAACACACAATGAAATTGTTTCCATGACCTTTCACTTGTGAATATTGGTCAGTACAGATTTTTACAAGGGGTAAAAAAATTTTCACTGGAGAGTTTTAATTATTTTATTTTTTTCTTAACTGAAAACCTCTCCAATTCATAAAGTTGTATGTGGAAGCCCAAAAGAGCAAAGAGCAAATGCATTCTTGAAGAGTAAAGACAGTAGGAATTATATTCCCCACAATATTTTCTTCCCACTTATCCCTGTATATATGAGGAGAAGAATCCCTTGTCTGTAGGGCTGGCACTGCACACACGGCAGTCTTTAGGCTGGTCTGCAGCCCCATAACCTCATATAATGGTGGTTATTAAAAACAGAACATCACATGCAGATGCCTGAACATCTACTAAATGGGTCCATATTTGAAGGACCCATAAGGTCTCTCCTTCGTGATTTGTGCTGCTCTGTTAGCGGAGTGGTCGCACTTTTGCTGACATTCTGTACATAGGAAGCTGCAAGAACAAGCGCCATTGACGCTGGCAAACCCCACTTTTAGGCATTTAACACATGGTACAGGTAGCATTTCAAAAAGGTTATAATGAAAGATTATATGATAAGTGGTGTTGGGACAATTTGGGGCAGAAAAAGAAAGGCCACCTTATATTGCAAAAAGCAACCCAGGGCTAAACGTTAAAGAAACTATAGATTAATTTAAAGAAAATTCAGAATAATATTTTCATAACCACAGAGTATGAAAATGTGTCCTAAAAATCAAATCCATGAAGAAAAAAATTACATATATTTAACATTACATTATATAAAGATCTTCCATAAATCAATAAAAAATTCTAACAAACCAAGAGGGAATTGGCAAAGGGTATAATTGGATAAAGGGTTCAGTTATTGAAAATAAAGTGCATTTGAGTTAAATAGTTTACCCCATACCCCAAATTCTTAGAATCATTTGATATTTTTTTCCCTGTGGGAGATTTTGAAACAAAATAGCAAAGAGAGAGGTAGAGAAAATAGAGATGTGAAAAAAAGAATTAGTTCTGAATAAATGCTTTGTATGTGTGTCTATACACATAGAAAGTTGGAAGAAAATAAACCAATAGGTTTTCAGTCATTATCTCTAGATAATATAACTAAGCATAGTTTTTATTTTCTTCATATGGTTCTGTATTTTTTTAATTCTTTATAACGAACATATGCTTCTTATAAAAAATGAATCTCTTCTCTCTATATACATACATGTATACACACGTATACATAACAGATATGTGTCTTTCTTTACTCACTAAGTCGTGTCTGACTCTCTGTGACCCCATGGGTGACAGCCCACCAGGTTCCTCTGTCCATGGGATTTCCTAGGCAGGAATACTGGAGTAGGTTGCCAGTTTCTTCTCCAGGCTCCAGGGGATCTTCCTGACCCAGGGATCAAACCCACGTCTCCTGCACTGCAGTAGGTTCTTTACCACTGAGCCACCAAGGTAGTATATATAACAACGTAACATACATATATCTACACACACACACACACACACACATACACACACGCACATATATACATACATACACACACATACACACACCAGGGAAGTATATATATAATTTAAAAACACAAAACCATATGGAGAAAGTAAAAACTACACACACACCCCCATAGGTAGTGAATAACTGAACAGATATCCAAAATCTTGTGAAAGAATCAGGGGCAGCTACACACACCAAGTGTTCTTTCCCCATGTCTTCCGATAGCCAGAAAGGAAGACAAGACAGATGAGTTTTTGCGTTAACTAAAGTTAGCAGGAGAGAATGAGCGTACTCCACTCCAGGTGTAAGGTGAGAATTACGTGGGAAAAGATGCACATACACAAATGTGCAGGAGAGGGGCATCTGACATTGATTCACTGGTCTGCTTCAGCCCATCCAAGAACACACATCCGGTCATCATTAGTGGGCACTGCCCTGCGGGAGTCAGAGGTCATGTTTCACATGCTAACAGGTTCTCACTGCCCCTGCACTGTGAATAGGAAGTGACTTGCGGTGGTGAACACGGGCAATGGGGTGGCAACGTCACATCATTTAGCCTGACTGCCAGGCGTGCTCACCAACCCTTGTTGCACATCCAGCTTCCCATGTTGCCCAGCAAGGAACATACGCAAAGGAAATAATCAACCTCATCAGAAATTCTGAGTCTTTAGCACATGCTGCTGAATATCACAATATACTTATTATGACACTGACAGACAAATCCATTATTCTTAAAAAAAATTCCAAGGATTTGAGAGCAGTACATAGGGATGAAGAGAAGGAAGCTGTGGTTTTCTAGATAGAAGGTGACCTGTTTCTTCGCTACATTGTTTCTCCCTCAGGTTAAGGCACTGACCACTAACCTTTCTCATGAGATAGCCAACTAGGTGACAAGGCCAATAGGGATGCGAAATACTCAAGGCGGAGATCTTATTCCCCCTTAGCACTAAAAACCTAAAACACCCTGCTACTCATTTTCATAGGGAAGAGATAAATCATCCAATTAGTAATCCTGTGACAACAAGGAAAAATGATGCGTATCTAACTCCAAAATAAATTCTAGCTAATACCAAGGTGCATCCTGAAAAAGGTGATGATGAAAAGGCTTAGACAGCAACAGAGGTAAGCATAAAAATGGTCTCAATTCTAGTAAGGCCTGCTGAAGCACAGAGTCACAGGAAACTATACATAAAGGAAAGTCCTGATGGATCTAACAGTATGAAAGTGCAAAATTTCCGTACTGTCTCTGAGCTACATGAATCTAAGTTCAAGGAGAACCATATCATTACCTCAAAAGATGTTGCAATAGAATTCAATAGATAGATACTTCCCTAAGAAGACACACCCTGAGTCAAAAGCCAACACAAAATGTAACAGTGGTACATCAGAAACACTTTCTTCTGTAGATTTGACAATACAAAGTGGGAGGAGAATGGATAAATAAAATATTAGGCAAGACAAACTACCATCATCTTCAGGCTATATATCAGCCAACTAACAGAAACGATCAGAGAGGCAGTAAGGTAGCTGACTATAAAATTAAAAATCAATAGCTCTCCTATATAGAAACAATACACCATTAGGAAGCTTTATGAAGGAAATAGGCCTTCTACAAAAGCAATAAATGACTATTTATCATGAAGATTAAATTCTCTCTAAAATACATTTAAAAAGTTGTTGGCATGATTTCAGCCAAAATTTAAATGGAATGTGCTTAGAATTTGACAAAATGATTCTGCTGTTTATCAAAACATAAAAATATCTAAGGGCAACAAAGAAAAGCTAGATAAGTGCAATGAGACACGTTTCATAACTCACACAGCACAAAGCTAGAATCAGCAGTAGTATCAAGAAAATGGAACAGAGGATTTGGAAACAGACCCAGCTAATATACTATCTGGCACATAATAAAAGTGGTACTTTAAATTAGTAAGATAAGGACATTTTTTTTTTGGGAAAAAAATTAACCTGTAACCTCTCAGCTCACACTGTGTCACACATAACAATGAGTGTATTCCAGCTGTGGCACAGTTTTAACCACAGAAGACCATGAAAGCATGCAGACCCCAGAATGGCTGCTGCTGCTGCTATTCTAAACCAATGTCCAATTTTATCCATAAAGCCCTCGTGACAAGATCAAATATCCACCTCCACATACTCCCTCATAGGTGGAGCTGACAAAGAAAACACTTGGGATCAGTAAGATGTCAGCTTAGGGATTTGGGGGCACTTTGGATTCCTGGTTCAGAGAGCCCCAAGTCTCCTGTGCCTCTCTTTCTCCTGCCGGAAATACAGACCTCACACTTGTCATGTGGCCATGAGGCATCAGGATGGATGCTGGCGGGAAAGAAGGGCAGAAAAGCATGGGTGTCTGGACTTTGATGGGGGAGGGAGGCTTTCCAGAACTGTTCTTGGATGTTCTCTTCATTTGTAAGCCCAAATGAGTTCTAACTGCTTCTAGTGAAGAGTTTTAAAATCTGACAGAAAAAAAATACTTTCCTAAATATGTAAGAAACCGCAAATCCACAAAGGCAAACACTGATCAGTCTAGTGTAAAAACTTTAAAAAACTTTTCAGAGTTATAAACAAATCAGCAGAGATGTACCACATATATAGAGCTTCCCTGATAGCTCAGCTGGTAAGGAATCCACTTACAATGCAGGAGACTCTGGTTTGATTCCTGGGTCGGGAAGATCTGTAGAGAAGGGATAGGCTACCCAATCCAGTATTCCTGGACTTTCCTTGTGGCTCAGGTGGTAAAGAATCCACCTGCAATGTGGGAGACCTGGGTTTGATCCCTGGGTTGGGAAGATCCCCTGGAGAAGGGAAAGGCTACCCACTCCAGTATTCTGGTCTGGAGAATTCCATAGACTGTATAGTCTATGGGGTTGCTAAAGAGTCAGACACGAATGAGTGGCTTTGACTTTTACTCACACACACATATGTCTTTTAAATATATATATTTAGAAGACAAATAATAGAACAGGGAAAATATCTGACACCCATATATAAACCTAATCGATAAATACACAGAACTCATAAACAAAATCATGTGCAATTCAATGGAAAAGTGGGTCCTTTATGACCCAGCATCAGAGGTTACTCAGCATCCTTGTGCTACTCTGTACCCTACTCTGTTAGCTGAAGCAGGGATAAGCTCACCCAGAGCCAACAAGAGGGGCCCTAGATCCCACCTGAGAATGAGAACATCAACTAATTTGCAGGCATGATTTAAGAACTACTACGAGGTGTAACTATTGAACTTAGCAATTTCCCTTCTAAGAATTTATCGTACAAAAGCAAGCGAAGTTATGTATACAAGATGTCTGTAAAGGATGCTCATTCTAGTGTTATTTATAACAATGGGTGTTAAATTTCAGCATGCTTCAGAATCACCTGAAGGGTTTGTGGAAACAGATTTCTGGGTCCCATCCAGAGTTTCCAGTTCAAGAGTTTCTGGGGTGGGGCTGGAGAATTTGCACTTTTGAGAAGTTCCTAGGTAATGTTGATTCTGCTGCTCTGAACAACAGACTTAGATTGCTGCTGACCTTCCCGACTCAGGGATTGAACCTGTGTCTCTTATGGGCAGGCGGGTTCTTCACCACCAGCGCCACCTGGGAAGTCCGATTAATTAACGCTACTACCTCAAATTCCATTGTTGTACTTGTTTTCCCATTTCACAAAGAAAATTTGACCCAACTATACCACAATGGAACAGGGAGAAATCTCCAGCCTTGTTACAATCTGGCCAACATATGCTTAGTCACACTTCTGATGGGCAGAAAACCCTCTGGGCATCCAAACCTTAAATTCTGATTTCTAACCTCAGACCAGAAATGCTCAGTAAGACCAATGCAGAATTTGAAACAGGAGGTAGAGAAGAATCATAGCTACTCTATACCTGAACCTCCACAGTGTCAGTCCCTCAGTCATGTCTGGCTCTTTGCGACCCCATGGACTGCAGCCCACCAGGCTCCTCTGTTCATTGGATTTCTCTGGCAAGAATACTAGAGTGAATTGTCATTCCCTTCTCGTGGGGATCTTCCTGACCCATGGACTGAACTGGAGTCTCCTGCATTGCAGGTGGATTCTTCATTATATGAGCCTCCAGGGAAGCCTTCCAGGCAGAGGCATCAGTTCAGTTCAGTCGCTCAGTTGCGTCCGACTCTTCGCGACCCCATGAATCGCAGCACGCCAGGCCTCCCTGTCCATCACCAACTCCCGGAGTTCACTCAGACTCACGCCCATCGAGTCACTGATGCCATCCCGCCATCTCATCCTCAGTCGTCCCCTTCTCCTCCTGCCCCCAATCCCTCCCAGCATCAGAGTCTTTTCCAATGAGTCAACTCTTCGCTTGAGGTGGCCAAAGTACTGGAGTTTCAGCTTTAGCATCATTCCTTCCAAAGAAATCCCAGGGCTGACCTCCTTCAGAATGGACCAGTTGGATCTCCTTGCAGTCCATATTCACAGCTAATCCCCCTTCTTCCTGGGTACTTCAGGCTTTACAGGAGTGGCAAAGAAGTTACAAGTACTAGAAGGAGTAGCAAAGAATACTAGAAGGATGAGCAAAGAAATAACTTTTCTTGGTTACTAAATATTATTTAGGAAGGCTGAATTTTCCATACTAGTATTTTCAATTGGCTTTCTGCCATGAGTGTGGCGAGGTTTCTTGTTCTAATACTTCACCCTTCCCGCTGCTGTTACTTGGTTACATTATATCCCTGGGCCTACACTAGGGCACGGGGCTGTCTCTGTGGAGACAGATTGAACCTCAGATCATCTGAGTGACAGGCCTCAACCACTTGCCCTGAAGTGCTAACACAGCATCACTTCCTCATCTCACACTCTTCCTGTGCTCCTTTAACGATTTACAAAACACTTGTGGTTTAGTCACTAAGTCATGTCCGACTCCTGTGATGCCATGGACTGTAACCTGCCAGGCTCCTCTGTCCATGGGATTCTCCAGGCAAGGATACTGGAGTGGGTGGCTATTTCCTTCTCTAGGGGATCTTCTGGACTCAGGAATCGAACCCAGGTCTCCTGCATTGCAAGTGGATTCTTTACCAACTGAGCTATGAGGGAAGCCCCACCCTTTCCTCACCCCAATTAACTTTCCCAACCTGATCCACCTGTTTCTTCCAACAAGAACTCTATGTCCCAGTCACTTAGAGCAGTAGTTCCCAACCCTTTTGCCATCAGGGACTGGTTTTGTAGAAGACAATTTTTCAATGGACCAGGGAGTGGAGGATGGTTTCAGGATGATTCAAGTGCATTACATTCACTGTGTACTTTTCCCCCATTATTATTACATCAGTTCACCTCAGATCATCAGGCATTAGATCCTGGAGGCTGAGGACCCCTGATTTACTCCTATTTGTGGCTTCTCCAAATATGTCATGCAGTCCACTCTTAACTCTTCTAAATGCTATTTCCTCTCCCTGAAAGCTCTTCCCCAACCCACCGCATCCCCAGAAATTCCAAGCCATACCTGACACATAGCACACCACTTTCTCCAGGAGGCCTACTGCCCTTAGAAAGGATTCCTCTGGAATCAGCATGGCTACACTTATTTGTGATGTCTCATCTCCTGTAACAGCATAAGCTCTTCAAGGACAGACACCATGTCCAGCTCACTCGGGTGCTTAATCTGCTTAGAACAAGGCCTTGTAGGGAACCAGCATCACAGGCAACTTGAAGAAGGTGCCCTCCAGACACTCGAGAAAATAAGCAAGTGGCCTTTTACACTGACTGACTGGATGTCCTTATAAAATGTATGAGTGGAATTCAAACTTGTCGTATGAATTCCCAGACAGAATCATATCAGAGGTGAAACAGCACGTTTAACTAAACGCAAGGAAAGCAAGTGTTTCTTACTTTGAGTTGTCGTCGCACTCGGGCCAAAAAGAATTTCCAGCAGTTTTCTATGGAGTCTACCATGCCCAGACCACGAACTTCATTACGAATTCCAGAAATGATCTTGTCTACATCTTCATCACTGAACAGATCAGGAATTTCCCCTGCCCCCAAAGGAATGAGTAGAATTATTAGAAGACTGCTATAATTCATATTTTTTAGATATGACTTAAAATGCTTTCTAATACAAAGTTCAGCTTTAATGATAGAGTTTGAAACCAGAAATGCAAATTTTTTTTTTTTTTAATTTATAAGACACGACACAGTGACAACAAGCTATGACAAACCCACCCACTAAACTTGCACAGGCAGGAATAACATTTACTTCACTGAAGGCCCCTGCAAGGCCTTTCACATCGTAAGCAGACTAAGAAAGTGATACACTTCAAATTAGTTAGGTTTATACGCTTCACCCCAAAGAATGCCCCGACAAACATCTCAAAGACAAATTATCTCTACTTAAAGTTCACTGAAACCACAGATCATTTGTCTTTGGGGAAGATCTTTCACGGAATGTGTTGGTTTAATCACCTGATGCCAGCAAGTCATTAATCAGCACGAGAAAGCTCTCATCTAGAACCTGGGCATCTGTCAGCAGAAACACGGTGGGCATGTTCTTGGCTCCAGTTCTGATGTACAGATTGGCAAGATCTACCTATAAGAAATAGAGGCCATCACTCACACTGTGTTAACATGCTGGTGTGCTGTTGGCGTGGGGTGGGCAGAACTGAGACACTACAGCGGGATGGCTGAGTGCCGTCCTTTCCCCGTTTATACGTTCTTTCCTCTCGGTGACTCTCTTCTTACGGCGGCAAACATTATGACATCAGCTCCATTTCTGGCACATAATGATGAGTGTCATGTTTATGGCTTCATGGAGCCCAAGATGCAAACAGGCTCCCGACAAACAACTCCCTTCTATTCAAGCAAAAGTGAATTCAGTAATGATTTTGTTAAGCAACGCAGTGAAAAGAAGTTTTTGGCTCATTTTAACAACTATCTACTTCATTGTTTGGTGACTTAGAGTTTACTAGTTTTATTTAGTAATATTGAAAGCAAGTGGTTTGTTGTTTGCTTTAAAATAGCACTTGCAACAAACTCTAAGTACTATTTTGTAAGTACTATTGTGATTCTAAAGCAAAATAAAAAAAAAACATGTCAGTGTTTCTCAACTGTACTCCCATCATAGTTTCACAATCTGATACAAAGTGGAAAAAATCTCTATGCAATTGTTAAAATAAAAAGGATCTTTTCCCCCCTCCATCGTATTGGTGTATGAATACTGCTGATTATCAGGTATGGTCAGCACAAAAGAAAAACATGTTTGTGTAGGCAAGTATTTAATAAAATGTTTTCTGAGCAAGTCTGACAGGCTTATAGGCTTATACACATATAAATCCTGGTAGCAGTTTACTGTTATTAATTCGACAATGAAGGAGAAAGTTAAAGTGTTAGTCCCTCAGTCATGTTTGACTCTTTGCGACCCGATGGACTGTAGCCGTCAGGCTCCTTTGTTCATGGGGATTCTCCAGGCAAGAATACTGGAGTGGGTTGCCATTTCCTCCTCCAGGGGATCTTCTGGACCCAGGGATCAAACTGAGGTCTCCTGCCCTGCAGGCAGTTTCTTTACTGTCTGAGCCACCAGGGAAGTCCATGAGGGAGAAACAGCCAACAAAATCCTCTGCAGAGCTTACCCGCCTCCATGCTTGACTGGAGCACCTTTATCCTGGGGCAGAAGGAGCATGGGGCTGCCCATCACCAGACTTACCCGAAGTTCCTGGATCCCAAAGCCTTGGGTCAGAGTGATCTGGAAGACCTTGAGGCTGCAAACGTAAGCCGCCAGGCGGGACAGGCTCTGTTTGCCACTGCCGCCCACTCCGATCAAGAGCGCATAACCCTGAGGGGACTGCAGGATGCGGCTGATGCGACATCTGGGGAGAGAAAGCACCCCCAACAGATGACATCGAATGAGCCTCAGGGCTATGTGGTTTCATTTTTCAGATATTTAGATACTAAACTCCAATTTTTATTTCAGACTTTCAGTCCTTGTTCTTCTGTTTCCCAAACAAAAAGATGCTGCCTGCATCTGCCCCCTTATCACTTGCCTAACAAACCATCCTGGCCAATGACATCTGGACTCCCACTGCTGTGTTACTTTCCCCCAAAAGAAGGCAGAAAATGAATACAAGGACTTGCATCAAAGCATCACATTTTCCTGATTAGCAAGAAAGATCCTAATGGCACATCAGTATCCATGTATAAGGATATCAAAGGGAAAATGTCTTAGTGCCAGAAACTTTGCTATAGAATTATTTTGGGAAGAACAGATTTGTTTACACCAACAAACACCTCACATGCGATTTACTTCATGCATTTTAAACACTTGCCTTTTTAACACGATCCTTATGTCTCTTGCATGAAAGCTTTCCTTGTGCCTTGAACGGTCTATAACATTCTCGGAAAGTGTTAGAATCCAAGAGGCAAATCTCCAGCAAAGTCAACTAAACCCTTTTCCTGTATTATCGAAGAGGTTCTGAATGCATATCCTATTGATATTACTGCTACATCTTACAGCTAGGAATAACTTGGCTTTAACATGATCAATATAAGCATGTGTTCAGTTGCTTCAGTCGTGTCCAACTCTTTGCAACCCCATGGACTCTAGCCTACCAGGCTTCTCTGCCCACGGGGTTCTCTAGTCAAGAATACTGGAGTGGGTTGCCATGCCCTCCTCAAGGGGATCTCCCAAACTCAGGGATGGGACCTGCATCTCCTGCACTGCAGGTGGGCTCCTTACTGCTGAGCCACCAGGGAAGCCCCCAGTATAAGCATATGGAAGCCCAAATGCAAAAAAATTTTTTTAAAAAAGACTGCTGTATTTGCTCTCAGTTGCTTTCTTGAGATGAATTTAAGTCCTGAACAGTCCAAACAATCTTTAACACATTTTTTTTTAAAGAGTACTTTTTGAAAGAATTAAGTTTGGATCGCTTATAGTAGGCCCAGCACGCACGATCATTTCCTGAAAACCTTCAATAACTGAAGACAGGTTATTTTTCCAAGCTCAGCCACCTCATTAAATTTTACTTCACATGACCACATGACAAAAGCACCTTGGCAAAGCTGTTAGATTACTGTAACACTAGTGAAACAAGGCAGGGTTTTCATTTAATGTGTGCTTTGAGGTCTGCATCGACAGTCTGTAAGTGGCAAAGGCTCTTTCTACAATGTTCAAGGGCACACTGAAATAATCTCTGATGTGCAGTAAATCAGTTTCTAGCTCATAATCCCTAATCAAAGCAGCAGCTTTTCCTTTTAGGTCACTGAGAACTCTGTGCTGAAGGATTACAGGGGACAACTCCTCAGTGCCAACAAGACATCTCTTCCACACGAGTCATGACAGACGGCCAGCATACATTAACCCAACCAGAAATAGCATTACTAATAACTCACTTATCACCATGCTCAGAGATTCTAACGGAAGCGTCCTCTGTCTGCTAATCAGAGGACTGTCACTGCGAAGGGATCCATAAAACAATCAATACGTAGGAAGCTTATAATAAATGATGATAGGGAAGCCTCCCAAGTTTTTCTTAGGCACTTGGGCTCAACATTTTAAGGAGTGACTCTTCTAAAAATCGAATTCTCCACATTTATTGGGTCTGTTTGAATTGCTTTCCTCACATACTTCCTTCTCTCTTGACTTATTTCATTACTTTAATCTTTGCCCAAATATCACTTGTTAGAAAAGCCAGTATTATTAACTGAGTGGCATTCCCCCAAATGCATATACTGAAGCCCTAATCACCAGTACCTGAAAATACAGACTTCTTAGGAAATAGAGTGATTGAAGAAATTGGTTATAATAAGGTCATAGGAGAGTAGGGTGTATCCAATATGACCGGTATCCTTATAAAAAGGAGAAATTTGGATACAGACACACACAAAGGGAGAAAGTCACATGATGACTGAACTCAGGGTGTCACAAGACAAGGAACTTCCAGAAGCGAGGAAAGAATTCTGGAGCAGACTCTCCCCAGCACCTTCTGAGGGAGCATGGCCCTTCTGACATCTCGATTTCAGACTTCTTGCCTTCAGAACTGTGGGACAATAAATATCTGTTTTTCTAAACTTCCCAGTTTGCAGCATTTTGTCAGGGCAGCTCCAGCACATCAGTAGAGCCAGTGAGAAATGACAGTTACCGGGAAGCAGGACAGGAAGGGAAGATGCCATCGACTTCCCACACAGCAGCAGCAATGGCCAGCTGTTTAGACTACTCAACCAACCCTGTCATTCCCATGCTAAACTCTGACCCGGAACTTATCACTGCACTTAGAAAGAAATAACCCCCCTTTTCCTCTGGTTACAAGAAAACACCCTGTACACATGAGGCCTGTGTCCACCTCCCCACCTTGCCATATGCCCTTCTCCCTGCTTCTCCATGCTGCAGCCACAATGACCCTCTTTTTGCTTTTGGACATTCAGCCTAGGGGCCACATGAAATCTGCCCACTCCTAAAGCATTCCTCCTCCAGATCTTTCCATGCTGAGCTCCTGCATATCATTTCAGTTTCACCTTAAATGTCATCTCCTCACAGAGATATCCAGTCCCTCTTTGGGAATTCACATGTTTATTGTTCAGGATCGATAGATTTTATTCCTCAGCAGGACGTATCTCTTTCTGCCATGCTCCTCACTTGCTTATTTGTTCATATCCTTATAAGCATCCCATGCGATCACTAAAACATGAGCCCGATTAGAGAAATAGCTGGATTATCTCGCTGGCTGCTGTCTCCCCAGTACTTGGGCAATGTCTGACAGCAGATGTCACGGACAGTCGCAAAACCTGTGCACCGCAAAGGCACCCAAGTTAGGAGGTGAGAGCCTGTTCAGGCACACTACCTCAGGAAAGGGGCCGCCTTCTAGTTTTCTGCCCAGAAAACATGCCCTTCCCTTTTTTCTTCCTTAACTTGCACATAAGTACTGAATAGGCTGGCAATGTTTCTGTTCGATACTCAGCAGGCACTCAATGAACATTCTTAACCAAGGAAAATCAGCTTGAGTCCATCCTGTCTCTGCCACTTACAAATTTTTAAGATTTTGAATAAGTCACTTACCTTCCTCTTTCTTCATATTCTTCCCTAAGGCTATGGTAACCTACTCCAGTATTCTTGCCTGGAAAATCCCATGGACAGAGGAGCCTGGCGAGCTGCAGTCCATGGGGTCACAAAAAGTAGACACAACTGAGTGACAGACACACACTGAATAGGCTGGCAGTGTTCCTGTCTGGCACTCATTTGGCACTCAATAAGTATTCTTAACCAAGGAACATCAGCATGAGTCTGTCCTGTCTCTGCCACTTATGAACTTTAACTTTGAACAAGTCACTTACCTTCCTCTTTCTTCATACTCTTCCCTAACAGAGGTGCAAGTGAAAGAACATGAAATTATGGTTCTCATGACACTTCAAAAAATAGTATACCTATGTAAGACATTATTGTGACATAATTCATATAGACACTCAATAGTTTTTTAATGGATCCATGGCACCTAAACCTACTATCATTTATTTATTCATTTATATAAAAATTATCTACTATTATATAAAGAATTGGTTGGAAAAGGAAATGGCAACCCACTCCAGTGTTCTTGCCTGGAGAATCCCAGGGATGGTGGAGCCCAGTGTGCTGCCATCTGTGGGGTTGCACAGAGTCAGACACGACTGAAGCTACTTAGCAGCAGCAGCATACAAAGAATTGTGTTTGACATTCTTGTAATTCGTTGAATGCAAGCTTAGTGACCTTCTCTGAATCAGGCCCATACATTTATAGTTATAGAAGCTAAGGGGATTGGAATGACTTTTTGCAAAAGATAATTTTCTTACCTAACTCAGGTTATCCATTTTCTCTAGCACAGAATTCAATTTCCTTCCTACACATGTACATTCTTAAGGTCTTCTACCAGTTGCCTTTTGCTTATGATATGGTAAGTGGCTGTACTTACAGGTATGTGACATATTTATGTCATAGAAGAGGGCTGTGTCTTGTCTTTTTTGTATTCTTAATCAAGTTTTTTCTTTTCATTTTTTGAGGTAACATTGGGTTTCAATATTATATAAATTTCATGGAGAAACTTAGTTTTATACTGTATGGCAAACAAGAACTGATAGTTCAAAAAATTCCCAGAAGACAAACAAACAAACAAAAAAAAACAACTGACAGTTCAGAGTGTTCAGTAAGATCTACTGAATAACAACAACTGTGGACACCCAGCCATTTTTACTTTGTGCAAAAGCATCACAGCCCATCAACTCACACATGTTGCATGGCGTCTTCAAATAAAACGAGGTGCATGGCGGCATTGAGTTCATTATAGCCATCCAGTGCTTCCGTCAGAAATGTCTTCAGCACCTCCCAGTCCTTCACTGGCATGTAGCACGGGTCTTGGCCGCCATTAGCAAAATGGCAATAGATGAGGGGCTGTTGAAGCAGCACACGGCTATCTACACCCTGCAGGAGAAGGAGGTGAAAAATACGGTCATGTCAATCTCCAGAAATGGTTCATCTGGAGGCAGACTGACCAGTCCAGGGGAAAGCTTGTAAATCAACCCATGGATGGATGTCATCTTCCACTGTACAGATCTAGGATCACAGCTGTTTCAGCAAGGTAATCATATATAAAATTCATTCACATCCTTATCCCATTTCTGCCCAAAAGCCAATAGTGCCAGAGCACACAGTGACCTTTGGAATTCATTTGCTTACTTCAAAGTATTTGTTAGCAGTTTCCAGCAGTTTTTTACGAAACAAATCACAGTCCTTTGTGTCTATCAGTTTGTCTCCATAAACACGAGAAGATTCGTGAAGCCACAGGCATATTAAATCATTTGGACACTTTAAACACTCAGGAGAGGTGAATAAAATCCCCTAAAAGGCAAGAGGAGAAAAAATTAAAAATTCAGAAGGTGATGACATTCCAAGATAATACTTTAACATATTCTTTAACTGCATGCTGAACTTAGCAATTTACTGAGTTACAAGAAGGGTTATAAATAGTATTACATATCAGTAGTTGTAGTCTCTGATAAGCAACATTTAAACAATTAACTGTACAACAGAAAGGATTAAAGAATGGGTCTCCTGCATTGCAGTCAGACACTTTAACGACTGAGCCACCGGGGAAGTCTATTAAAGAATTAACTACCATTATGCCCATTTCCAGGAATGAGCTAAGGCTGTATTTCAAGAGTCAGCCCAGGAACTAAATATCTGATCTTAGAACTTGTACCTACTGTCTTCAGGAAAATCAGTTTCTAAAACTAGCTAACATGAAAGTCACAGGACAGTAATTTTACAGATGAAATATATAAGATCCAGAGCTGACTGTCTGAATGCACACTTTGTGGGTAGTCAAAACATTTCGCTTCTCACTTTCCCGCAACACTATTCTTCAATATTTTGGATTCATATAGACCCAGTTTTCATGGGGAGAGTCACCGTGTTCTGGGCTCTAAGGACAACACCAAGGGAGTCGTATAGAATTAGCTGTAAAAAGCTAAACAACCGTTGGGTGGTGTTGGGTGTAGCCAACAGACTGGATATGAATGGAGAGCACAGAGGTCTCTCACTTCTTGGCCTCCCTTCCCTCCTATGATCAAAAATCTGCTTTTAAAGACCGTTTAATTGAGCACAGTCTTTCAGGCAAGTGCAAGAAAGATCAAGATGAAAAGGAATGGTCCACATTCGGAAAAACCTTTTGCCTAATGTGGTTACAGTTTTGAGGCAGCTGTGGAGTGATTTAGAAAGCAGGGTTATAAAAGTGTAAGAAATCAAAATCACCAAATACAGAGAAGTCTCATGAAGTTTTCATATTCCACCAGTTTACTACTTCTGTCACAAATGAACTTTGAGCCATAAATAATTCTTCAATTACTTTTACTCTACTGATAGGCCATGTAAGTTGGATATTTTCAAATTTTCAAGGTTTTGAATTCTCTCTCTGGAACTTTCTTTTCAAATCATATACATTCACACTGCCTCTTACTGGATAAGTGAGTTAAGTGTCAATGCCAAACCAAAATAGGAATTTAAGAAATATTTTCTCTTGATGTATGTTTAAAAATCATATCACCTAAATAGTAAAAAAAAAAAAAAAAAGAAAAAAAAGAAAATTATCCCTTTTACTTGCACAAATGAGACACTCAAATATTTACATGGAATCAATGAAATAGGGAGCCAAGATTTCCACCTTAGCTTCTACTGCTAAGTCTCTACCAACCTAAGAGGAATTGCTACTTTCATTGACAAAATGGGATTAATAAACCTGCCATACTTCATAAAACTTATTACAGAAAATGAAAGAATACATGCTCAAGTATGCAGCATAGTTTTAGACTAAGTTCTATGAATGAACCCCATTGATAATATTTTAGTCAGTGCCCCACTCAAGACACATAAACACAGAGTCATCGAGGTACCTGGAAAACGTTTGACAAGTCTCTCAAATTAAAGAGGTAGTGGAATTTAATGGCCGTGGGTAAAAATGTATGTGCCATCATCTGATGGAATGCGATTGTTGCCTGTATCAAAGTGGGGCCACTCCTGAGAACTGAGGGACCAAATGCTTGCTGCTGGAAATGGAAACTCAGGATTTGGCTGTAGATGGTATTCAGTGCATCCAGCGATGGAAAGTTGAATGCAAACACTGTGAAATGTCTCTGAAACAAAAACAAAAATAAGAGTTGAATAAAATAGAAAATGTAATGGCACTGGTAGATTGGGGCTTCTCTGGTGGCACAGACGGTACAGAATCCACCTGCCAATGCAGGAGACCCAGGTTCAATCCCTGGGCTGGGAAGATCCCCTAGAGGGGGGCAAGGCAATCCACTCTAGTATTCTTGCCTGGGAAATCCAATGGACAGAGGACCCTGGCGGGTAACCGTCCGTGGGGTCACAAAGAGTCAGACATGACTGAGCAACTAACACCTTCACCTTTACTTTCCAGTAGATTACCAAAACAGGGAGGGGCACTTTACTTTTCATCTCTTCCTGTATCCATACCCACTGTGATGTAACTTAGCAGTACCTTCCAATCTGACTCTCAGAGTGCCCATATTACTTGATAAAGGCAACAGAAGGGGATAGAAGTAACAGGGTGCCGGTCACTGTCAAAGGCTTGTGTTTCCACTAGCCCTCTCAAGGCTCTATCTTTGCGATGAATTCTACATGCCTACCTAAGGATGAGAGACACATGACATGGAGCCATGTTATCCAATTACAATCACCTCAGCCAAAGCCACCCTGAATGACTGACAATTAACTGCCCAACATGTGAACAAGTTCAGGTTAGGTCAGCAGAGTCACCCAGCTGAGTCTCCACTGACTACACAAAAGCAAGCAAACAACACTGAGTGTTGTATGTACAGTGGTAGTGGTGGCGATTATTATTTAAAAACTTACATGTGCTCAGAAAACCTGCACATAAGTATTTACTGTAGCTTTATTCCTAATTGCCCAAATCTGGACACAACCATTGCTGTTGTTCATTCACTCAGTCGTTTCTGACTCTTTGTGACCCCATGACCTGGAGCATACTAAGCTTCCCTGTCCTTCACCATATCCCAGGGCTTGCTCAAACTCATGTCCAGTTGGTGATGCAACCCAACCATCTCACGCTCTGTTGTCTCCTTCTCCTCCTGACCTCAATCTTTCCTAGCATCAGGGTCTTGCCCAATGAGTCAACTCTTCGCATCAGGTGGCCAAAGTACTGGAGCTTCAACTTCAGCATCAGACCTTCCAATGAGTATTCAGGACTGATTGCCTTTAGGATTGACTGGCTTGATCTCCTTGAAGTCTAGGGGAGTCTCAAGAGTCTTCTCCAACACCACAGTTCAGTTCACTTCAGTCGCTCAGTCGTGTCTGACTCTTTGC